>JAACJT020000088.1:465861-557129 GCA_009936485.2 Gymnarchus niloticus | reverse complement strand
AAATGAGACAAGTGGAATAGGCGAAGTGGAAGTTGGACCCCAGGCACATGGGAAGCAAAGGGAAAGCCTGTCAATAGGCAGAAAAATGAGCAGGGAAAGAAAGGAGTGGGGGGGCTTAAAACACTGCCTTTATGCTGCCAATCCTGGACAACTCTCCTTACTTCAAAGTGTTTTCAATACCAGGGCCTTCTCTGCTAAATTTATTCAGGTTGTGGACAGAGAGGCAACAATGTGCACGCCCTAATTATACCTAATTATCTGTCCCCTTTAAGCGTGACCAGCTTTGGCCAGGCCTGCTTAGTATATAGGTTTTCTCACCACCTCCCCCTGTCATGTCCAGTCCTCCTAAAGAAGCATCTTTTGATCGCTGGTCCTGCCTTTCGTGCTCCTGTCCCTGTGCCCCCCACCACCACCACCACCCCCTGCTGTGCCTCTCCAGGACTGGATGAGCTTCACCTGCACTGTGACCCCCCCACCCACCCCCAAGCCCCTGTTCTGTGTTTTGCAGCACTACGTTAAGAGCTATGACAGACACGCATGGCAAGACGAAGGACTTCCTTGTTAATTTGGTGATTCCCAATGGCTTGGTAAGCTTGGAGGGGTGGGAGGGTGGGTGGCTTGGGCTCGGCTCTGAAAAATAGGCTGTCCGGTGGGTCCTGTCCTCTTGCTTTCTTTTCATGATCTAAATGAGACGTTTATTGGATTACGGTTCTTTTCCACCATCCCTCAAGGTGGCCAGCAACAAAAAGCTCTAAATCCAACTGCCTTTACTAATTGTCAAGAGATTTGGGAGCTAAAAAAGAGGGGGGGGGTTGGTAGTGAGAATTCACCTACTTATTACCTCACAAACGAGTAATCAGCTGTGAGTTAAACTCCCGTTAACAAGAACTGATGATCTGAGCAGATGCACCCAAGCACCGTACTGTCAACTGTCAGTGCTGTGGACATTGTTCTCCTGATTCCAGTCACTTTAAGCCCCAGGGAACACGTGTAACTCAAAGATGTGGCCTTCATAGACAATGTCAGGTTAATGCTTTCATTTTTCCCCTTTTCAAGGAATGCAGCCACTCACTTGTCTTATTTTTCAAACCTTAGCTGACACGACAATTTGACCCAACAAAGGGAAGAAAGGAGAGAAAAAAAAACACACACACGGAGCTACTCAAGCTAAATTAAGGTTATCATATTTCCTAAATAATGTCGTACACTACCGCCCATCAAAACAGTGGATGAAAAAAGTCACCTCCCTCCTTAGCCTGGGCACACAAAACATGACCCTGAGCAGTCAGATGGAATAAACAGAGGTCTTTAGAAAGAGAGCAAGAAGGAAGGAGGAATCTCAATGGGATTTAATAACAAGTTTCAGGGCTGAAAAGCCTGCAGGCTGAAAAGCTTGAGTTTGAGTCCCGTGGGCCAGTCCTTCGCATTCGGCCGCCTCGTTTAGGGATGCCGCATGCGGCGAGGACAGTGCGCAAAGGCCTCAAATTAAAATCTGATGGAGCAAATTCTTCCCACAAACACAGCGTCCTCTCTGCCACTACAAAATGATGGGTCTCCACATGCCTCGAACAGCCGCTGAAGAGTTAATCGTTTTTAACTGTTCTTCCGCGTACCGCGATGGGGACATTTTTTTTTTATGTTGACACAATACTCATCCTTTCATACGGTTAGATATTTCTACTGAGACAATTCAGTGGAGGTGCTTTGTTTAAAGCCCAGCATTCGGACAAAAGGTGACCTCCGGATGTTCTCCTGTACCTGCAGCCCGTGTTGTGATTTTCCTGGTGGTAACATGGACAACATGGTGAATCTGGCCAAATGCTAGCTGTGTGACTGGCACCAGCACAATTATTATTAGCATTTTTAAGCTATTAAATCCATTCATCTATGATTCAGCACCTTATTCTGGTTACGGGTGTATTAAGCTATTAAAGTTGTAAATATAATGCTATTTTAACAATTAAAGCCATGTCGGATTTGTACCAAATATAAATGGTAGTAAGGCATGTGGACTACAAGTGGCTGACGGCAGAGATGCGTCACAATGCATGACTTCCTTGGAAGTCCGAGATGCTTTTACAGCTCATGCACTCCCTGGCAGGTGCCTCCCTCTTGCAGATTCTGTCACCAGTCGTTCAAATCTGCCAAATAATGTATTTTAATTGTGTTCATATTCCTAGGGGTTCTGTTTCAGTGTATTGAGACTGTTCTCTGTTTCTGCTCTGTGATGGTCGAAATGCTGTGTAATTCAGTTTTGTTATGCTGTATTCAAACAGACAGGTACTCGGTTTACACTGATTGAACAATATCTGATTATGAATTGCCAGGAATCTGACTTATTGTGAAAAGGTGACAGGCAGTATTAATCGGGCTATCCATCTTCCAACAGTTTTTCTTGGACAGGGTTACAGGGTGGCCTGGAACCTATCCTAGGTAGTGTAGGGCACAAGGCTGCGGTAGACCCTGGATGGCATATCAGTCCATCACTGGGCACGCATACCATATGCACACACACAGTCACGCACTGCAGGCAATTTTGAGGTACCAGTTAGCCTAAGAGCCTGACTTTGGACTGAGGGAGAAAATCTACATGACATGCAAACCCCACAAACACAGAGTGGGACAGTATTCAAACCCTCCAGGGTTGAAGATAAGGTAACAGTGCTAGCCGCTAGGGTTGCCTGGTAGGATTATTAGTGAATTCAGTGAACTATTGCCAGTGTTAAATGCTAGACATCAGATAAATTCACAGTATAGGGTACTATTCAATGGGCCCGCCCATATTCTGCAGGTTCCCTCAGCTGAATTTTCCAATTTGGAACATGTAGGCCTTTCACAAGAGAAAACAGAGACAGCATCCTAATCCCAGGTGTCTTTGGCTTTTCCCCCAGTTGGTCCTCAAACACGCAGCCCTGTGTCCTCACGACAAGGGAATTAAATGCTAAACGTATCGGTGCCACAGCAGCTAATTTCAGCATTGTGTCCGCCTAGCGTCCCGTGAACTGCCAATCACTGTGATTTTAGAGGAAGCTGCCCCTTCCAAGCTGCCCCACCCACCTTGTTGTGCATGGAATTAGTCTGGGTGAGTGGGTATTTCACACCCGCCCACTGGCCCCATGTGACAGCAGCATTGTTGGCCAGGGGGTAGGGGATGGGTGGGGCTAATAAGAAGTCAATTGATAAGTAAAGACATCAACAGCAGTTTAACTGGCACTGTGGCTCAGGTGGCAGCTGAGGTTAGGAAGGTTCTGGCGCTAGCCCAACTTAGACATGCCCCCCCCCCCCCATGGTCCCACCCTCTAGTTTATCTGCCCCTCCTGGTCAACCGCTTTAACTTTGTCTATGGAGGCTGTGCGCTGGGGGAAGAAGATAAAGGAGTCAAGTCATAACGTTAGTCAAAGAGAACTGAGGAAGACACTAAGGCAACAGGGGCAGCTCCTTCCAAAGCCCGCTGGCAGCAGTGGACCTTGCAGAAGGGACTCTGGCCAATCGGATCTGCTTGCATCTGCAGGGAATAAAACTACACAAGAAGGCTTCCTGTATACCAAATCCCCATAAACACCTACATGTAATCCTCTCAGGATGGAGCAGTGAGCACTTCAGAGTGATTCAGAGAGGCACTTTTCCACATAACAGGGGTTGTTTAAAATCTCAAATGAAATTAAACACGTCCAACAAAAACATGGTTATTGTAATTATATCAATCTCTGTTATGATCCAGGCTTAAGAGATGACATGATCTTCACTAAAACCTCAGAAATTCTCGCCCAGATGTTCAGTGCTGTTCGAGAGTTTTCTAGCTAGTCTGTTGCTAGTTTAATTTTCCTCAATATTGAACTTGCTGGCTGACAACTGGTCAGCTCTAATCAGCTGACCCAAAGGCCTTCACAGCCACATAAGCATTGCTGATAGCAGTGGCACCTTCTGTTCCCGTGCCACCATCTCTGCTGCTTGCCAGTGGAATTGGACCCGGTGAAAAGCTACAGCTTGGGATGTGCCACAAGAGGGCAACCTGTGTTTGGATGAGCCTCGGAGTCTAAACTGTGCCAGGCGGGAGACCTGGAAATGATCCCCAACAATCATCTGAGCTCCAGAAACTGTTTCTGTCATTGTGACATAGCCAAGGAAAAGAAAGCCTGTCACTTTACTTCAGACTGCTAGCAACTTGGACTTGTGACAGGATGCAGTGCATCAAATTACGCTTCAGTTGAACAAACCAGGGTGCCTCAATGGATAGCACTAATACCTCACTTCTCCAGGGTTCGATTCCTGCCTCCATTTTGTGTGCGTGTGGCGTTTGCATGTTTTCCGAGTGTCACCCGGCTTTCCTCCAACAGTCCGGAGACATGCAGCCAAGCTCATTCGTGTCACTGAATTAACCATGGTGTACGACTGTGTGTGTGACTGGCATCCCGTCTAAGGTGTAGCCCGGTGATGGACTGGCATCACTTCCAGGGTGTACCCCAGCCTTGTACCCAGTGATGGACTGGCTGTATTCCCCGAACCTCCAAAAGAAGATAAGTGACTTGTAGAATTAACCAGCCCATTATCTACCTGTGTTAATTCTTATCCCACAATCTAGCACTGTGCACCTGTAAATCCTGCTTTAAAAGTGATTAACCTGAGATTTAGTCCAAAATTCCTGTACAATTACAGTCAGCCCTTAGTGGATACAGATTTTGATATCTACATAAATAATAATTTAAATGTGGAAGAATTTTCCCTCCCAGAAAATGCATACAAATAATTCTCCAGTTTATTATACAGTACAGGGCCTTCGTAATGAGGGGGGACATCCTGGGGTATAATGCCCATACCTGCTTTAAATAATGCAATTAAATTGCAAAGCAGTGCGGCGCATCCGAGGACAGCCGGGCACTTTGAAATGCAAGCAAGCTGACAGTTCCTCTGTCCGGGCGACTCGGCGTTCACCGTGGCCCCCGGGAGGCGGGGTCACCTCTTTGCCGTCCCCTGGAAGGATCAAAGACGTCACTCTGATCCTCTATCTCCCCCACGACGGCATATCAAAAGATATGACTTTTTTTTTTTTTTACCTGCCACACGCTGTCGAACGACCCCGCAAAGTTAGCCATCTGCAGCCCATTTAGAAAAGAACAGGAGAGAGAAAAATGGTATTAGTGCTGTTCTTTTGTCTTAATGGCGTCATCTTTACAGCCTGATTGTCAAATAAAGCCCCCCATTGATGAAAGAAGAGGATGGAAACAAAAGAGATGAGCAAGAGGAAAAATTGATTTCTCCACTGATGGCACATGAAATTTATTACATTCCCGAACAATGACCAGAAGGAAAAAGGCTTCATTTCCCCCTCCCTCTCCGAACAGACCTCATCTGAGGTTCGAATGAATGGAAATTTCAATTAGCTCTGTAGAACAAATTGCATTTGAAGCGGCACAGATACAAAACCCCAGTCAAGCTGCTCACTGTCACAGATATGAAAAAAACATACTGCTGCTAGAATTTGTTGGGTGTTTGTTTTTAATAATAAGTGAAAGGAAACAAAAGAGTTCATTAGGAATGGTGTTTATATATATATATATATATATTTTTTTTTCAGATATGGAGTGATTTTAGATGTTCCTCACTTGAAAATATTTGGGTTCAATTCTGGTCAAAAATACTTGAAATACACCCCTGATGTATTTTGGGTGTTTATTTTAATTGAGTAAAGTGCAAACAAATTGCACATAGACAAGCAAGAGCCCTTGACATAACCAGGACCATTTTGTAGCTTTTTACAATAAAATGTCACAGTGAGGACAGCGATCTGCAGATACAGCATGAGAACACTTTTAGTACCAGTACAGTTTGCAGCCTTTAACACCCAGAATGTGAAACTTATGTGCCAAGAACAGATTTCTGAGTTCTGAGATGACCTTCATGGAATTGCGGTCGGGAGATTTACCACCTGTAGCCCAGCATGACTGATTTACACTTTTCCACAAAATGACAGCCCCCTCCCCCCCCCCCCCCCCACATGCTGGAGTCACCAGGGATCTGCGGGTGAACGATGAAGTTGTGTGATCAATGACCGAAGCCCAAATTATGCACCGTTTTCAATTAGCTAAGTGAGATTTGAGTAAAGAAGAATTAAGCCCAACAAAAGAGACAGATCTCAAAGTTCAAGTTCAAACACATAACCCACTTAATACCATGTATCATCTTGATAAAGTGTTCAGCTGAATTTTACTGACCCTTTCATGCTATGGTTGTGTTTCTGCGAAAAGAGATGGTACAGTTTTCCATTAGTAGTCTAATTAAATTTAAAAAGCCCGTGGAGTGCTCGAGGTCCACCTCTTGTTTGTGGTGGCTCCCCGACAGAAACGTCATCATGGGCCGTCTGCGTAAAAGTCTTTGTGACATCAGTGGCGGGGCACTTGAATAGAGGAACACGGCCATTGCTTAGAGCCGCCCGCCAATGATACCGCACTCTTTCCGCTGAAACGTGCACGGCTGGTTTGGTGATGTGGCCAGGGGGTCCACACTGGGCCGACCTTCTGAAGCCAGGGCACAAGATGGATTTGGGGATGGGGGGGATGCTAAAGACGACACCAAGGGACACATTGAATCAAGACACAACCGAAACCCCATCCACACGGTCACCCACCTCAGTAAACACAACACACAGGGTATGAGACGGAGAGCCCTATTGCCAGTTGTATGTTATTTATAGGAGAGCTGTCTTTCTTTTCTTGGTCAAAGAAAAAGCCCAGACCCTAATAACTAAGCCCCCCCCCAACTACAGCCTCAACCCAACACCAGTTTTGTTTTCTCACATTTTTCCCTTATCTGCCTTTTTGTTTCATTCCTGCCCAGGGTTTCAGGGTTTTGTCTCTGTCCCTTTGTCTCACCCCCATGTCTTGTGGTTCTGTTCACCGACCTGATTAGACCAAGCATGGAGCATACCCTGCAGCCCAGTTCAAAATTCCCATGTAATACATCCATACCTCCGTGCCAGGCTTGATATTTTTCAGTGGTTTGTGTACACAAGACCTGCTGGACCTCAGCTACCAGCATTGAATATGTGGAGACTAAACAGCGAGCGGAGGCTAATGTTAGCGGCTTGTTAAAACGTTGCTTCAGACAGTACCGTGGCCTGCCTTGAAACTCCGCTTTGCACCTCGAGAGGATGTGGCACACTAAATACGGCGATGAGGTGTCTCTCTTTGTGAAGAGCAGAAGGGGTTATCAAAGGGCCCCTTTTCTAATAGAGAAGATCAAATCACCTCCTCGCATTAGCATAATGGAGCTTTGACCTACAAACACTGCATCCGAATTTACCTTGCAGAAAATAAAACCGGCACACAGTTACAACACAGTTGATTGAATCACATTCAAGGAGGGCATGCAGTAAATTAGATACAGAGAATAGTGACTGCAATTGGGGAGGAAAGGTTTGAGATGTATATATGGGGACAGCAGCAGTAAGATCTGGCCCAGGAAGGAATCTTTTAGAGCTTCTTTCTGTAGAAAGAGATCCCTTGATATGTTTCAAAAATCCATCCAAACGTATTCTCTGTCTGCTTTCATGGGCGTCTTGATCTAGTTGGTGGGGAGTGTGAGCTGGGCCAGGGGCAAAGGGCCCTAAGCTTATGGGGCCTTGCTGGACGTAGCCATAACTGCCTGGCTGAAAAAGAGGATGCTACTTTAGGATGATGGCATCAGTGATGTTTGTGATCACGGACAATGTGTAAAAATCAACCAGAACGTCACTTCATCAAAGGAGAGGAGAGCAGAGGAGAACAGAGGAAAGGAGGGGAGAGGGGAGCAGAGGAGAGGAGAGCAGTGGAGCTCCATTCTTCTTGTTGAGGAGAAGCTAGGATCCTGTCGTCTTCTTATGGGTAGTGGGGACATCAGCCTGTGTCAATCAAGGGAAAAAAGAGTTCTTCACAGACGCTTTTCAGATAACCTGCTATTTACTCAAATGACTCAATTTTAACTTCCACCAAGGGGTTACCGGCCAGAGCTGAGAACGTTGCACTCCAGTGTTGCCTTGAGCTAATTAATGAGATCCAGCGTGAATACCAGGTGTTTTACATTTCTATTCCCCTTTCCAGGACCAAGGCCACCCTCGCTCTTTATTCCCCGTGTGACTGCAAATGATCACGAAGCGGCTTTCTGTCGAAACGAGGACAAGTAGGCGCGCCAACGCACCGGGGCTGAGATAATCAAGCACGGGGGGGGAAATGGACCAATATGAAACAGAAACCTCAGCACAATGGCGGACACAACAGCTCCACAGATGGCCCGACACAAAAATAAGCAGCCCCATTGTGTTTTGAGGGCCTGGCGTTGCAGTCTTTGGATAATCGGGGTCGGGGCCATTTCTCGAGACTTTAAATTTTACCTCCTGTGAACATAGCAGGAATTGAACCCACGAACACGAGGGACAGCACCCTCGGAACGAAAGGCGTGCGGCTGTATGTGCGTCGCCGGTGGGGTTTTCGCTTTCCAGTCACGTTACCATTCTTGAAGGATGTGGCAGAACCCCAGATTTGGTAGAGTTGAGGAAGAGAAACACAAGTCCGCTGCTGTCAGGTAGGAACCTATTTTACGGCCCACTGTCTTGCTGGGTCCACATCACTTGTACCTCCGCTGTCTTCCAAAAGCACATGAAACCCCCTCCAAACACCAACCCCCCCACCCCTGGATGCAAGCTTTCCCCCTCCCCCCCGACACCACCTTGCTTTCTCATATACTCGCTAGAGCAATACTTGAAAGCATACGTTGTTTGTTTTATCGTGAAGGGCCTAGCACTTTGCATATTGGGCCTTTACATTTATGTTCTCAATCTCCGGCTGAAGGAACCCACTCCGCAGTCGTCTCAGCTCCTCACAAAGGGCAAACCCCACCACGTGAATACTTGTATTTCTCCACAGTCTCAAAAGAGTAATTATAACCTTTTATTCAATCTCAATTTGTTTTGCAAATACATACAGTATTGATTGCGATATCGGGGTATCTCTTAAGTAGACGTGGCACTTCCACAAAACAACACGCCAATATTCAAATGAGCATCAAATTACAACAGCAAGAGTCACTTTTGTGTGCCGCACACGGGTGCCAAATTAAGATCTTTTGATCTTACACCCTTACTTACACAACTCTACAGATGAGTAATTTTACAGTGTGACTAAGGACAAGACAATGGCTAAAGCATTTTCTTCTCCCAGCCCTCTCAATACCCTGCATTCATTACAGGCCGTGGACAAAAGGGGAAGGGTACAAATTACTGATAATGGTGGTGTGCTAATGAAGAGAATGGAGAAATTTCATTAGCATTTAAGAGAAAAGATTTTTTATGACCTACGGTTGCTTTCCATTACGACTTACTTAAGAAGGAGAAAAGAGGAGGGAAAGATCTAACAATTTCCATGAGTGAGAGCTCGGGGAATGTTTGATTGGCGTTGGTTCGTCGGCGCCGACGACAGCGTTCGGAAAACAGCCGTTAGACTCGGCTGCAGCTAGCAGCGAGCAAACCCGCTGGAAAATATCGGCGTGCGGCGAACGACGTCAATAATTTAATACGGGCATAATGAATACACGTTTATTTCCTTGCACGAACATTGTGCGTCGTTGTGGCCCTGTGTAGTTCAGTCTTCCAGGTAGCAGTGGCTAATCCACGGTTAACTAGGTCACAGTCACTAAGCATCGATTTGTTTTAAATATTCGATTTCAAGGAACTTGCTGAACCGTGTCTTTACAGCGAGCAGCTTATTTAGTGTTGGCACTGGTGTGTTCTAGTAGTAGTAGTAGTAATAATAGTGACAACAATAGTAACAATAGTAATTATTATTTTTCTTATTGCTGTTGTTGTTATTATAATAAAGCGGGAAATAAAAACTGTCAACAGTAATAATTTAGTTTATGGTTTATGAGTTACTTTTTAAATCATTTTAAATTCCTAGTTAAATTCAAATAGGTATAAAAAGGTAGCAAACTTAATTTGTGTAATAATGGGCAGATATTTTGATTCTGCACATATTTAAATTGTTTTTCACACACACACACACACACACACACACACACTCCCACGCCCACATACATACAATAGGACCCAAGTGTTTCTGAGCACAGCTAATGGGGTTGTGAAGCACTGTACTGTAGCTTCAAATGTTCCTCTCAAGAAAGCAAACGAGACAAACGAGACAAAAAAAAGCAGAAAGCAGGAAACGTGCGCCCTAAACCACGGCTGTTCTTCATTCCAAATGTTTTTGTACATTTTTACAAATTTCAGATTTGTTACGGTTATAATTTTCAGGATGATTTACAATGTTTTCCTTAATTGATTTCTGACAGGTTTCTGTGACTATATAACCACTAGATGGCTCTAAGCAGCTTACTGCAGAAGAGGATTTAGAAATGAATGCTGAAAAAAATAATTCTTTACTGAGTTTATTGATTTATAAGCACTCAAAGCATAATGAAATAACCCGCTCTATAACATTTTATTCTGTATTTCCAAATTTTGTTTTTTTTTTCTTTGCGTGGGTGCACGCACACACTTACACAGAAGAGTGTTTTGAAATGTCCTTCTGTAGCAATGTAATGCAGTAATTTTACTGTGTGATCAGGCCACTGTGTCAAACCTAAAAAGGTCAGGCCTTGATGGCTTATTTGGAATAACGGGCCTTCTTACCAGGTTATTTAGCTTTGTCTTTTTATCTTTGTTCACAGAGACCGCAAACTACATGTAATGTGATAGAACGGCAGGCCAAGCTGTATACATCTTACATCACAGTCTAGTGATTTTTCTGGAATACGTTACATAGTTCAATCTATCCATCAATTCATCCATCCATCCATCCATGCTTCTTTAACCTGCTTATCCAGTAAATGGTCATGGATAGCCTGGAGCAAAAGCTCTTCGAGGCTGGTGTCTGAGTTTGTAAGAAAGTTACTCCCAGATTGCCTCTGATTTTCCCCTTATACGCACTACTCACTGATACATAACAAGGCCTTGGATCCATATCACTGCCTTATTCGACAAGCACACCTCAGAAGCTGCCCACCCATGACCGGTCTGAATGTGTCTCAGATACAATGACACGGGCCTTTTCAATGTGAACGTCTGTAGGTAGGGGAGCTCGTGTCAGCTGAAGTTTCCTGCTTTCCCAGGGCCTCACTGTTCTTTGAAGTGTTTAAACAGGCCTGGCTCAAAAAGCCATCTACACATGCTTCCTGGCCTCAGCTGGCTTGTCTCAACGAGGGTCTGGCTTGAGATTCATTAGACATTAGTCCTGAGGTGCTTAAGTCCAAATCTGTACTGATTTAGTAAGAATCATAGTGTCATTTCCAAAGACTCAGCCTAGCATTAATACCTGCTAAAATCTCACGAATGTCACTCCGTTTATGCTCTTGAAGGCACCTTTCTTACTTTCTGTATAACATAAATAGATGGGGACCACAGTAAGATTTATCAAAAATGGGATGGAAAATACAAATTTCATTATGATCTTATTAAGTGTGCTTTAAAAGTGTGTTCTGACAGAGGAGATTTTAATGGGGCATTTTACAGGCTGAAGGTTACCTCATATGTGTTTATTTTTTGCATTTGTCCTGCAGTCATGTGTGAGAAAGTTTTCTGAACCTTCTGTATTTGCTTGTAGTGATGGGACAAAGGAGGCTTCAAATCCCGCGGTGGGTGGGAGTATCCTGAACTACCAATCAATGCTGGCGATTCCCCCTACTATCATAGGATTTGAAGCCTCATTTACCACCAGCATTGATTGGTTAGTTCAGGATACTCCCACCCACCATGGGTTTTGAAGCCTCATTTAGCGCCAGCATTGATTAGTTCTGGATGCTCCTACACACCATGGGTTTTGAAGGCTCATTTGTCCCATCACTGCTTGCCTGTAAATTGATCATCTGGTATTTAATTGCCAGGTTTCAAGCATCTTAAGACTGGAAAGCTGTTTGCATAGAGGAGAGTAAATCATCAGTAAAGCTTTTCCGTTGGTGCTATTTCTTTCTTACAGTTGTTTGGATTGCCACAGCAATTGGAGAAAAATTGGGGGTAGTATTTTTCTTGTGGTATCAATTTAAAATGCAGTGGTAATGAAAGATAAAAACATGGTTGCTGGTGCCACAACCAATACTTAATGTTTAGATGAAGGAACCACTAGCAACAAGTATTAGACCGCATAGTGGCAGTTACTAAAATGTTGGCACAAAGCCACCATTACAATTACAGATATCTTGGCTGAGTATCTTGTCACCTGAAAATACTGCTTTCTTCTCAGTTAAATGACCTGCTTCAGTTGCACCTTGGAAGAACATTGGTAAAACATAACTGTATCCCTTCACTCCAGAATATTGTTAAGGCACCTTCTGCAATCGCAATCTTTCCTGGAAATAAAGCACCTGCTTACATCTGCTCTTCCCCCGTAACCCATGAAAATTCCTGCTCGTTCCTCTGGAATATACTAACGCACCTCCTAAGCGCATCCTCACCTGGATAGCGTTACTACTCCAGAGTCCCTCCTCAGTTGAAACTCCTTGAACAAGAAGAGGCAGATTTTTTACTGTTTTCAGGAAAGACAGGTGCGATTGAGTCACAGAACTCAACAATTTCCTATAATCTCCTTCTGGCTGGCCTTTGCAAAATGTGATGAACCCTGGTAAATGGGTAAAGCAACATAACGCAAATCTGACTTTCATTCCAAGTTTCAATAATAGCTAATGGAAGCCAACAAATGCAATCATTTCCTGTCGTGTTACCCATCATAAATGTATGTACACTAATGGTTTCTGTGTTTGTTGCTAGTGTTCAAATTTGAATTGTTAAATTCTAAAAAGAACATTACATTTTTACAATATAACTTCATCTACACTGGCAATAAACAATTCATGCTCTGATAATACATGTGGAAATTCACAGTAATGTACGTGTTTTTCCCTGAACATCCAGAGGATAGAGGAGGGGCAATACGAGTAGGCCTATTATTACTAAGCGTACAACATTCCTCCAATAATACTGAGACATTTATGTTTAAGTGTAGTAAATCCTGTACTGTAACACTTTCACACCCCGACTAAAAATAAGGCGTAAATGCAGACCCGCCTGAAAGGCTGCAGTGTGAACAGTGTGCTACAAGGTGAAGCTGACAGTGATTTCATAGCACACATCTGAGAAGGGACAAAAACAACACAGCACACATCTGAGAAGGGACAGAAACAACACAGCACACATCCACTGCCGTGGTCCCAGTCAAAGGGCCACAGCTGTCCTCCCTTTTCAACATCGTTTTATCGTTGCCAGTCTGCATCTGACCATTTTTCAGCCTCTTGAGGGAAAAAAAGCCCTCACTGTATATGTTGCAGTCTCAAGTATCTCATTAACCTTCCTTTATAGACTGTTTTCCACTTGGAGCCAAACAGTACCGAAGGCCTCTCTGAAAATGACTGTATTAAAATTACATTTTAAAGCGATTCTCGAATATCGGTCTGATCGCTATAATGAAATCTGGGCTTTAAGATAACGAAAAGCAAAAATAAATTGATTAATAAATAGAGGACACAGACTAGTTCTGCTTAGAGTGACAACTTTACTAAGTCTTTTGAATGATGTAAAGAAATATTTTTAAATAACAGTAACAATTGATGTATCCATCTTCCATTCCCTCTTCTAACCCAGGACAGTGGGTATTTATAGGTATATAACTATAACTATAGATAAGATGGGGTAGTTATAGCAATATTTAATATGTATTTCATATTTGTATTGACGTGTTTATAATTATTATCTGTCTCGGCCCACTACCTTTCCAGTTCTATATTGCAATTATATGTTTAATTAACTAAATACGGCTTGTTCGGTTCATTTAAATTAAATTGAATAAATAGTGGTTTTCCAAAGGTTATTTCACAATTTCTGGATCGACGAATTGGCCAATGTAATAATGAAGCGCAATATATTTTTGTAATGTGTATAAGCGGGTGATAATGCAGGCTATTTATCCTTCTTCAGTTAACACATCCACTGTGGGATTGCGGAGGGGAATTATATACGAATAATGCGTTTATTTATGATCAATTACTATACCAAAATAGATATTTCACCATACCATTTACTCAACCTTGCTCCTACTCCGCAAAATATGCATGGCAAGAGAGTTAGGGCCAAATCAGCGACCAGCCCCCCTATTTTCGCGGTGACAGAGGATTTGAAGGAATCAAGAGCTGCCACGGCAACGTGAAACTTTCAGTGACTTCAGAAACTGTCCGTGACTCCTTCATGTTTCTGGTGGCCGCTCGTGGAACACTGCGGAGACACACAGGCTCCTTAAGGTCCTTCCTCTGGATGAAGGCAGATGCTGGGAGGTTCACACAAAGAGCTCACACCCCCGTCGATCAGGAGTAGCAGATCCTCCTGTTTTCGGCTGTGAGTGTTGTCATTTTAATGTAACAAAAGATTCGAGATTTAATATTTAAACTGAATTCAAAATGTGAAGTACTTCAAGATCATGGTACTCAAAGGGTTTACATGTATCGTTTTACATCTTATAGCATTTGTTAGTGATCTGTATCTGCAAAAGAATGGGGTAAATGTAAAGGAGATAAAGACTTTTTGGTGCGATGGGGGGTATACTTTCGACTGGGATCGATCCTTCTTGTGTTCATGTTACTATCACATTGACCTAAACTTAATTCTAAATAACAGTTCCGCTATTTAGGTTATACTGTATGTAAGTTTGATACATCGCCGACGATGACTCCAGATACTTCGTGAAATACGTGGAGAATTAATCCACTTACAGAAAATGTATGTGCATGGCTACGAGGAGACTGGAGGGCGTGGCTCCGTTCAATTACATTTCTTAACAACTACTCCCAATTAATCGGCAAACAGAGACGATCCGCCAGTATACGACAATCGGGTCAATATTTAAGCAAGTGGTACTCTCCAGAAACTTCTGTAATCAGCAGACAAAAGCAAAGCTACTGTTGTGGTGAGGACATTGAAATTACAGCAGCATGACCCAATTCAGAGCGGTGTAATTGCGGAGGAAGCGGCGGTTTGGGAGCATGGCTTCCAAAGTATCGTCCGGAATTAAAAGTAACGTCCACACAAAAGAGATGCCTCATTACCGCAGAGGCCGAGGCACCACATGCAGCCACAGCAGGAGTCTGTCTTCGAATACAAAGCGGCCCTCCCTCGGCGTCTGTACCAGCTAGTCTAACAAACCAGAGGAAAATAGAAAGTAACGTATGCCAGTAAGCTGAACACAACCTAGTTTTAAAATAAGCATCTGAAAGAGCAGGGGTTATGCTCATGTGAAGTGAGATAGTTCGTAGGTGACATTAATACCGTATGATAGAGATGTTTTTATTGATCCAGAAAACGGTGGTTCAAGTAGGTAGAACTTAAAGTCGGGGGTTCAAATCCCGACTCTATCCTACGTCATCTGAAATGTGCATGTTTTATGTACTTGAGGTTGCCTGAGCCTGCTACTGAAATATTTACATTTTTTTTCAATTTTTAACTTCTGATTTTAGTTATTCTGCCAATTGATATGATTACCGATACGTACAGCCTGAAAGAACAGCGACCTTTCCTAAGACGACAGGAGACTCTCCAAAGGCCATATCGTCTTCTACATTCTTCATCCATAAAACACTTGAGACATCTCGTCATGCCTTTTTGTTAGCATGACGTCAGACGTCACCCTACACTAATACTAGGCAAAACTTAACAATTAGACAATATCACATGAATTCAGAGCTGCCAAGCTAAGAAAATAACACAAAGCAAGCAATATAAACGTAAACACGATACACTTATACAGTATGGCTAAGAGCAAGTTAGCTTGTTCGGAACACAAAGCCCACGTTTTTCGTTCGTTATCCAAATACACACGCATATATATACCCCTTAAGGTATGCCTGCTTCTACAAGGCATGTCATTTTGAAACAACTAAGGCGTTAATTTTTTTCAACGCAAAGATGTAAGTAGCCAGTTGCTGGAGGCAGGATGAACGCTGCCGTTTTCTTCAAACAGCTCAACTTTCATTATGAACAAGACCACACTGTGAATCCAATTAATTTGACACCTTTCTCTTTTAAACACGAGTGTTTAGTACGATCGAGTGACACATTTAAGCTTCAGAAGTTGCCCGTAAAAAATACAGATGCTAAGGGAAACATGACAACTTAAAACAGGTTTCTAAGGTGAGAGACCAGGGACACGACGTATATAAGAAAGCGCGGAATTCTTCTAACGAATCGTAAAGGAACGTCAGTTAATAAAACCCCAACCAAGCACAGCACGCACATAAATCATAGGCAGAATACAAATCTTAGCAACACCAATTAAATAAATCTGCAATAAAGCTTCATCCGGCAGCGTAAAAAATAAACATTCGAATATTTCGCATAATCAATACATATTGATAGATTCGGAATGACAAGCTGTGACGACACCTTGGGTAAGGACTACATTTCCCATCATGCTAGAGGCTGGGGACTCGCAAGCGTTTCTTCCGAACGAAGGGGCTGTGTTGTTTTAATAAGCGTATATATTAGCGCTGGAGATGCTCTTTGGTTACACTTGTCCACTCGAGCTGTCTGGGCCAATCACAGTTGAAGGCGCTGAGTTTTTTTTTTTTCCTGCCTCGAAAGTGACGTCGGCAGCGAGCAGCTGAGTAGCAGCTGATCGGAAGTAAAATTCTTTCTCCGAGGAATTTGTAGAGGGAGGAAAATCGGACATGGCAGAGGCCATCGCCGACACGCGGAGGCTGTTTACCAAGCCCCAGAACTTAAACGATGCTTATGGACCGCCGAGTAATTTTTTAGAGATTGACGTGGGCAACCCGCAGACGGTCGGCGTGGGCAGGGGCAGATTCACTACGTACGAAATCAAGCTGAAGGTGAGCGGGGCTGTCAGGGAGCCCGGCCTTGGACCGTGTGGAGTCCACGGTGAAACTAGAAACACTGTTCCGAAGCCCGATCCTCATCCGATGTGGTCGTGTGAGGCATTCAGTAGTGGGGGGACCCGCAGCAATAGGCGGTAGCCGATTAATATTAATATTAATATTAATGTTAAGCGGCCCTAATGGAATTGATTCAGATTAAGATTCATGTTACTTCATTTATCCCCAAGGGGAAATTTCATCCTGTAACTTGTATAAAATTGGCTTTTATATATGGAACAGGATGCCCCTTGTGTATGTGAGTGAGAAAGACAGAAAATGAAGTTTGTTTTTTTTTGTGGTGGTTTGGTGGGATGTGACTTTGGCTCACTAGAAACCAGAATGGTACACGAAAGAAATCCGAAGATCAAGATGGGATTTCTCGTCTTTCTTTGGTCGTTCAGAGGGTTCGTTGACGACTTTCTCGGTATCTGGATATTTGAACCGCCACATGAATGTGCAGTGAACTTTATTGGTCAATGAGGCACTACAGGCCTCATTCAAGTGTGAAATCAAAGTAATTAGGTTCTAACCAGTAAGTGTCTAACATTCTGTCACCCATCAATACGAATGATATAACAGAAAATGTATCCTTCATGTTTATGACCCTTGCTCATGCATACAGTGTAATATTCCTGTCAACTGTACTGGATGCCCCCAGACATTGAATTGTCACATCCATGCTATTTATCTGGACCATTCTTCCTATGGCAAGTTTTTATAAAGACCTCAGAATTATTCCTCCACTAAGTGATGTAAGCCTGCTTCCAGCCTTTCTAGTTCTTTGGATGATTCTGGTATCTTTGTGTCTGGGATCATTTTGATGCTGGAACACCCAGCATCGTGATCACTTTTGGACTTTTCGACAATGAAGTGAAACCTCTCACAGCCCCAAAGCTGATCTGCTTCTTGCTGTGTGTGTGTGTGTGTGTGTGTGTGTGTGTGTGTGTGTGTGTGTCTCTCTCTCCCTCCCTCCCCTGCATGGTGTGTTACTACAGGGCTCTGCTGTTGTGAATCAGACGCAGGATGTCTTTCTTTGACCGAAAGCCGCCTCATTTCCTTTGTACTGTAGAGGGATGGCGTGGACAGGAATGTACCCACTCCTTTCCACCACCACCCCCCCCAAGATTGTTCATCTTATGGGGCCTTTAGTTTTGGACTAAAGTTTCTTTTGTTGGATGTCCTTAAACAGTACTTTGTTAGAATAGATGTAAAGATCCTGTTGTTTTCAGCCGGTGAGAGGGGTCTCTGCAAACAGGCATGTTTTGCTGTGCCTGTAGGTAGGTTCTGTGCTGTTCTGGGTTATCAGTTCCACTCTGTGCACGGCATACTGAAGGTTGAAGGTGTTTTTTTTTTTTTTTTTCTCTTCCTCTTTAAGTCAACAGCCCAGTCCTGAATGGTCTGCTGTATTGAACTTCTCTTCCAGTTTTTAGTCTTGTAAGTCTGAACATATCAGTTTTGAGGTACCAGTTTAAATGTATTTATATGACAATATAACCTGTACAGCTATTGGTCTTTTCCTTAATATAGGATTCTGATTTTTGCCCTTGTTTCAGGGCTCACTTGTGTTTTTCATCTATGATGACTGAAAATGTCATCACTTTGGTGTTAAACTATTTAATGTTTTTTTTTTAAAAAAAAAAAAAAAAACCTCTAACGATAGCCATATCTTTGAAGAAGCTCTCTTGAATTTTCCTTAGAGTGAGTTATCTTCTACAAACAACTCTAAAATCCAATAGATTTCTTTATGAAATGATTGGGGGAGAAACAAAATAGACTGATGAAATATCTATAAATGTATAGTTTAAATTGCACATGTATCTCTGTAAATTACATGTGCCTGATTAGGGTCTAGCTGGCAGTAATGACATGTAGGCCTAACGTAGTAAAGTCTGTCACGTTTTATTACTCTTGAAGTTTTTGAAATGTGCCATATTGTAGTTTTTCTGGGGGTTGGGGTAAAACGATGGTATTGTGGGTCAGTGGGTGGCACTGCAGCCTTCCAGCCCTAGGTGGGGCATTTAAATCCTGCCTCTGCTCTGTGTGTGGAGTTTGCGTTTTCCCTGTGTTGGTATGGGTTTTATCCTTCGGCCTGATAACAGTTAAATGACCTAATGACCCATGGTGTTGTGTATGTGTTCCCTGGAATGGGCTGGCACCTTAACCACAGCGCCCCCCTACTGCATGCCCCATGCTGCCTGGGATCGATTCCGGCTCACTGTAAACCTCAACTGGTTGGGTGACAGCTAGATGAAATTGGAGGGAAAACAGGAGAAACTGCCATTACTTTTAAGACTGGATTGCTTGACCTCTGTAAAGATGGTAATTCAGAAACACTTATTGAAAATGGCAGGTGTTTGTGAAAGCAGCTACTGTAAAAACCTATATTACCTCAGAATGGGAAATTACCCATCATAGTGGCAACGGTAAGATGAGGCAGCCATGGAAAAGACGAGTATGTGATGTGGGCACCCCTTAAACCTTTAAAGCCAAGCCTTGTGTAACGACAATTGATGTTCCTCGTGGAGGTGAATTAGCTTGTCAGGTAGCCCCCCCACCCCCCACTGCTCTTAGGGGACTCGCGAGGAGCGCGTCACTGAAAATTAGATTGACGATAAAGCTACTGTACTGATGTTCACGTGCTAATTAGCATATGCGTGTAATCAGCATTATTGTGTGGAAGGCAGCCCTTCCTGACCCCGCTTTACATACGAGTACACGGGCAGGACGTCTTTGGCAAGTTACCCCGCTTTGGATTTTATCTTCAAATGTGGTGTCAACTGTGAATTCTCCAGCAGTCCCGAGAGCAGCTGTGCTGTGTGCGTGCATGCGTGGGTCTGCGTACGTGTACATACGTGTGCGTGCGTTTGCCTGCACTGGGGGGGAACCATTGGGCTCCGTGACTCGCAGACAGTGTCGTTGGCTCGGGTAGTGTACTTCTAATTCTCTCACCGAGGGCCGCAAAGAAATGGTGTAGCTGTGTGCTGGTGTGGTGTACTTTCCCATTTCCCAGCTGTCTGGTTACTGCAGTGGGATCTCTGGTTACGACTAAGATGTGTTCTAGACTGTGATGTGGCTGCAGCCCGTTTCTTGTACAACTCCAGAATGTGGGGGGGGGGTTCTGCCGTTACTGTTTCTGGGGCATTGCTGCCCCTGAGCTTTTTATGTCTGCATGAGCTTATATATTTATTTCTTAATGTGTTTTGTGGGAGAGCTCTCTCGCCTGGAGTGACTCGCATTTGTGGACATTAGAGACCGTGCATTGTGGCGACGGGCATAGCAAGAGCTGGGCTTTGAAAGGATAATATGTAGTGAAGCCGGAGGCGAGCCAGCTGCCGGCGTGGTCAGGGGGCATGTGTCCCACCTCGCCGCCGAAGTGGGCCGAGTTAAACGGGGACCGTACTGGACATGTGATGTGTAACCGAAGCACTCGGAAAGTAGGGTGAGCTCCAGTGTGACCCTCGGATGTGACTGGACGTGAGAAGCGAGTCCGTAATTCCTCCCCAGAAAAAAGGAACCCCCCCCCCATCCCAACCAGCTGATGATTTTGAATATGCTTGAAAAACATTAGTTGAAGTCAGTGGGCTTGCTCTCTGCTCCTTGTGTGGATTTTGGAGCAGACATTGGACACCCACCACCCTCCCCCAGGCCAAAGGGTGCCTTTGTGTTTTCCTCGGATGCTCTGGGGCACTTTTCCCAAGGGGCTGCAGTGCCGTGGAGTAGGAACGTGTCATAGTGCAGTTTTACCGGAGTTGATGTTCCTGTGGTGGCGACTCTGGCGGTATTCCTGGTAACCGTGTCTTCTCGTTCGAAACGAACGCAGCAGTGCCCTCGCAGAGTCACCCGCGTGAGAGTCGCGCCCAGCGAACAGACTGCGAATTCTGCCTTGGACGACGGGCCAACATGGCGAGTGGTCAGGTGGCTGCAGGCGGTGTTGCACAACATCTGTTGTACAAACGAACATGATTACCTCAAGCAGTGGGACAGGAATGCGGCAGATCTGAGGGAGCCTTTATTCTAAATAGACCAGGCTCCCGCGTTAATGTGCCCAATTTTCAGTGCTGGTGATGGTGATGTAATTATTATTGTAATTCCCGTTTGTCAGCTATTAATCAACCATTTAGTTTTAATTATGGATCCTTTTATGTATAAAACTGCCTCAGATTTTTTTTTTTTTTTTTTTAACTAATTAATATTTCATTAATAGTTTTGGCTGGTCGGATATGACGAGCAAGTTGTTTTGAATATTGAGTAAGGAAGCCAGTGAATGCGGCACTCTAAACATGATTGCCATTATGAGGAATGTACAACTTTTTATTTTTGTTACACTAATGTAAGTTTATTCAGCCGCACTAAAACCATCCCCTCTGTGTTTGACTTGCCCCATCCCTCGGCAGCCATGTATTATAAAGGAGGAAAACTTTGGGATCTTACTTTATTTTTGGACAGGAACATTTCCCCCCCCCCCCCCCCACTTTTACAGCTTTTTTTCTCCCTTCCCCCTCTTTCTTTTTGAGACCTTTGGCCATTAATAAACTGGGAAGCCTGTCAACCACAGTCAAGTGTAATTCAAACTATACAGCATCCTTTCAGACAACTATTTTAATGGAAATGCACAGCATATTATATCAAGGCTACCATATCCTACTTGAAATGACAGTATCAAAAGTAGAAGTTGATACTATGGTAACAAAGCAGCTTTCTGCTGCCGAATCGAACGGCGTTGGGCGTTGGGAGAGTGTGCTTACGGCCTGAGCCTTTCCTGCATTGTTCCTTTCTTTGGAATATGATGCGATGAGATGGCATTGTGCTTCATCCGGATTCCATTTTTTTTTTTTTTTTAATACTTTAATTTAGAACGGGACTCTCTAACTTGACTTGCTCCATCCCGCTAAAAGCTAATGCACAGCCGGCCTTGAGCGGCTTGCCAGCGGAGTGGGGTGGCCCCTCTGTTTTTTTAATGAGGGGCGCCATTGTTTCTAACACATGCATGCGTTTCCAGCCGGGGGGGGGGGGCATTAGAAGGGTTGCTCCGGGCGCCCCTGTTGGAGCCATGTGGAAGCTTTTAGCGGATCAGTAGGAGCTGGGCAGTGAAGAAGCGCACTAAGTACATCTTTGTACAATGCCTATTTTTTTATTTTATTTTTGTCTTGTATCCGAAGCCCTCTCCCAGCCCTATTCTCATTAAATGGCTTCGTCCTCTTTGCGTCTCGACTGGCTACGTTCGTGTCGTCTGGCTGCACATCATCAGCCGTGGTGCCGACTACTCCTATATGACCGAAAGAAACATGAGGGGTGGTTTGTATTGTACTTTGTTTAAATTTTTTAAGAGAATAGTAGTCCCCTCCCCTAGAGAATCACACTTGTCCGAACAGCCTGGTAGTAGACGACCGGTAAGTTTTACATGCGGTGCTCCCAACCGATCAGCTATCACACTGCGGTGAAGAATGACCGTAGCCTCTTCGAACTTGGCTGAAAGTCGCAGGGCCGTGCTTAGCAATGCTGCACTCTTCACACGCCGGGGGGGGGGGATTAACCAGACAGCTCGCAGGACCTGAAGCTCCATCGCCATCTGCCTTGTAAGGCCCACGTGGGCCACGATGGGCTGGAGACGAGTGCCTGATCAGCCATGTCGTGGCATCTGCTGTCTCCCTCCATCCTGGGGGTGCCTGGTCTTTTGTACCCCTGTCAGCCCCTCCTTCTCTGGGGGACTCTGGTGGGTGCTGGGTGAAGACGCGGAGATGGGCCAGGGCTCTTGGAAAACCCGGGGGGGGGGGCCCACGTTGTTTTGTCAGCAGCCAGTGCTTCAGAGACGCGGGTCTGACACTGATGGAGCAGGCCTTGCATGTCTGGCTCTGGCCATCTTGAAACGGGAAGTTATTATAGGTAGCTGGTGGATGTGTAACTCCTGCTGTCTAATGAGAAGTAAAAGCAGCACCCTGGGATGGTAGTTTCCATGTTTCAACCACAGAGAATCCAGACTGCCACCCAGGCCGAGTTGGGAGTGACGGAAACCTGAGCTGCACCTCCTGTGAAGTCATTCTGCTGGACTAGCCACAGGGGGTGTGACCTTCTCGGAGGACGGAGCTGGTCACTTGGTGGTTCTGCCCAGTTGATTGACAGGTCTGGGCTGGTCTCATACTAATGGTGAAGTTGGAGGATGCCCATGCTGGTCTGATAACCTTGTCCCATGGTGGGGCAGGTGCAGGGAAATTAAACTAAAATGTCACCTAATGGGGGGGGTTTCTGAAGTAAGTTTGTCTACCTGTGAAGGATAGGTCAGTACTGTAGTTCGTTTCATTTTGTCTGTGCTCAAGAAACAAATGTAGGAATAACTGGTGCTTGTGTGGCACTTAATGATGTGGAGGCAGTCTTTCAATTAAAATAAAAGGTAAATTGGAGCCATACTGGGCTGTCTGGGCCAGACCCCAGTATTAGAACTGCTGTCCGTCTGCGAGTCAGGAATTCAGCTGCTCCATGAAAAGGCTTGACTTTGTCTTTGGTCCTTCATGTCTTCACAGGCTGAGTGCCTTCTCATGCAGGGTTGCGGGGGGGAGGGTTGTTTTGTCTCCACTACTTGATCCTGTATCGTGTCCCCCCCCCCCAGTCAAAGTGGGAGAGGTGGAGCAACCTGGCCAGGCGTATTTAGTAACTCTGGTGGGCGATTACCTGTAACCATGATCCACTGTCACAGGGATTAACTCCTCTGGCTTCTGTGCTGAGAGGTAGCTGAAGTCAGGGGGGGGTGGAGGGGGGCCCATTCACAGGCTCGGACCCAACAGGCCCCACAGAGGAGGTGGCTGTAATCCGCTGCTTCTGTAACTGGAGTCGGAGGGGAGGTCAAACGGCGAGCCTCACCTGAAAATCAGTGGTGACAATGGTGGGCTGGCACTGTGCCTGTTGGCACTTTTCAGTAGGAACGAGCCAGGCCCAGCCTTTATTTATCTATTAAAAATGAAAAATAAGGCATGCAAGACATGTGACACACCAACACAAAGCAGCAGATTTGCAGGGAACCACAGTGTCCTTTAGAGGGCCTTTGCCATCACACTAAGACCCCTTTTTTGGGGCGAAATGCTATTCTACCCATGCAGGGGTTAGCAGTTTCAAACATTTTATTTATCCCCCCATAGTAAACATGACTCTGAATTGATTGGTTGTACAGTTGAAAATAGGTGGTAATTCGATTATGAACCCACAGCCTGGAATTTCTGTACTCGTACTCCTGAAATTCTTTTTTTAAATTGAGGATTTTTATTTCATTAGAAGGTTCTGTGCTCTGTTGTTAAGAGCCAAAGGCAATACTTCCTTGGGCAGCCCCATCTCAAGGGCAGGGCGACTGACTTATTATTTTGGAGTAATCTATATTGCAAGGCACTTGTCAAACCGCGTCCCTCATATGCCATGTTTATGACTTCTGTCATGTTTATTCAGTTTGTCTACTTGTGTGCCTTCTAATTGCTCTGCATGTAAACGAGGTGTAGCAGTGAGTTTGCAACATGGGTTGTTGTGTGTAACTCTAAGTTCTGTCTGTGTGCGTTGATGACTGTGGCAGGTGCATGCTGGGAATGAGAAGTCGTCCAGCGCCCTTCTGTGATTCCTGTTCATGCCTCTTTATCGTAACATTTTGCACGTTCTAAAATTTTTTTTGTTTGTAAGTCCAAAAACAATACTAAGAAGATCAGATCTAGTGCGAATGTGGTGTCTGCTCTCGTTTGTCTGCCTTCTTGGTGCCGCCATACCGATCTCTCCTCTTGACCATCTTTCAGACTAACCTTCCCATCTTCAAGCTAAAGGAGTCCTGCGTCAGGAGGAGGTACAGTGACTTTGAGTGGCTCAGGAGCGAACTGGAGAGGGAAAGCAAGGTAGGCACCAGGTGGCTTGGGGAAACAGAGATGGGTCCTTGATCTTCCACACTTCATTTGTTCCTTTAAAATGTTTGCAAAAGGCCAGAGGGCATGTGGCTCTGATCGTAAAGATGGCCCCTGTACTGATACTGTTTAAATTGACAGGTGGATGCCTTTGACTTAAGCTGTCCCTCGTGCTGGTCAGTCTCATCCAGCTGGCTTTTCCCTGAGCGTCTTTGGTCGGGATTTCGCACGCTCGATTTTTCTGCATCTTTCGTTCATTTTCTCCCTTCCCCCGCTTTGTTCCTTCCAGGTTGTCGTCCCCTCTCTGCCAGGCAAAGCGTTATTTCGGCAGCTTCCATTCCGTGGAGACGATGGCATATTTGATGACGCGTTCATAGAGGAGCGGAGGCAGGGCCTGGAGCTGTTTTTGAACAAGTAAGTCTAAGCCACCAGCAGGTGGCCAGGTGACTAAAGAACTGGCCCAGTAGCTGATCCCCACAAGGTTTTATACTTTCTCCAGCAATCATTTGATCGGGTGGGTAAATATTCAGTTCTTGGGAGCATGGAAACATTTTTAACTGAAGTATTTTGAATGAGAAATGCCTTACTTGAATATATGTACTGGTGATTTCATTCTCTGCAGAGTTTAGAGGGGGTGGGAGTTTTTAGGATGTGTTCTCAGCTTTGTGATGAGTTGTGCTTTGAGTTTAAACAGACATGGCCAAATGAATTGGTGCCCTTCCACTTTTAAAAAGTCAGTTTTCCCATGGAATAAGTTGAATGATTAGCATACATCATTCTTTCTTTATTTCATACTGCATAGAGCAGACACTGCATGGTTTGTGGGTTCCAATTCCAGCTCCACTTTGTGTGTGTGTGTGTGTGTGTGTGTGTGTGTGTGTGTGTGTGTGTGTGTGTGTGTGTGTGTGTGTGTGTGTGTGTAGTTTACATGTTCTGCCACAGTCCAGTCACACACTGTTAAGCTAATTGGTGTCTTTAAATGTAATTTGTGAATGTGTGCCCTTTTATGGACTGCCATCCTGTCCAGGGTGTATCCCAGCTTTGTGCTGCCTGGAATCGACCCCAGGTCCCCCTGCAACCACAAGTCGGATAAGCTGTTGGGCGTATTAATGGATGGGTGTATAGTGCTCAATGAGTTCCTTGTGCTGTTTTATGAGTGCAGTTCTATATCTCCTGCTAACAATCTTTTTCAAATTGCATACATTTCCTCGTCACATCTCCTTACACTTTATGGTCTGTGAATTCCTGAATACAAAAGAGATGGAGAATGTTTCAAAGTAGAAGCAATTCCAAGCATTTGAGTTGGTGGCACCTGGTGCCACGGCCAAGTCTGCACATCTTGTTAATAACCAGAGCAGCCACCACATTCATGTCATGTTACATTCCTTCCTTATAATTGCCTGCAGAATGATTAAAATGGATAGAAAGGCCACAAGAGCATTGTACCTGAGTTCTACGTTTTGTTTTATTTTAGATGTGTAATTTATGCAAATTACAACTCAAATTGCTGAGCAAATTTCTTTGAAGAATGTTGTATGCTCTCCTGCTTATTTTTGATCTGGGGTTGTGTTCCCTTCTGGGGAGGACAATAAAAGTTACAGTGTAATTGTAATTATTTGCTTTGATTGCAGACATTATTATCTTTGTTTCATGTGCAAATGTGGCCAAGCTACACATTTGAATTTTAATACAGGAAACTTGATCAACTGGCAGAAAGAACTGGGAGATATGTTGGTAATTAAGACTTAAAATTCTGAATTAAATGCTGCACTTGATCATGTTATTGTTCAGACTTAATAGCAGGTAAGTCTACAAGTTTGTGTTTCTAAAGGTGTGATTAAATATTTCATAAAAGGTATACCTTCACATTGTCTCTCCAACTTTCGGCAGTTTTGAATATCTGCGCTCACCTTCGGAATGATAATTGGCATGAAAACAACTTTTTGTGTGAAGGCAATGTCTTAACAATGAAAGTGAGACCAGTAGCAAAAATGTAAGGCTGTTGTCCAAGTAGAAGGAAGCATTTTTAGTCCTGGTCATCCACATGCAGACGGCTGCCTTTTCAGGTGGGCTGGTGGTCTTCACTGTCAGGTCAAAGGTGGCACGTGTCCCGACCCGTTTGTCGATTTTGTCCGACGTGAGCACTCCCCCGTCACCCATTTTGTCGGTTCTCGGCATTTCCCGCGGTATTCCGATGCTTAATACCGTTTATATGACTGGTGACCTTGGACACACCCCTGGTTATCAGCAGTGAATCATTGAGGCAGTTTAAAATAAAAAATTGTACCATTTTTGACTTTAGCTTAAAGTGCATGTTTTGGCATTATTGGTAATGTTCAGTTCTCTACTTAAGCTTTGTGTGAGCAGTCATTTGCCAGTAAATGATAAATTCTTGTAGTTTAAATCTGGCAAATTGAAGTGTGTTCTCTGAAACCTGCTGTGTGTAGACCCCCACAAGCTGCTTCTCTCATTTTCTTAGGTGCGTCCGAAATCGCATTCTTACACAGTAGGCACTACATTTTGTTAGAAGGGTACTGGTTTATCATTAATCTCATGCTTACGTGGAGTACTCACTAGAAAAGCACATGTGCACTGGGACGTGCTGTGGTGGCCATGTTATTACCGAACCCAAATCGATGCCATAGCTTGACCCCTGTGAAAGTTTAAAAGGAAGAGTTTGTTCTGAAACACCATCGTACTTTCTAATTACAAAAGAAGTAACAAGCAATTTCCCATTAAAGTACTCCAGCTAGTGGTGTTAGCTTAACTTCAAATGAAGACTTCACAGCTGAACACAGTTAGAAAAAAAAGAAAAAAAAAAATTATATACCTTGAATTACAGGGCATGTTAAGATTTCCAATTTTCATTTAATCTTTTACCTGTACGATTCAACACAATTACACTGGGACTTTCTCACATCAAAACATTTTATTTACATTATTTGGGGAAAAAAGCTGATTTGTGACATTCTTCCTATTTGCAGCTCCAATGCATAGCCTCCAGTGGTTGCACACTGGGAATTTGGCAAAATTTAGCAGGTCATCTGTGTACCATTTGCCTACTGTCTCATCCGATTCAAGTACTAGATTTAGCCTCCTGTATATCAACCAAGTACGCGATTTCAGACGCACTTTAGATTGACCTTCCGATTTTACCCCTGCAACTGTGTTTAACAGCCGCCTAGCATGTATACAAGTGTGTTTTTTGGAAAGCTGGCCTAATTTTCTATAGATGTGTACCACAAGTAATGTAATGGTTTTGCCATGCTCTTAGTAAAGCCAGACTGTGTACCCTCAATTTTATTTCAACTTTCTTTTTCCCAGAGTGGCAGGACACCCCTTGGCCCAAAATGAGCGCTGTCTTCACATGTTTTTACAAGAAGAGTCAGTCGACAAAAACTACACGCCTTCCAAAATCAGGCAGGCTTGAGCATGAGGGTCTGGTGGATGTCTACACCCCTGGTTTTGTCACCCCAAGTTCAACTCGGCAGGTTCATTTTAAACTTTTGCCAGACCTTTTTATTTGATCATCTTTCTGTTTAAAAAAAAAAAAAAAAAAAAAATCACTTCTCTTTTATTAACAAAATTCAGTGATTTTTTTTTTTTTTTTTGAAAACCCTGCAATTGTAACTTATATTTAACAATTACTGTCTCCCGCTGTTGCATTATCTTTGTTATATCTTGAATTAATTGCTAAGGCATCTTTAATATCAGTTTCTGAATCTCTCTGGCTTGAGATAAAATACCAAATAATATTGCATTATGTGTATTATTCTTATATGGAATGATAACCAAATGCACAGTGCCTCTGGCTTCAGGCCTTTGGAAAAATCAGGCGAAGGGCCTAGCGTGTGACATTTCCAGCAGGTGGTGGTTGACCTCGAACGTCCTCAAAGCCTGTAATCCATTTCGTAATGACGAAAAATGAAGGGGAATAACATTTATACATGTACGTCTACAGGCTGTATACCGCTGTGCCATTTTTGTTTACTCAGATTTCCAATAAAACCATCAAATACACTTGTATGCATGACAAATGTGTAGCCGTGTGGTGGTGTTGTTGTTCTGTGCCCCACCTAACAGACAGTGTTGGTGTGTTAACGTGTACTGGATGTCCAGAGGGGGGAATGGCATTGGTATTTTATATGGGTTGGTATTAAAATGGGAATATGGTTTGGTTCTGCTGCAAGATGTCTGGTAAAGATGACATCATCTGGTTTGTGACTGGAAACAAAGTTGAAGGGATTTGAACTTGTTACAATGTTGGTAAAGCACTTCTCAAAATGAACTTCACGTGTTTTGCATGTAATATGTTTTCAGCCGCGGGTGATGCAAAGTCCGCTTTAGTCTTGATATACCTCTGAAGGTGAAATTTTCTTGGAGCTATGTTTTGTGTTGTTGGTATGGTGGTATTGGGGAAAAACGTCTCTGAATGAAGGGACAGACCTATTTCCGCTCTCGCTGCACTGATAGATGTCGACATCATTTAGTCTTTTAGTCGTTGCGCTGCGGTGCCTTTAACATGCTGTTATGTGCTGATTTGTGTATTATCCTGTTGAACATGACACTTCATATTGACTGGCTTTAAAATTAAACAGTCATCCTCTTAAACAGCCCCCACTTGCTATTCTGTCAAAGTAAAGATTTTGAAAATGCAATTTGAGTAATGTACATGTTTTAATAAATCTAGGACTTGTGTCAAACCACCTGAGGTGACAGGGCCAGTGTACCACCCCCCCCAAAGGTTAAAACTGAGTTGGAAATAGTAGGATGTGTCATTATACAGGCAACAACACCCATGAAATCGATGTTTTGGACCTACAGCCGATTTTTGTATTTGACCGTATTCTGATGGCAAATGAAATGATTAAAAGGCAGACTTTTGCAGCACATGGAAAATTAGGGCAGAGGGATAATCCAATATTATTTATTCTAATAATATATATCAGTACAACTTTCACAAATTTACACTCCACTCTGTACATCGAAAAAAGTATTTACAACCTACAAAAAGAAACCCAAGTGCTTAAAGTTTTGTTAGTGTCTACTTCACAACGTGATCGTTTTTTATATGACGTTGCCACCCACACACTCACGCACAAAACTTAAAAGGCTATATATGTTTAAAATGGAAATTGCCTCTATGTATTGCCCATAGCAGCCTAAAGTTTGTTTACAGCTTTCTGAAATGAACAGCTTTTACAAATAAAAGAGAAACAAAGCTTTCCTTCAGCTCAGAAATCGCGACAGATTTGCTGTTGGCACCTTGTCGCCGAAGGACCTATAAACATGTTTTGCCTGGTTCTGTCGTTTCTACCGTGGGTTACAGCGTGAAGATGCCCTGGCCTTTGGTTTCAGCACTGCGTCAAGGACAGCGACCGCTTCCCTCGACCGTAACGTCACGTGTCTTTCTTTTGTCCTCCTCGTTTTTGGTTTCTTCTGCTGTAACTGTTCGTTGCAAACGGACATTGGTCGTAAAGCTCATTTGTCACTGAAATGCTGGATACATCATCTCATGGGGAGCATTTTTCACGTACGTTTTTGTATATCCGAATATTTATTCAGTGGTGTGTAAAACCATCAGTTCAGTCGTAAACTATAATTGGTTTAAATAGGAAAAAAAAATCAAATTTCTTAGGACACAGCTATTGCGGGACTATTTTGTATTAAAGCATCACTAGTTTGTCTAATTGCCTTCTTTCCCTCATTCTCTTGTGTACATTATGATTTTTAAATTATTTTTTAAATATCTGAATTGCAATTCTTTGGGCATCTGAACATGGCATTTTGTCAAACGGTCATGTAAGGGGTTAAGCAATTGTAAGCCTCAGAGATCGGTTTCTTTTTTTTATATGTCACTGGATTTGTACATGTCTGAGAGAAGCCTAGTGATGGGAACATTTCCAATAGTTTTCTTGAAGAACACCTCTTCTATCGTCGATGGGCTTACGGAGCGCAGAGCAGGCAATAGCAGGAGTAGTTTCCCGAAGCGGCAAGGCTGCGTGGGATACCTGTTAATTAATGACAGGGACCAAGAAAGCACGGTTCATCAGGTAGGCCTGTAATTCAAAAAATGAAGTCGTAACCACGAGGCTGTCGGCCTAACGCCGTTAAGAGGCACCTCTGTCGTACACTTGAGGAAAGCACTTAACCTAAATTGCTTCCTTAAATATCCAGCTGTACAATAAATGGAAATCAAGTGTGTTATTACATTATAAGTAATCACTAAATCTTATCAAGGAAATTAAGTATAGACCCGGTCTCCTTCCATTTAAGAACATTACGTTTATGGTTTAGATGCTCTGTGTACGTAGTAACTTACCTTGTATGTATATAACTGTTGAGAGTGATTACCTTGTATGTATATAACTGTTGAGAGTGAGCTGGGCCTCGTCCTGTAAGGCAGCGATCGCAGTGGCATTGCGGAAGTTTCTCAACTCTGATCCGCTGTGAGTGGGCACTAAGCAGACCATGAGTAGGGGTTCAATGGGATAAACACAATGTTCTCTTAGTGGTACGATATATTCACATTATAGCCTGGCACACTACAGTGTATTGCTATTGTATGGAATACTTTGCATTCAAAGTTACAACGCTCTTACTTCAAGGAGAAAATCGTATAGGCCCTGTTAATGTAAAACGCAGCATTTTCATTGTACAGCGTTTTTCAGGAATTAAAATGGTGAGCATATTTTGACTTAATACAATAAAAATATTAAGTATCTTATACCGGGCTTTTCTTCTGACAGCACCACGTGAAGTATTCGACATATAAAATTGACCCCTTGTATCTGTTTTTACTCCCTATTTCTGAGAGATTTTGTTTCGTGGTAAGTCTCCTTTACGGTCGGCTCGGCTACTCACCCGCCTTGAAGGTCACGATGCATTTCAAGCAGGCGAATTCTGTGGCGTCGAGTCGAAGTTGCCGGAATCGAGTTACAACTTCTTGAAGAGCTTGAATTTCCGAAATGATTTTATTAAGTCGTTGAGATTCCGTGTTTTCTGTGTTTATGCCTTTGAATCCAATACAAACACATAACTTAGTTTAACTTGCGTACGTCTGTCAACACGTTTTGCTTTTTCTTACTTGACATTTGCGGGAAATGAGGTAGCTTTATTGGGGGGGGGGTAAACTGTGGTACATACATAAAAACATACATATTTTACGGAGGCATATTCAGGAATGGTATCAGTTCCAAAACTGCTTTGCTTTTACGTACCAGAAACCGCCAGAAGGGTATTTGAATCTACTGGAATCGCCCACTGCGCGATGCCCAGAACAAACAGCTCCCGCCACGCATCTTCTAATAAGATTAACTGTAATACAGATTATGATGTTAGTAATATGGAAACGTGCTAAACGCACTTTAATTCTGGATTCAATTACAGCAATTATGTATGCATATATATATATATAGAAGTTGAAGAATATTAATTTGTTGCTTATGATGTAATATTAATATATATATAGTGGATAATCCATTATAAGCAACAAAGTAATATGCTTCAACTCCTGTTGATACATTGCGTCATAAATGTAGGCCTACCATCGAAATAGTCAGGTGAATGCGAGTTTGTTCTCTCACCTGATCAGGTAAAGGGAGTGTCGAGAACGCCGGGACGCTCTTGGCCCATTTTATACTCATGAAAAGGAGCCGAGCCGCCGATTCACACACGGATTCGGTCGCCACCTCGTAAAGATACATCGGAGTTCCGCTAACTTCGTGTGGGTACTGAATGAAGGCGAAATTAGAATTAACGCGCAGTCAACGTGTTTGTTTGTTTGTTTGTTTGTTTGTTTGTTTCGGCGTGGGCTACAGGAGACGATCTCGTACGCAACTTCGTAGGAAACATTCACTGCGCGACTGTCTGCTCGCAATAAAATACACGCAATATTTAGACTATACGTTGCAATTAAGCAAACGCGCGGCTACAACAGAGGGTCTAACTAACTGGTGTTGTTACATACAAAAAACAACACGCTTCGTGTTACACTTACTGACACCAGTGTAAACGTAAAAAAGAAAAAGTGAGGTTTCGTATAACGCCCTCTTAAGAAGTTAGCCCCTAATATAACTATTTAGGGTGCTATATTATGGAGGTTTAAGCGGCGTCTTGAGAGCAATACGGCGGTTGTACCTTAGGGGTGGGCTGAGCGAGGCCCACGATGGTCTGCCGCTCCGGAGTGCTGGACACGGTGCCCAGCTCCAGGCTGTGAGGCTCCAGCTGGCTGACCGCCGTAAAGAACGGCGGTCCCGGGATGGACGAAGCTGGAAAGTGGTTCGTGGAGCCATTCACCTCCTTATGCCCTCGAAAGTAGAGTGCAACTTGCTTGCGTATGGTGGAGGTCCTCGGTCCTCTCTCGTGCTGCACCGCTAAATTAAACGTCGCAAAGTGCATCAATTCAGTGATACAAGTGGGGAAAAAACAAGAAGGAAAAAAAAAACAACATTTTTGTCGGCTATCATAATGTTTGTGAAAACGTTCATTTTGAAATAGTGATCAAACCATTCAGTAATTCATATTTCTAAGAGGCATTTTTCAGAACGAAAAAGGAAAGAGGCGCGACAGAAGGTAAAAAAAAAAAAAAGATTCGTATGTTTAAAGCTGGGATGTTTGGATGACAGGTTACCGTCTTTATTCATGTTTACTTCCAGACATTTTTTCAGGCGACAAGCTCGGCACTGGTTTCTGTGCGTTTTATCCACCGGACAGCCTCCCTGTTGATAATTGATGGCGTGTTAATCTCACTTTCAAGCAATTAGAAGTCGTTTTTGCCGGGAGTCCTAAAAGAATTTCAGTGTAATATTTTTGTCCCTGAAACACGCCTCGAAATGACTCAGTGGTAGGGCTTTATTAAAATACTTCTTATATTTTCTTGGTCGAATAAAAAGTTGCAGTAAAACGAATGTGTTTTGATTATATCTGCAAAAGTTGCCGTCTTCAGCTGAATTCTATTCAAAATGGTTATTTAACAGTAATACCAAATATTTTGTTAAATTTCCCAACTTGGAATATTAAATAAAAAACTGAACAGTTATTTACCTGGTTACCGGATTTACAGACATACGATCTGTTCCTTCGAATGCTTCTCTTGAAAAATCCTGAGCAGCCGTCGCAGGCATAGACACCGTAATGCTTTCCAGAGCTTCGGTCTCCGCATACTTTGCATGGAATATCCAAAATGCGACCTTTAAGACAGCAATAAAAAAGAAGCATTTTTATTTTTTAGGCTGTACTTTCCAACACACTGCTGGTGAATGTATTTATACCGAACAATATTAATTGTATGTAATATATAAAGTTGCACTTAAATATGTTTCACTTGAGTACTATATGCAGAGACCAGTGGTGAGTTATTTGACCTACCTATAAATTGTTTGGGAAGACCCAAGTATTTAGATCGCTACCCCTCCCCTTCACAACGCCCAAGGAAGAAAAAAAAACTTTAGTGTTTCGCATTTTAATTTGCTGTCCATGGGAATTTGTGGATTTATGCGCTGTTTAGTGGGACTCGTCATACTGGAGAACTCTAAGACAATGTTTGAGGGCGGACAATGAAGACATTACAGAAAGTGTTAACTTAATGATTTTCCCATTGAAACTCGTCCGACTGCCTCGATCTCGACAAGCTGTCAACTCTCTTTATAATGAAACTCGACAGCTGCTTTAAACAACAGGTCTATAGGCTAGAGGATTAGAGCGACAAGCCAATGGAAATAATACAAACGCTCTTGTTCTGGAACCTGAAATGAAGTCTATGTAAATCATCCTTGGAGTGAATTCGAACTGTTTTTCGTGCTTTATTGAAATATGCGAGTTGAAATGTATACATTACGAGCTTTTAAGCGCGGCTATGTAATTACAATGACATACTACCACCTGCTCTTTGATTCGTCAGTGTCCAGTCAAAGAGCATAGCATGGGAATTCGATTACAGCGGTTCTCGACTTTATCTGCATGGAATTCGCCACTGAATACTTTGCCTTATTTGTAATACTGTACTTATTTTAAGTCCCTTTGGCGAATATTTTAATGTAATTCTATGCAATTTCCAGAAAATTGAAATCTGAGTACGAAATTATGTTTAATTTTGAAAGTTTGTTTGGTATCCGCTGCAAGTAGAAAAACTTTTTAAATTGTACATTTTTATTGTATTCATTTGTGATAGATTATTCAATTCGCATCTAAATATGTTATTAACAAAAGCGAGGCATCAATAGTTTACCTTAAGTCTATTTTCGTATATTAATTTTTGGTTAGAATTCAAATTATCTACCTAAATTAAGATGATCATTTTTATATAACCGTAAATCATTTATCTAAATAATTTGAATTGTTTCGAATTCAAAATTATTAATAATTTTATAAGTCCGAATTAACCGAAAAACTTGCATTTGAGTCGATAGGTCCGTTTCAGCAAAAAAAAAAGAAAAAAAAATCAATTTACACATTAGCTAGAAAAAGTGTGTTTGAATTTTCTCAACAAGTGTTCCTTGAGTCAGCACGATGTGTTAAAAATGCATGAAGATTGCATGGCATGTATTTTTTTTTTTTAACCGAAATTCTACCTGAAACTCTACTAAATGAATTATAAATACGGTGATTCGAAGGAATGAGTTTTCTTATCGCCCAGAATGTAGAAACAATATTTTTCAGATTCCTTAGAGTACGAAAACGTGAAATAACATAAAGCATCTTTGAAATTATTAAATAATATCCGCGCACCGACATAACTTTAGAACATTATGGAAATTGTCAATTTCTCACAGTAGTTGTCCAATATTAAAACCAAATATTATCTGATTATGCAAAGTTACTCTGACATTTTTGGTGAGATACACGTATATTACTTTATTTTTTGCACATGCTTGAAGTCTTAAGGCTCCCAGTCGTGCAGGGTGATGAGCATAATCATTCTGATCTTAGCTTTTAACGATGACTTTCGAGTGTGTTTGACAGTTTATGACATGGTAACAATACGGACTCCTAAAAGTTTAAAATTGTATATACTAAACAATACAAATGTGAGCTTTTTATTGACCGGGACAGCACAATACATACATTTAAAACTACTGGCCAATGCATGCAGCTAACAATCGACACATTGATTATAAAAGTCATACTTTTATGGCCAGTGCATTTTCCGAAATTTGCTTAGGAGTGTGTAACTCCTACAAACAGAATGAGACAGAAATTCTTAAAACGGAAAAAAAATTAAGTTTCAAGGCCTAATCACCGGATCAACGCTGTATTATGTTATATTACACTGCGGGTTTATACACGCTTATTTTTACGAAACACGCAACTGTCGTGAATAATCAGTTTGTTTACGGTGAATACTAGATTAATATCCCAATAAATCATAAAAACGCCCAACTTTGACGCTTGCTCATGCCATAAAACCTCTGAGGAGTAACATCCACGCTGATATGTAATGAAAATGATTGGCAAGTCACTAAATATGCAGCTTATTTCCTTGCGACATATCGATGACAACACAAAGAAGACGCAGAGCACAAACAATAATGATTATATTAGTAAAAACACAACTTTGGGTGTTATTAATTACCCGTTAGCTTGACTAAAAGTATTTTACCATAAGGCAACTCTTACTATTCTTTATCAAGCGTACCACATTTGATGTGCAGTTTTTATGTTTAATACACAATTAAGAATAGTCAGTAGGAACAAGAGGTTGGCTGAAAAACAAAACAAAACAAAGCAAAACAGGTTTATCGCATCAATGCAACTTGCAATATATCGTTAATCGTTATTGGCACTACCTTTCAGTTAATGACATGCACGGCAAAGTTATAGCCTACTATTGCATCGAAATACGACGGTGTATCTGCCACTTACTGGATTTGACATTTAAAATATCTAAACACCCACTTGTTGATCCGGCAGGTTTGCTCATCTTCGACGATCTGGTTCTTAAATATAATTATTTACATAAAAACGCTTATATTAGCGTTGAAGCAGCAGAGGTTTAACAATGACTGAAGGAAAAAAAATACAAAAAATAGTCCACTTTATCCTGGACGTTTGTTGTAATAGTCATTAGGTTAGAAAACGTCCCGTCTGCTTGCGATTCTTTCTCCAGGTTGGCAAACTCCTGTGATCAAGGCAGGAAAAGTTGAGACAGAAACGGCAAGCAGATGGAAATCGAGTCGGTGGTGGAGAAGCTGACGCTCTGGATGAGGAGCAGAATCAGAAAGTTGGAGGTACTGGCGAAACGGTACCCTGGACCAGGTAAGTGTATCTAGTGAATCCCAGATACACGAAGGAAGCAAAAAAAAAAAAAAAAAAAAAAAAAAAAAAAAAAAAAAAAAAAAGCGCATTAAATCGATTGATAGAATAGTGAAGAATTTCGCTGCCCTGTGGCCGCGGTGACTTCGTGCTGTAAGCAGCCAGATTAAAGCTTAGTAATATTTATGAGAAGTGTTGAGAAAGCAGAGGGAGGAGAACTAAACTTGCTTGTCCACTTAGCTCGTCGCTGCTTTCTCCCCTCACTGCCGTTCGGACATGACGTCACCGTCCTGTCCTTCGGGGGTTTTCGTGCCTCTGATATTCCAGAGGGGCTTTAACTGTGCGCCGTTTCGCTGGAGCCACACTACGGTGACAAAAGTCTTCCGCGTTTGTTTACACTCTCGCAGTCAAAGGTCTCACTATTTATGCTACAGCACTTAAAAACATTGTCGTTTGGCTTGTTTACGCGGGCTCAAATACCGATGGTGATGTGTTTTACGTATGGTCTCTTGAAACTCTAAACTAAGTGCCTTAAAGTATGTCCGAAAATACTCCGTTTATTAGAATGAAAACCAGCACCTATTCGGCAGTACAATCGCTGCACAGTCATATCACACATTGATTGGCTTTGTGTCCTGATCTGCGTTTTACTTGATCTGTACCTAACTTGTGACGCGTAGATTTTAAGAGGAAATTCACTTTTCACCCTGGGAGCGACGTTTCACAGTGGGTGACGATTAGATCCTAATTAGATCTGCCACTGTTATAAACGACAAAACAAGTGGAATCTAAGCCTTTAGCCTTCTTAAATTAATTTGCCAAATTTGGCCAACTCCGTGGGATTTCGAACAAATCCTCTCCTTTTCAAATGGAGTCGACTGGTTTATAATCAACTCTCAGGTGATCCGTGTTATGCTCTGCTCAGTGAATGCGCCGGCCGGCTTCGCCCTTTTACTTTTACGGGAGTGTGATATTTAATCCATTATAATGCTGCTCGTACTCCTCATCTCGTGCAGTCGGGTGGACCAGATTTGTGGCTGAAGGAAAAAAAAAAAAAAAAAAATAGCAAATTCAAATAGTCGCATGAATGACTCGCATTTTAAAAGCCGTTATTTGAATCTTAGTGATCGTTAGGATTTAATGGCGCGGTTTATTTGAAAACAGGGACCTTGTCTAAACGCCTGTACCTACTTGGGAACTTAAGCTCTAACTCAGGTTGAGGCGGTCAACAATTTATATAATGAATACTGCTCAAGTTAAATTATTCGAGCAGTCCTTCCAAGGTAAAAATGCTATGTAAAAATAAAGTTTTTGTTATTAGGCTGTGAACAGCAAGTCCAAATCCTGAAAGTACTCTTCATCAGCTCCCTAAACTTCTGCGTGTTGCTAATTGCTCGCTTTGGTGGAAATCTCTCGTGTGAGGATGACACTTTGACCTTGATAGCTTGGTGCGTTTGTTCTCGTATGAGAAAAACATAATTTTCTTTAATTAGGTGCATTCCCACGAAACCCAGGTCCAAGTGAACACTCGTAGTCGGTAAGGACGGTGGACGTAGCTGACTGTGATTATTTGTGGAGTTTTCAATTCGTTTTATCTTTTCAATTCTATTTTCTGAATCTAGATTTCAGGCGACGTCTCAATAGGGTACAGGAACTGGTCCTGTCTGTCTGTACATTTCTTGCTTATTAGCTAAAAACTTGTTCATTGCGATGAAAGTCTTTGTAATTTTCAATTAATAGTATAGCCCTTTCGAACAGCAGCTGTCTGTTAATTGCTTAGGTAGACAAGAATATAAAATCTCTATATTCTTATGTAACCTTTTGCTGCTTACGTGAAACGTTGTTTTCAGACGAGAGCCGCTATACAGTTTAAACTACACTTTGTCTGAAATTATATATATTCATTTGAAATTATGCACATTAAAAGTATATTTTTCATATAACAATATCTAAAAGACGGATAGAGCTTTTGACTGAATAAATAAATAAAATAAAGGTTAGGATCAGCCTCCCTTGAGATTGTGTAAGCAACTCTAACATGACCGTACAAGACCCATGATATTAGGGAAACGTGATAATATATTATATTCCTGTAAATGGGAGCTGTTTCGGAAATTTTGGTTTTAAGCTTACCGAGGAAATCAGATATTCAGTATTCGATCACAACTTTGCTTATGCGAAGTTTGTTTGAGGAAACCAGATTAAAAATAGCTCGCGATTTTCGTTTATAGTCTGATTACTGTTATCTTAGAAAGAGGTTCACCTGGACCACTGCAACACGGCGAGCCTGAGGGGGTTAAACTGCGAGCGATTTAGGTGCAAGCGGATTCAATAATGACCAAAAAGTCATACTCAAAAAAAAATGTGTCGTGTACGCATATAATTGTGAAGACGGTGGGGGGCATGTAGAAACGGGCCTGCTACCAGAGCAACTTATGAACTTGTAACCTGGGTGTACGTATATGTGCTCTTTGACACGTAACGGGATGGTTAGAAAATTCCGTGTGATCACACGAAAACGTACATTTTATATTCGAATGTTTATGATGCTCATTATTCTCCTATATATGTTAATGGATTTTAGTAAGCTGTGCGTGAGTCACACGCCTGTTTTAGTCCCAATTGATTAACGTGACTGCGATCTAGCAGCAAGAAAGCAATTATTTTAAATGGTTTTAGAAAATGCGCAATTAAAATGTGAATAGTTAATCTGTGGCTTGAGTAGCGACATGATAATGATACATAGTTGGCATACAAACTGGTTTTAGTGTGTAAGTATAGTTTAGTGTATAGATTACATAGTGATTGGTTTGTTTAGAAATATTAATTTGCCAAGTATTGATTTTAACTTGGACTAATTCAGTCAACATGTAACGCCAGGCTTACGCAGAAGCTACGGTGCTTCTGGCAATAACAACTCGTCACGTAATTTATGTGTTTGTAAGTGTCATTATCGTCGTGCGTGCAGTGCGTTCAGTACCGTGGACAGCTCTTAAAGTTCCAGTACAAAAGAATAAAATAGACGTGATTTAAATACTGCGGGGCTAAATGGACACGCTTTAAACGTTGTTTGGCATGTCACATTACAGTGATGTCAAAACTGGGGTATTTCCCTGTTGAGAGGCGAAGCCTTGACTTCTCATTTACTTCTTATACCCTGCTCAGTCTTCTATTTGAAAATTAGAATTTTAACATAAGAATGCCCATGCAGACGCGTAGTTGCTAATTTAGTCTCAAGAATACCTATTGCTACCCGTTATCTGATAGTAGAATAAAATTAGCATAATTAATAATTTCGTTAATTAGTTGCAAACTTGTTATATTCAGCTTAGTTTATTCCGCTAACAGTATTTATACTAATTTTTATAGTTACTTTGTTCCTGGGTTAACTGAAGGCAGGCATGTTTTATTAGTAGTAAAGCAAGGCCTCTTCTAGGAGTTGAGCCCCCTCCCCATCAGAAATCTGCTATTATGCCCCCCCTGGCTTAGGACTATACATTTTGAATGCTTATCCATCACTTTTACCTTCAATCTTGGTGGTTTGATATGACTGATATATGTTTGATTCATACATAGTTGCCTGTCATTAATTTGATCTTTCGTCATTTTATACCGTTATAATATTGAGTTCATCCATGTCATTCATCAGTCAGAATTCAGAGAATCATCTATGACATAAGAATCACAAGCCAATCGTCTAACATTGCTTCAGAATAACTGCTGTATGTTACAAATATTGGACAATTTTTGTTTGGTCATTCCTCATAATCACTGTCCTGCTAGTACATGGTGTGTTTCACTGAATTATTTTTAAATGTAGTTAATTGCCCAAAGATATCGAACGGTGTGTGACTTATTTTGCGGCGTTTGCAGTGATTAAGCAGCATATATCAGTTGTACACTCCGCCACCTTGAGGATTAAGCCAATACAAGTTTTGAAAATATACAATCCAACACATACATGTCAATTAAAATATCTACTGCAAGAGAGCAATTCGGCAAAATGTCTACTATCCTCTCATGCTTAATCTATAAAGGTCCTTAATTCAGACATGAAGTGAAACAATTTTATGGTATTATAGTACTAATATTAAATGCCTGTAATGACAGTACAAAGAAGACACCAAAAGGCTGATACCAATAAAAATCTTTACCTAGAAATATTACTTCAGGATCAAGCCTGAATATTCTGCAGCTGACCACAGACGGAGTTAGCATTATGGGAACATTGTTAGTATGGCTTAGCAAATTGGGTTTGGTTGCCAGGGATGCATTTTGTGATTTGTGCACTCTTGTATATTTGCTGGAGTAAAATGAAGTATGTTCCTTAAGTGTACAGAGGCGGGGTCTGTTTCTTTATCACGTGAAGGTACCAGAGTTTTGGGTAGCTAGTATACGGATGAGAAAGCTGGTCATGTGTATCGAGCAACCGGGATGGTCGGGTCTGCGTGGTCTACTGTTACTGAGAGATATTAGATATCCGTGTTGGTCCTGATGTGGGAAGTCTTAAGGGGCCCTCAGAGTAGCAACTTACGAATCATCATCATTATTGCGACCCCTTATTAAAAATGAATAACAGGATATCGACACGCACCCTCAACGCGGAACAGAGGGGCTTTGGTATTATACCCTTGAACAAGGTAATTAAAGTATATCAGGTCAATCATTTTTACAGCAAATTGTTGCATTGCGTAAAACCCATAACAACAAATAACAACAATGTGAAAAGTGCCTGCTTGATCTGCAGACAAGACAGACATCTTCTTCAGAACACTTTAGTGCCTACAATGGATTTACGCAAAGTTAAGCACAGGCCGCTCACTCAGGAGCTGGCTAGTTGCATGCCATGTCCCTTGGTGCCTTACTATGTGTGGGTGGGACTTTTATGCTTCATCTCCTCAGCTTAAGCCCTCCCCAGTGATGTGGAAATTGTCCTCACGGGAGGGGCCGTGGTGAGGGGGCTATCAGATTGGTAAAGATTAAACCTCCCATGGAGGAGAAGCTGCACATTTTACTCTAATCCCTTGAAAAGATCGTCCCTTATGTGTCCTTTCTTGGCTGCGCATTTATAAAACTTTTTATTGTATTAAGAAAACCATACATAAATATTACGTGACCATTTTCCCTTTTTCGTATAAACACAATGTTTCTGCATTTGAGGGCTTTCCATTAAAATTTCTGAGCTGTTTGGATTAGAAAGATCTCTAAGCAAAGGTTTGCTAAATTATGACCTCACTCTGACCCCGGTGGCACGCTCAAGTTCTACAAGAAGACTCTGAGGTGATTGCAGAGGCTTCCATCGTGTAACATATTTCATATAACATGTCACATGTGTTGTCTTCATGGATAGTCACACCTTACCCTAAATTTTTCATTCCTACAATTCTCTTTGAGACTCATGACTGTCATATTCCATCATTGTGCAGTTTTATTTACGTCATCGTTTTGACACTTTGAAGGCTGAGAGAAATTCACCCTTTGTGGAATATATTTATCGTAATGGGTTCTGTGTTTTAGTATGTGATCTGCCTAGTCTGTTATGACTATTGTATGCTGTCTTTGGACAGTTGTCATTCTGACGTCAAAACCATAATCTGACAACACACAGCTTCATGTTTATTGCATCATTCTTACACGTTCCTGTTTCCTTTATGACCTCAACCTCACATCCCATCACTTCGCAAGTAAATTTTAACACGTGGTTCATATGCTTTAACTTTCTTTCATTCCCTGTATTAGGCTGTGTATTTATTTTCAGGAGATATTATAGATCATTCTTCAGTTATGTTTATATTTGCATCCTTTGGTGTTTTATTTAGGAAAAAAATCATGCTGATTAAGGCCCCCCAGTGTTTATTGGAATATCTTTATGCTACTCACGGGGGACACTCAAGCAAACAACGTAGCTCATAGTCTCATGCAAATCACCCAGTCTGAGATGTCCTGGTGTGCAATCAGATGTTTACTTTGTGCCCAGTCCCGCTGACCCATCCCCCTGTTTAATGTTTACACTCCCCTAAGAATGGGACACGTCTCTCAGTGGCACTGGAGGTCCACCAGGCCAGTTCCTCTCTGGCTCTCTTCACTTCTGCCATAGGCCCCTCTCTTAAGGATAGCGCTGTTATTTGTCACTCTCAAAAGTATCGGCCCTTCTCCAAGGGCTAATCTATCTGCCAACCTGCTGATGACGGTTAGCTATTGATATTTAAAGTACAGGCAAAACACGACTTGCTTGCTCACCATCTTGATCATGTGTCTTTGCATGATCTCTTTAGACATTATTTCTACGCCTTAAACTACATGCCTACCTGCTATGAAAATATTTTTAATGATTGGTAATATGTGTGAAGGAATGAAAATGTGAAATATTGAAATACGATCATGCGATTCTGAAAATTTTAATCAAAATCAGTGTGCTGTGCTGGGGAATTGGGGGCAACATGTTTGTATATGATTTGGAGATCTGCAATATGATGGTAAGACACTTGAAACTCTCACTGTTAATAATTGGGAATGAGGTGTCATTGCACCCTTAGAAATTGTGTTGGCTTTTAAAGACTACAGGAAATATGTCTAAAGAAATTAATTTCACTTGGTTGAACAATTCCTTCATCTGGAAGTTGTGTGGGTTAAAAGGCCTGATAGTATAGTGAAAAAGCTTCCATTTAGTATTTTTTTCTAATTTAATAAAATCATTAATTACAAATTAAATTATCAGCACAACAATGTGAGCGAAAAGTTGAATCTTTGAAAGAAATTTACATGAATTTCAGAATTTCTGTCCTCCTCTTGCTTTAATGCCAGTGTGCACTCGGGCTGGCGTGGACTCCACAAGTTTGGGCAGGACGTGATGGTCCGTGTTATTCCAGCATGATGTTAGAATGTTCCAGAGAGCATCTTGTCATATTGCTGATTGCTTGGCTTTCTCTGCCTTCAGGTGGCCTCATACATGTTCAACGGATCAGGTGACTGTGGAGGAAAGTCGGCACTCCTTGCTCATCTTTAGTCATCGAGTATTTCATGCGAAGCTTTGAGGTGTCTTTCGGGTCATTATTCTGCTGCAGTATGAGTCCATCTCCATAAAGATCCAAATCAGAGGGTGTAGCTTGTCTCTGAAGAAAGGAGTGGCACTTTTCCTTTGTCCGGGTGTCGTTTATTTAGTGTAGGTGTTCAACTTCAGAACTGGTGAAACACCCCCAGAACTGAATATTCAAAACCACCAATATCCAAATCCACGTTTCACTGTTGTTTTGATACACTGTGATATTGATCTCTCTTCTGTCCATCTCCTTACTTAAAGCCTTCTGCTGCTGCCTAAATTTCAAATTTGGATTCATCAATAAATAGAACTTTTTTCCAGTGATCCACTGTGAAATCCTGGTACGCCATAGCCCATCCTAAAACTTTCTTTGTTTTCAGGATTAAATGAAAGACTTCCAAAATTTTCAATGTGATGTCAGATTTTTGTACTCCACTGTAGCTCCAAGGTGTGAATAATACTAATGAATTTAACAGGATTAGTTTGTTTGATGGTTAGACCGGTTCTGCCAGTTTTTAATCAATTCAAGGTAGATGTTGGCATTGGATAACCAAAAAAGCAGTGTGTTTGTTCCAGTACAGTACAGTGACTTTCATTTAGTTGTCAGTATCAAAAATTCTAGTGTTCACTAAATGTCATTGACAGAATAATTAACTAGTAAATGCATCTATTGTATGGTTAAACAGAACAGTTCATACAGTTCTGAGAGTGCACTGAAAGTGAAACTTTTTCATTGAAATCTCTCACGTTTTTGTCTGTTTTAAAGGCCAAGGTTGCAAGTCTTTCTGAAAATACATGTTTGGTCACCACGCATGCTTGAATTTGAATAAGTCCACATCAGTTGTCTGTCAGTAGGCAGGCCTTGAGACAGTCTGGGTTATGCCTGTGAGTGGGCACTATTGTATCATTTCTTTTTATCATATGTTTGATATTGTTGGGATATGAAGTGACATTTTGCAATCATTCAGATTGTAATTGTTCTTTTGTATATTATTTGTGATTAATGTTGTATTAGTTGGAAGGACATATAAATACTCTGTAGATGTTAGTGTTGTTCCTGAGACTGTCGTGACCTAGTTTAACATTGTCACTGCCGAACACTCTGGCCTGGTCCGTGTGTTTCGCGGTTTTATTTTGCATGTAACCTCCAAGTCCCAGTTGCGTCCGTGGGAGTGAAAATCCACACCGTGTTCCGCGCTCATCCACAGTCACCTACATCGCCGGACTTGTACCTGCGCCTGTGTCCTTGAAGGCTTGAGCCTCAGGGACCTGCCGGTGACAAATCTATTTGGGGCAAATTGTCAGTGAGAAACTTCCGCTTGAGCTGGCGTGGACAAAACGGGCTGTTGGAAAGAGTAAATCCCGCCGCATGAGGACCTGAACAATGGCCAAATGTGTTGATGTGCTGCTGGTGGGTTCGGCTCGACAAAGAGCGGATTAATTGGTGCCTTGGCTGACTGATCCGAGATGGGTCCACTCAGCACACTCGGTAGGGAGTCCCATTGTCCTGCCTCTGATTCCCACTTTTCACAAACTCCAAACAAAAGTCAATTTTTTTTTTAAGGAAAAAAATATCAACCCATGTTTTAGCTCAGCTAAGTGATTCAAATTTAGGGGACAACTTACTTTCTTTGTTTTTTCAATTTTAATATATCGTTCCTGTGGGTAATGATATTATTATTATTATTATTATTATTAATAATAATAATAATAAAAGACACCATTTAAGCAGGCTGAAGCCACGGCACCTGTTGCAGGCTTAGGCCAGCTTTTGAGACCGGGCCCATTAATATTAAAATATACAGGAATGCCATCATCTTGTGGTCTGAAATCGGTCTGATGTAGCTCCCCGTTCCCTTGAGACAGACCACAGCTTTCAGTTACTTGTGAAGAGGGTTCCTTGAAAAGGCTTGTTAACAAATTATGACAGCTGACAAGGGGCGCTTACCCATTAAAACCACTAAAAAGACTAACAATTTAAAGCAAATGATGGGTTTCATTTAGCAATGTTCAAAGTTTAATCTATTGATTTGCATGAGTTAAATTAATCCACGCAACTGTTTTCACCTAAATGCAAAGTTACTGAGCTTCCAATAAGTGTGTTTGTGAGAGAGGGCATGCAGGTTTATCTATAATTACAATATGAAAAAACAAGTTGGAAAAACTAAAATCTAAAAAGAAAACTAAATCTGGATTTTAAATCCATTTACAGTGGAATATTTGTGTTTCAAAGCTGTCAACTATAATTAGCATAATGAGGAAAAATGACTGTTGTGTTTTTGAGCTGCTAGTAATATCTGACAAAAATCCATTTCTAATATTGGATTTACTGTGTGAATAGAGTGTCAGAAGTGTTGTTTGGCATGCTCTGTAAAATCATTTACTCTACAGGACATTTCTACTCGGCAAGTATAAGTAAAACAGAACAAACCATGGAAAGACACGGTAATGTGATAGCATTTAGCTTTTTTAATAGCTACTGAGAACCACAGGCTGATCACATAAGTAATAATGTTGAATAACGTCTTTAGTATGTGGTAAATATATTCACAAAAATGTACAGGCAAGAAGACAAAATGGCATGGTCATCAATGTTGTTTACGTATTCATTTTTAAGAAATTACCAACAAGTGAATATCGTTCAACAGTTCACAAAAAGAAACCTTTTATACAACTCAGATTATGGTTTAAAACAGGAATCATCACTTAATTTTATAAACATATATACTTATTATGAATAATTTGCTATTAGGAGGTAAATTAAATGGGGGATTTTGATTGGCCCGTTGTAGCCATATCTTCAATTTATACTTTCTTTTATATGGTAACTCAGTTTCAGACTGGACCACATCAAGCATGTTAATTTTGCTAAATCTGTTTATGAGAAAGTGGAAAAAAACAACAAAATGGCTACCAAAAGTGTTATAGGTCTGCAGAAAAGAAAGGAAGGAAGATGTGAAAAACAAGCAATAATCATTCATCTTCCAAGGTATAAGATTTGAGGTTGGTTGATTGCCATGCATTCGGGGTTACAGCATCTGCCTTTGGCTAAGAGCGGTGCAACTTAAAAAGATTCACAGTGGACATTCAGCCCAGAGCTGGAAGTGTGGATGCACTAAATAAAAACAGCATTGCATATAAATCAGTTACACTTCAGCACACGACAGTTAAATAGAATTAAAACTATACAAAATACAAGATCCATTAGCTAATACATTTGGAAAACACACAAGCAGGTAGCATTATATCATGGCCTAGTGTGATGCCAGTGCTCCACTGTTCTTGGCTGGTCCGGTTTCCAGTCGACAGGCCAAACTGTACCTTACAGCTGCTCATTGCCCCCAGATGTGTTCTCGCCTCACACTACTGGCCTGGGTTTTCCCAAAGTTCTTTCTGGGTGAGTCTGGACATCCCACATCTGTGCCTCTAACGGTCACTCGGTTCAAGACAACTCGAGCTGAGCCTCTTCTCAGCACAGGCCGCTTGATATTATTTATTAAGAAAGACAGTCAGCACGTTTCTCTTGGGAGGATGAAGTAAAAAATATATATTATAGATGAGACATATGTGTATATCAGCAAGTAACTAATATATAATGGCGATTCAGACAAAACAGCATGATAATAATTTCTCTGCAGGTGTCCCTCCTTCTTACAGAATTATCAGATCCCTCGTACATATGAGCACTACGACTGCATTGATAGTTCCATGTCTACTCCCTCCTTACGGGTTTGAAAGGCTCATACCTGCGACACCCAAAGTGAGCCCATGACATCAGCTGTTCATACACTCCCTCCCCCCTTATATGATCTCGGGCCTACATTCACACCTTGCTATTAAAATATAAAAGCCCTATTGTGACACATAGAGCGCTATCATTACTATGGATTGTTTTGTAAAATGATTTTTCATTTCCATCAGATCGCCACGCTTGATGGTGTAAAAATGATGGACCCAGTATTTTGCACAATCGAAGGGACTGAATTGCCTTATACCATCCAGGAAATAAAATCCACATGTCAGAAATGGTGGAAACGGGCTGCTGCTTCTGGCCACATTTCTCTTCCTGTAGCTTAGCTAGACAAGATTTTCTGCTGCGGAGAGCTTGCAATATCCACATCGACTGGTGAAAAATTTTTTGCACTGACATCCAATACTTTCATTACTCCCAGCTCATTCATTGCTTCATTCAAACCACATTTGCACAAGTTAAAATAATCATATAATTAAATATTTATGCCTAGAAGATTTTTTCCAAAACATAACCTTGTCTGCGGAATTTCAAATTATTTTTGAGATGTGATTTCTGAGATGAAATATTTCCCTTTCTTAAAAACCACGACTAACAGCCTTTGCAGCTGTAGGTATAGGAAGATAAATGCTTATTTACAAGAATTCCTTTACTGGAGCATGTGCAAGCAGTTCAGCCACAAAGGAACCTAAATAGGATATTTTCTGTTCCTATAGTTGCTTTCCCTTTTAAGTGCTAAGGCAAAAAAGTAAGTTTACAACTCCCATCACAATGGGCCTCTTCACTTTAAGGTTGCGGGGACCTGGGTGACCTACGAAAGTTAATTAGGAGACTAACAAAGAACAACTTGGAGCAAAATGCCTTGCCTCTCCTCCAGCCAAAGATGTCATCCATTAATTAGGAAAATCTTTAAGGTGGCCTTATTGAATTTACAGAAAGCCCATGGCTGGTGGGGGACAGTTTTGATCAGGCCCTCCAAACAATGCCCCCCAGCAGAAGGAGGGGATTGGCCAAAAAAAAAAAAGAAACGTATGGGTTTCAGGGCCGTACAGTTTAATGGAGCGGCCGCCAATTGTGACGGCTCCGATTCTCAGGGTATAGGGGGCATGCTTTCCGCATGATGTCATGCATGGGGGGCAACCTGGGGGCTCGGGGAGGAGTAGCAGCACACGGGGATAAAGCTACAGGAACCATTCACAGTTAACATCACTCCATCTGGGCCCAAATCCTCCCTGCTCCTTTCTTCTACGTGGGGGCCTTAAGGTGGCCTGCCCACAAACCCGCCTTTATGTGCCCCGGACATGAAAATGTGCCCTGGTGCCCCCTAAACTATTACTAGTATCAGTAGAATTAGGTTTATGACTATGGTGATACACAAATGCATTTTGCAATTAGCACAGAATTTGGCAACAACAGATGTTGCTAGAAAGTGTAATTAAAGACCTTAACGTACTGTGCCTGGAAGCATGTTATTAATTAGAATATTCTGACAGTTAATCGATAATAAAGTACTAAAACAATGGTGAACAAAGGTGGTGTCCTTGCTGGGATGAAAATACACTTGCAGAATACTCCTGCGTTTCATTTGAATCTTATTTTTTTTAAATCATGATAGTTTTTATTTTAAATCATAGTAGTTTAAAATAACCGTTAAATATACTATAAAATATTAGTAGGAAGTTGCAGCCTAAGTGTGGCTCCAATCAATAGATGGACATGTCCTCCTTATCACCTTCTGGGGAGGAGTCATCTTGTATGACATCATAATAAAATACGTGTCATGTGATAATCATAGATTGTGCTGACTTTTAAATACTGATGTTACATATGGCACAGATCAGCATGCCAAGCTGGCGGAGTACAAAACTCTGTCTGCCTCATCTGCCAGATTTCTGTTGAAGATGGACTCCAACAGTTTTGACATGGTGAGAACACAAACCCTTTGATTACAATAATTTGGGTTCAAAAAGACATTGTAGATGGTTGATGACTGATGCTATTAAAACCAATGAACGTTGCTGTTGCCGGTAATTAAATTTGGAAACATTAATTCTCCTAAACCCCCTCCCCCCAAACCTACAAAAACATACAAACACATTGATGGTGACGATTGACCTAAATCATTAGAATATGTGCTCTCCAAGTTTGCCCTAAATTGTTCCCACTTTTCAGAACAGTGTATATGTAAAAACAACCAGCAATCAGCTTTTAAGTATGCTTTCTAGATGTTAATTGATATTTGTTGATTTTTAATAAAAATATAAATAAAACATAAAAACGTCAAGAGACGTCACTGGTCATTTTAATAGCGTCTTTTTTTCCCGAAATAAAAATTGTTTGAAAAAAGCACAAAATATTAATTAAATTAATTTAATATTGAAATATTAAAAATTAGTATTAAGTTTACCTGAACTCACTTAGTTTTATATTGAGTACAGAAATGCATTTGTGACCATGACTTGAAATGTTTAATACATATTGGCCTATATTTTAGCACAGCTGATAATTATGTGTATTATTGAGTTATTAATTAGAAGAGCTAACTTTCCCATGGTTTCATCACATTTGTTCCATGTTTGCAATTTACATTCCTGCCAAAACCCTAAAATATTTTCCAATCTTGAAAGAAGTCGTAAATCGCAATTTATGAATATAATGATGCATAAAATGCATTCATTTCAACGTTTGAATTTACGAAGTGCGTGTCCATTTATAGATCTTTCAAATGAGATGCGCGAGTTCATTTACATTCCTGATTCGAAATATTTCAGTTTTATTAAACGTCGTTTTCCTGAATGATTTTGCATATCTTGCATGTAATCGTACGAATCAGGCGGTGGCAACAAATACGTTATTTTAAATCAATATTCAAAATATTGACGTGCTTGACTTGACAGCCCACGTGACTGCTGTGTTCCAGGCTGGTAGCGACGCTCCACATTCCGTTCCGCCCCTGCGCGGCGACTCCGTCCTCGACCTCGCGGCCCGTTAGAAGCCGCCTGTCGCTGCTTTCAGGCGGGTACCCCTTCTTTCACACACTCCCCGAATTACAGTTCATGAACCATTCAGGCTACTGACCGCCATGAACCTCCCCTTCAGCAGTCTAATCTAAGGGGTGGATCTATGTGTTTTGTTGCTTGTCGAAAACAATCACTCCTCGGGCCATTACATTTACAGCACGTCCTACTTTAATTGGTGTAACACACTAAGAAATGAATGGAGGAGCGGCCCACAAAGGGGAGCGAGTGAATGAGCCCGGACTCGCACAAAACTGCTCTTCAAAAAGTTCAGAGCTGCCCACTAACAAGGGGATATAGGCTACTTTCAAAAAGGGATACCACGTTAAAGACAGTCCCAAACAAAGCTTTATGCGTAAACTCTGTGTTTGGCTTTAAGTGTTGTCCTGTGGTATTGGCACTTGGCGATTAACACGAAATGCCTCTCATAATAAATGCCAATGCATGGGACTTTCATTTTCTTCTACCGCAATGAGGGACATCACGTTCCACAATCTGCGACAGGACCGTGATATTCAGAGAGCGTTTGAACACTACCGGTGTGTAACTATACACAATGCCAGGGTGTGTGTGTGTGGCAGTCTTCTTCCTTGGACGGTTACGGAAGTTTCATTTGTGTGAAGCTAACGAAGATCCCTTTAATATGCAATTTTCCATCAAAATATTACAGTGGGCAACTAACTATCCAGGGCTGTGATCACCCACCCAACCATCCATCCTCCCTCTCTCTCTTTCCCTCCCTCCCTCTCTCTCCCTCTTCCCCCCTCCCTTTCTCTCTCTTTTTCCCCTTCTCTCTCCCCCTCCCTCTCTCTCCCTCTTTCCCTCCCTCCCTCTCTCTCTCTTTCCCTCCCTCTCTTTCTCTCCCTCCCTCTCTCTCTCTCTCTCTCTCTCTCTGTTGAGAAGTTGTCAGCCGGAGTTTATGTCCAGTTCAGTAGAGCTGAAAGAAGTCAGCTTCGCGTCTTGTTATGAAACAAGACGTCCCTGGCTCCGATCTGCGCGGCAAACCGAGAAGCGATCATGGCAGACCGGGCCAGCGGTATCCGCACCATGCCATCCCCTGGAGGCGACCAGCAGTGAGGAAGTCAAAGCCCTCTTTGTGCGGCTTCTGTCGGCTGCGTGCTTGTTAATCATCCCCGCCGTGGACTCAGACCCCAGCCCCAGAGCGGGTTTGTGGGACGCGCAACTTTCAATTAGCAAACATTAACTTCTCTGGGAGCACTGAAACGTTATTTAACGGTTTCCCCAATGAATCGGACAGTTCCACCTCTGTGGGTAACGCAGGCTGCCCCAGAACGGCGAGCCCGTAGAACTCATTTTTTGAAATCAGTCCCGAACAAAGCAATTAGTTGCGATGCTGTGACGCCGTTGTCGTCATTACAGTGTGCCGGCGCGCACCTGGTTAACTTCACGTCTCTGACTATTTGTTTTAGCGACAGAGATAAGGGTGATTAGTCCTCTTTGTTATTCCGTGCAATACGCGAAGACGTTAAAGCTGAATAATTTCGAGTGTGTGGGGAAAACGTAAATCCCAGCATATAACTAAATGGTTCACAGCCATTAGGCCGAAGGCAGTTATTCTCTTGGTTAAAGGGGGGAAACTTCAGGCGAATCCACTTCGAGTGAATGCGCGTTTCTTCTCTCCAGTGGCTTTATTATCCAGCCGGTTTGATGAGTTTCTCTGGCACAAATCAGTTCTTAGACAGAGAATAGCGATCCCTTGATCCTCATCAATTGTCATCCAGAATTTGGGCCACTTTGACCGTCAGTAGTGGGGAAGTCAGGACTAATCCCCTGATGGAATCACAGGCAAAGAAAAGCAACAATAACCAAGTCAAGCGTAAAAAATGAAAGCGAAATCTCTATTATCAGCCTCTACATTTCCCAGCTACGTAGTGAAAATCAGCTAGTTTGTCATTCGAGTCAGACACCCGGAGAAGAATATGGGGTCGCGGTGGGTTGTTAGACTCACACGACGTAGAGAGCAATATTTCGGTGAAAAGGCCCCGCATTTGCAAAATCCCCCCTCACATCCCGACATAACCATTAAATACAGACTGACTTTATTTTGTATAGAAAGCAAAAAACAAGAAAAGAGGCACAGTTCTCGTATAAAAGAATGAGGTTTTGGGGGATTAGGGCTGGCCCGGAGGATAAAGAATAACTTCTGCATAGCTTTACAAGTATTTTTCTCTCGCCTCTATGAGCCAAGTATACGCTAAACCCGAAAGGTTTTAAGTTAACCATTTGAAGAGCATTCTTTTTCCGTTCTTTTCAATATTCAGATTCCGTTCAACGCTGTGATTTTTCACGCCTCAGGTATTATAATGAAATTCAACGGAAGATTTTTATACAATGCATTCACACACTGCTAGGACTAGATGTTCGTCGTACGTTTACGATGAGACAAAAATAGAAAAAAAAGTTATACACGTAACTGTAAGTTATTTCAACCGAACTTCTGCATGAAAGTGGAAGCGTTTGCGCTAAATGTTGGCACCAGAAGATAACTTTTAAAATAAGGTGCAAATTATGGCCATTATTTGTTAACTTTTGTTGCACACACACACACACACACACACACACACGGTGTTTTCTCCCTCTTCTTTTTTGTTCGTTAACAGTAAATTTCAGGATTAGACGAATACGAAATTACTTTTTTCTGCTCAAGTAACCTTTTCTCACTCAAGTGCTATAAAATGTGCAGCGTTGGAACACCGATGAAACCTCCCCAAATATTTTAGCCAGGAGTTTTCTTGCAGTTCAGAGATCTGTTCTCTGCGTCACTTTCACGGGGCTAATCAATTAGAATACCGATGTCTAAGTCTTGGGGCATTGGATAACCCTGTTTTCTTGGTTGTCATTTTATTAATATAATCACTCCTTTCAAACATTTCGAATTATCATGCCCTCCCCAGCTTTATTTTATAGTGAAGCTTTTGCTTCATCACCTTGCTAAAGAGTACTTGAAGCGATGGAGACACTCCGCTATCCTAATTAGTGATTTTTGTCCTCTTGTCGAAGGACTCAGCATTTTATGCAAATGACACCCTTCACGAGAATCACCAGTACCAGAATTAGCTAGCAGTTTTATTCAATGATATGCCGATCTTCTCTTAACCTAGTCTGTCTTGATTGCTCAAATGAATAATAATACAAAGATTTTTACATTTATTCTGGATTTTTAGCTTTTAGGACAAAAAGTTTTGCCAAATCATTACTTATTTCACGGATCTCCGGATCACAACTAAAGCATTTCCCTCACAGGGATCTACAGACAAGAGCATGTTGCAGGTTATTATTATTATTATTATTATTATTATTGGTAGTAGTAATTGTGGTGGTGTGTAATATAACTAGATATAAAACTATGTAATATGTAGTAATATTATGCAGCATATGCAACTATTTATTTGAATTAATTTTGAATCGATTCAGTTTGATAAAGACATATCGACTTGCCTGAATCAATATTAACTGATCTGGAATTGTTGCGGAATAATGATAAAATGCTTCAGACAGATTTGGCGGAGATTTTTCTCACGTCTTCTTCTATATTTATACTTTATTGTAACCACTTATGTTTACTGGGGATCAGTGAAATCTGAACACCGGATCTTGGCCGAGGACACCTCTGAAAAGATTTTTTTTTTTTTTATGTCCACAGAGATTCTTATAGAAGAATATCAGGGGCCAGGTTCAACAATAGCGAATGTTCTTACACAGATGCAACATATGCATGCATTAGAATAGTCCTAATGTAACACATGCATGTCCCTTTAATTTTCATTAGGCTTGATGGCGGTGGAATTGCGGTGGACTGCAAGTTATCAAGAGCCACTAATTTCACATTAAAGACCATTGACTGTGACGGGTTGATTCAAGGGTTTTTGACAATTAACACAATCAGAATTTGAGCCCAGATCATTTACCTTGACTCTGTAATTATTTTACTCACTCGCACATTTAAAAATTGCATGGTGTCAACTAGCTGTAAATATAAGAGGCAAATGCAATTGAATGGTCCAGATGACTCCGTCCAACGCACTTAACGGCTCATTCTTCGCCAAGTCAGACCGATAATTATTAACTTCTTTATGTGAAGCGCAACGTCTGGCCACGTACTGCAGTTCCCTTTCTTCAGATGTTTTGAGCCAGAAGAGAAATGTCACAAGTCATTTCTTGAAATACGCACAACGTATAGGAACCTGACAAAGAGTTAGCTGTCAGTACGCCGTCTTGGATTTGTCCCTCAAATTTTACCCTTACTTGATCACTTGTCAGACCTAAGTCTATTGTTTTGATTTAAACACAAAAGTCTAATAAAATCTATAAGGGGAAATTAACCTGTCAAGCGAACATACTTGCTAACAACATGTTGTTTTATTACACTGTTTTTTTATTTTTTTTAAATAGTAATATAGTGATCTACATTCAAGGCATAAAGGAAACAAGAAAGAATGACCTGATTCAAGCTAAAAAAAGATTTTTGAAAAGTAATATATTTGCATGGAAATTTTGTTATTACAAATGCTTGTTTTAGGGATTTTTTGGCAATTTTTGTGCATTTAAGTGCACATTTCAGGATTGTATGAGAAGTCATTACATCCACATTCTTAAAACCTTCCAATTATGTGCATGCCTAAATAATACCTGTTGTGAAAGTCCTTTGTGCTGCTTTGTACAAAAGGGTTCTCAAGTAACACACCTCTTGAATGTGTATTTTAAACAAGAACTCTGTTAATAAGGACAGAACACCAAATTATACCTTCACACAAAGCACATGGAGTATTAGTGAGTGTGTGTGTTTGCATGTATGAATGCGCATCTGAAGAAGTTAAGATGGACTTATCCTGCAGCAGCAAACATCACACATGCATAAATAGTCAGCATGGATTTTACTTCAGTGTGTTTTGATTAATTTAGATTTACTGATTTCATAGCGGAACATTATTTGATGCCATTAATTTAGTTTTTTTTTTTTTTTTCTTTTTCATGGTGACAGACATAAGATGCAATCCTCAATGCTATGGAACCCCTATTAAACCAGGAACACTACAATGGATGCAGGCAAGTCATCTTGAATGTTACAGCTGAGTGTTGAAAAGGCTCATCGAGAAGACCAAAGCTTGGGTCTGTGTTGACCTTAGACGTTTATATATCAGGAGACAAAAAAGCGATAGCAGTGAGGCAAAGACCTAGCAGAGCTTCGCAGTGACAATAATGAAAAACAAGGGCTGCATAAAGGTCCTGCATTAATGTTCAAATGGACTGCTCAGTCTCTTAGAGTGGGAAGATCGGGATTAACGTGATTTCTGTCATGCAAATTGAGTGACTTTCAGAGTTCTGTTTAATTTCGAGGAAAGGATACTTTATATAGAATTTGACATGGAGGAAGATTAAGCCAGGACAACTCCAGAAAAATAAACACTACACGAAAATTGAATATTACTACGTTCAGTGATTAATTTTAGTCATTTCTTGCATTTGTCTCATAGCTAATATTTCTCTGTTTTCGGTCTGTCTGAATCACAGCAATGACTGCTGGGGATGTTAAATGTTAAAATGACAAAATTGGTAACACCTATTAATCGGCGTGTTTTTATATTCAACAGATGAACTTCAAGTATTATTTCAAGCGAGTGTAATTTGACTTTGACTGTAACCTCAGTTCATGAGGATGCACAAAATTATAAGCGTTTGGTTATATGTCAAAGGTCACACGGACAATAAAGCGGGCCACTACGAAAGTCGTCTCCTCTCTTCATCCCCCATATCTTTTTTTCACTTCACATAATTCGCTCTCTTCTTTTTCCATTCCACCTCGTCTTTTCTTCTCTCTTCATCCATTCACCACCCCCGCCCCAATTCTCATTTTCTCTCGCGAGATGTCCGGCTCGTCACCTGACCAGCTCAAAACAGGAAGTACAGCACGAGAGACTAGTTGTGCCTTCGCCGAATTCAAACATGGTCTTCTTGAACGTAGTAGCGTGTGTGGTTGCGCTGCTTCACTGCGGTCGATCACAGGCGCCGTCCTTTGAGGTGAACTTCGCCGTCATGTGGGGATGGCGTCTCAGATAAGATTTGCTCTTGCCCGTGCTGTTCTGACCATGTCGCCTTCACAGGTCCCGAGTTCCTCTTTCGCAGCCGATTGGCTGCTGTCCTCCTTCCCCGAAGACCTGGAAATCAGTGACCACTGCGGCGACCTGCTTCACCTCTTTGGGCAGCGATACGTGTCGTGTGCGAAATGTCTCATCTCGTCCGCCCGTCCGGTTAAGGTGTGCCAGAACTGTTTCATCCCGTATGACAGCTTGACGGAAATCTACAATAACATATCGTCCATTCAGGTAAAGGACGCCACATGCTGTACTGAACACTGTTATGACTCTGCAAGTTCAACTGGGCACATAACCCACGAACTGGAAATTAGATCTTAATAACAAACATGTTCCAGAGCACTGCAAACATGTTATTGTTTTGTGGAGTCATTTCTTTCTGCCAGACACTGTCGTTTAAGTACAGATGTACGTTTGGCTCTTTGCAGTCTTAGTTGTACAGCTACGTGGAATGGTAATCTCAGTATCAGGTGCAATATATGCAATACAGTTATATGGTTATTCTGTGATTGTTTATCATTTTCCTGTGATAGTGTTATGTTGGAAAGACTTCATATGTTTACGCTTTGTATAACGTTTAAGATCATAATGGAATATTCATGCTCGTTTTACGTGGCTGCTTCGTCCTAGATGGGTCCTGGCAACGTGAGCTGCCGAGACACCCTCCTCCGCTCCGACAGGCTCATGCTCGTCTATGAGCTGTACGACAAAATAAACGACATTTGGCTGACATCTCACTGCTCCAGTGCGTATTCTAGCAATTAATAATTTCATGACTTTGATTTGAATTATACTTCCTTAGCTGATGATGTCATCCTGATGGACGCACACAGCCTACTGTTTAGTGCTTTACTGGTTTATGTAACTGAATGCGTTGTTACAAACTGGTAGTTTTACCTGAGTAGTGCTACAAGGGGTCTGGAGTCTGAACCAGCACCCACTTGTGCACAGCGAGCTGTTTCTCCACCCCCTGCCACCACCCTTTGGGTGAAGAGCAGGACAGTTCTTGTGTAGCTTGCATCCTGGGCTCTTTCAGTAGTGGCGGGCAGTTATGGAGCTCGGGGCTTGACACCCTCATATGTGGATGTTACTAGCACTCTCCTGTGACAGAAGTTGCGCTTTATTCTGTGTCTCCAGGTTGCCTTGATGGGGGCAGCCTATCCAACACCACTCTGAACTACTTGACCAATCTGAACCAGTCACTGAGCTGCTTTGACAGTCAGGTTCGTAAAGTTTTAGAGGAAGAAGAGAAACAGGCCCCCATGGTTGATGTATTGACCCTGAGTAAGGAGCTGGAAAACCTTAATAATCTGTCCCGTGGAGGCCACCTATAGCTGAAATCTTAACGTTGTTGTTTTGTATGCTGATGTTTCCATGCACTTTGCTTTTGTTGTGCTGTTGAAAATATGTTATTTTAAACTGCTTATTCTTTCAGAAGAGCAACCGCTCTGAGCTTTGTAAAGAGTGCAAAAAATCTTACAAAAGGCTAAATGACCTCTATGGTGGAATGGAACAGAAGAAGGTCCTGTGCATCGACATCGAGGATGCGGTGAGCGTTGCTTTTTCCTCAGCCATAAGTATCTCCCCCATCCATTCTCATGGGAAAAAAGTCTGTGAATTTTTAAAATATAAATATGGAAAAATAACATTTAAGAGTTTATGGGAGCCGCTGGCCTTGAAGAAAATATTACTCGAAGCCAGTTGAGAGTAGGAAAATGGCGCCCCCTAGAGGTAATCAACAAACCTTAATCGAATAGAACTGCTGACTAGCTCCTTCATCTGACTAAACTAAAAGGTCTGTTCGAGTTTGAGATCTATAAGCTGTATCAGTAGCTCCATGGGTGCTGTTAATTACAGCTTGCTGCTGTCGTCTTTACCTTTTCCTCTGCCACCAAGTGGCCATATTCCACTCCTCAGCACAGTTCCTCAAACAAACAGCCCCCCCTCCCCAACATTAGTCCGGCTGAAGGTGACCATCATTGTCATTATGCACAGGTTGCTGAGATTTTGGTTACAGGGCCCTTGTGGCAGAGAGGGAAGTCTTTCGTCTTTGCAATTTTTTATTTTTTTTTCTTTTCCTACCAGATGAACATGACCCGAAAATTATGGAGCAAGACCTTCAACTGCTCATTGCCCCGGGAGGAGTCTGTGCCCGTCATCGCCGTGTCTAGCTTCATGCTTTTCCTACCCGTTATTTTCTACTTGAGTAGCTTCCTCCACTCGGAACAGAAGAAGCGTAAACTCATACACCGTGAGTCACCTTCTTAATCTGCCGATTGGCGCGTTGTTTTCATCTTTGAGTTCATTTTATGGGAAGTTACGGCATGTTTACATGAAAGTGTATACAGTCCTGTGTACATTCTTTTTTTGTTTAGTCTTTCTTTTTTGGTCTCATCTTTGATTTTGTGTTTCGTCTTATATTGTTGAAGTACTTGTGTATGATTTATATGTGTCTATTTTGCATTTATTTACTTGTTGCATATTTATATAGTAGCAGTAGTATGTTAATATGAAAATCTTTACAAAATAATTATGTACACTTATATACACATCTATTAATATTTTATGATTTCCCAATCCATGCATGTTTTCACGGAAGCGATGATTTGCTTAGGGTATGTGCCTTTGGTAGATTAGTAGAATCTCCCTAAACTCAAGAGAGTCCCCTGTTGGTCAGAAGGCGTGTAACACCGATCCTGATTGGTGTGAGGACCCTGCTGCCTTCCTCCTGTTTCACAACTGCTTTGTGAAACGCGACAGCCTGTAAACGTTATCCTTGGTCGCATCTCGTTATTGTGGGATTGCTGTGTGAGACGGGGGCAATTGGACCAAAGATCAAGTCAGCAAGTCATCAGGAGGCCTCACGCAGAGAAGATGCGGTTCTTTGATTAGCGGGCCAGTTTTAAAAAGATATATTGAGGACAGAGAATGGGACAGTCCCCACATCTCTACACGGATGAGAGTCTTGCGGGATTTATGCACCGCAAGCCCGCCGTGAATGACGGCTAATTGTGCCATCGAGCTCTTCGTAAGTCCTCTATTTGTTCTTGCTCCATAGCCAAACGTGCGAAATCAAGCAACAGCCTGATGAACATCCAAGACAAGTACAGCTGAGGGCGCATGCTGGGGAGGGGTGTGACGCAAAGGAACAGGGAACTACGCTAGGATGGAGGCACGAGCTCACATGACCACACGACTGCGGACGCATTACAGTGGAAATTGGCTGGGGAAGGAAGTGGAAAGCTGCTTTGACTAATCATTTTAACTTCAGTTGGACAAAGAACTTCGTACGGCTGCTGTCATTTATTGCTTCATAAATTCTTACCAATCTCAATTTAACAATTACTATAGGCCAAAATTACTCTTGGTTTGCAGTTTATTTTGTTTTATTGCTGTTTAAATTGTTCAGATTATGTACCCTTTTCTCTGAGGCTGGGTTTGAACCTGCGGTGTACTGGTCCACGTTTGACCCGTAAACTACTCGAACCATGAAACCAAAGGTCACACACCGCTGACCGTTGGACGCGGTTGAAACATTATTGTGTGAAATGGCAGATTGAAAAACAGGAGTAATTAATTGGAAGGGCAGTTTTCTTAAAATGTGCATTCTGTTTTCCTGTCCCGATGACGGGGTTCTGCCGTGACCTACAGTGAGTGTGAGAAGGTTCATCAAGCACTATTTGCTTCAAGCTTAAGAATGTTTTTTGCATAGAAAGCCATAAATATTTTCCTTTCCATGAACTGTCTTTCGTTAATTTTGTGGTGTTTAAAAGTTCGTGTGATCGGAGTTCCATGTCATTTTAATGGTCAACATTTTCTTGCACTGATTTTGGAAGAATGACTAGTTATTTTAGACTTTTGAATTTGTACTGTACAATCCCACAGTTGCAGGTAAAAAAACTGCAACCAAATATAGTATTATTTTTTATTATTATTTTTTTTTAAATAACGTGCACCTACCTGGATTTTTTGTAAGTTCATACATGGAAATTCTTTGTTCTCCAATGAGTTCTATACATATGTGAATGTTTCATTTTAAAAGTCAAGGATGGTGATGGAGACTTAACTCGATAACTCGAATATAATATGATTAATATAATTTGCTCTGAACTCTTGTATTCTTTATAATTTTTTAGGCTTGAAGTACATGTATGCTGCTTCTGTCTATAGGTATTACTAGCTATGGGGATGAATGAGACTAACATGGCTTACCAACTACAATGCTCATTTACTCTTGTCTCTGTGCCGATTTCACATTTCGTAGAACAAAGATGGCTGATAGCAGGAAGTTGGTCGTTTGAATGATAGTGGTTTTTCTCTTTAATGCGCAGTTAAATCTGACTAAGAATCATTTGTATGGCATCGTGTTTATTAATTTTATTCCCAACGCTGTAATCGGAAGAAGGTCTGGAGGATTAGGTTTGTTCTTTAAGATTACTGTCCACATCCTTCCTTCTGAGAGCTGCTTTGCCATGCTGTATTAGTGCTGTTTCTATGATCTCCTCATCCCTTCACTTTTAAATTGAACTTCTCCATTTACCACTAATGTATCAGGCACAGAGAGAGCAGCCTTTTACGTGATCTCTCCCCCCCCCCCCCATTCAGAGGTTTGCAAATATTACACTTAATATATTTATACCGATGGTGATCGTATTGGTGAGTATTTTGATGAAGTAAAATAAATTTTAAATGATTAAACTGGTGATTTTGTTTCCCATTGGGCGTATATATATATATGTATTTTAATCCAATGTTGTAATTAAAATACCATGCCTGCTACCCCCACACATTCATGTGTTTATGTTGCCTTGGCTTTTTGGTGTATTGTGTCAAAAAAAGTGTCTTTTCCCATTAGCATACATGTTAGCTGGCCAAGTAATTGTACCAAGTCTTTGGTCTAGCGGTCTTGTGGAGTGCTGCCCTGCTTCCCTCTGCGCTGACTTCTAATAGTATTAGCGCCTGTTTGCCGACTCATATGATTGTGAGCGGCAGCCACAGAAAATGCCCTTTAACTCCAACTGGCGTCATTCTGGCGTGTAATGGAGGGTTGCCGGAATGACTGCTTTTTGGTTTTGGTAAATCCCTGACTCTATGGGCACAGTGAGCTGTACATATTGACTCGAAAGTCATTATGTGAAAAGTGGGGTCAGTCTGGCAGGCTTCATGCCATCCTTTGCTGCCATGTGACAGAGAAGGCAATGTCCTCAACACCACTGAGTAATGCATAGACACCAAGAAAAGCCAGCAGAGAAGACGAGTGGGTGTTTAAAGTGGTGATTTAAAAAAAAATTTTTTTTTTTTTTTGCACTGAAAGTCACTGATCGTGAAGTGACTTAAAGTGCTGTGAGAACCTCAAGGTGAAAGGTCATGAGCAGGTTTGAGATATGCCTGACAGGATATAATCACCATGTTTTTGGTTGCTCGGGCTGGTGTTAGGTAACCTTTTTCCACAATGGCGAGTGTTCCTCAAGGAAGATCTTTGTGTTTCGCTTTGCAACACGATTTCTTTGATTTTTTCAGCTTAGGAAGAACTTAATACATAGTCTGGAAGTACGGTCCCATAGTAATGATTCCACCCTGACAAACCACAGCAAGTATTTCCTTCTCCTAACTCCTGTTAAAAATCCGTCTAAAACCTCCCTGTGAAAAGCTCAGGACCAGCATTCTTGTGGAAAAAGCTGATTTATCATCTGTAATTCCTGACTTGGTTTCTTTTTATCTGCATTAATGTTTCACTTTTAAGCTTCATACCCTGCAAATTTTAACAAATGTGATGCAAATATTTATCATCCAGTCCTGTTGGGCTGTAATCCAAATAATGTTTTTGTTATGAAAATATCTGGAATTGCTAACCCTTGTGACCACAGTCACCTGCATCAAGAATAACAGAGGCTGATGCAATGGAATATTAGCATTCAGCTGTGAACCGTACTTAATGACTGCACTAGAAAAAGCTCCTTTCTACTTAATCATGACTGAAGAAGCTTTATTGGGAATTGACCGTGAAATAATTCTGTGATAAGTAACTGTGTAGTTGGGAACAGTGTATTTATGCCAGATCATGATGTAAATGTGTCTGAACATCAAATCAGCCCCCTGCTCTAAAATCATATGGGAATCTTAGCTGCAGTGGCACCCTTTCGTTTGTGCACAGTTTTGGTCTGCAGCTTGTTTACTGTGCAATGATCTTTGCCACTGGTCCCCTGGAAGAAAACCTCTTATAGGCTAAAGGTCAGTACTGCTCTCACACTGGATTGATCTTCCCATTGGGTTTATGTTCCGTGTGCTTTTGATAGTCATACACTGACACACATCTAGAATTATGCTTGATGTGTTATCCTGCTGACGAATGCCCCCTTACCTCCTTTTTCGAGGTTACATCCCATGCAGCAGTTAATGCCTTTAAATCTGCCGTTTATACTTTATGAAGAAGCCGACATTTCCCTCTGACATTAAGAAACTGTTAGCTAAAGCTTAAGTTGTTTTGCAAACCCCTTAAGCTGTAAAGTAGTTAACTGGCTAAGAGAGCTAAGCTAGCTCAGGGTCTCGCTGTAATGAATACAGTGCTTTGTTAGTGGGAAAAACATATGCCTAGGATGTGTAATTAGGAGAAAGCCCTGAGGAAGGAGCATGTGCAACTGAATGAAGGGGCTTATTATACCTGCGAGGGGTCAAAGTCTGTAGATCTGTAGCTTATGGTATTATGATAGATTATAGAATCACTCTATTATAGTAGTCATTCAGTTAGCAATCAAGCTCTCGCAGCGAGAAGCTACTTGAGGGTCATTAAAAGCAAGGCCACCATTGGGGGCCCCAGAGCCGAGATCTTATGACGGGTCAGCTGTTGGTGACACCACCGCCGCCGGATCATATGTCACAACCTCCGAGGGCTGACTTCTCTCGGGGCGGTCCGTGCAGAATGGGGCCTCTGCAGGGGTGCCCAGTCCCTCCACGTTGGAACATCTGACCCCACTCGGGGCAGATGAGCCATCAGCTGGGGGAGACATTTTTGGGGCCTGCTCTTTGACAGACGGTCAAAGGAGACGAGGTCCTCGTCGATGTACCTCCGGATCTGTGTGCCAGGCTGGATGCCGAGGGCCATGCCTGCTGCATTGATTGGAGCTGTGCAGCTTCATTCGACATGCTGGAAAGATTTTTATCAAGCAGCGACCTCAGCATATTGATATGCTATATTAATGGGTCTCTTCATTAGCTTAGTATTATAAAATAAACGTAGTAATTTCTTTTTGTTTTATTAACAGAAATACTGGCAAATCAGAGATCAGATTATTACTTCCATTTTATTTTATTGTACATATGAAGATTTACCATCTGAACAACCTCTTAAGAAAAGTTACTGTACTTTCAGAAATGTGCCATTAAGTGGGCAGGGCTTCATGTTTCAGTGACACTAACTTGGAATAAGCAGGAATAATAATGAGACATCAGCACGAATTTTTTTTTTTTTTGAAAAGCGTACATTTTACCAATTTGTCATGTAGGGCTCAATTTTTAATTATATACATGACTTTATTTTTTATACATGCAAAAAAACTGTATTAAGACAGTTGCAAATTTTGTTTGACAAACAAATAATATTCATTTGTAGAGAGATGAGACTGATATTTGTATTTCGGTATATCCTGTATTTCAGGCATCATCAGTGACAAAGAAGGAAAAATATTGTTGTCCTTGTAAAATGGAGACTTGGGGAATAGTTTCTGTTTTTATCTTTAAACTCAGTCATCCCATTTTTATCTTCTGTGTTCAGCAGTTTCCATTATGTTTTACTTTATCTTTTCCTTCATTTGTGATGGTTTTATTTTAAAGAATGCAGATCAAATTATTCTATATTTGGAGTCAATTGGCTATTAAAATGCAAATATTCTGCAGCAGTCAGAACTTTAGGATTTCTATTGATTTTGAATAAAAAAAATAATTTATGTGTGTGATAGGGAGCTAGTGCGTAACATGAGATGAACAGGTGTCCAATACCGTGTGACCAATCCTTCCTGGTACATACTCCAAGCTCTACATGACCCTGACCTATACAAGTGCTTATCAAAGATGGGTGAAATACAATATTAATTTGTTATAAACAAACAAACATACAAAATAATTTTAGCACAGCATTTACTTAAAAAAGTAGCTTCTTGTGTACTCTAGGCGCCATCTACAGGTACAATTATGCAATTCCTCACTTAATTCATGTTTTTACCTTCGTGTAAGATGTAGCAGCATCTCTGACACTGAAAGGGCCAAACGTACAGATTCAATTAAAATGTACGTTGTTTTGGGGGACACTATAAAACAACACGTGGGTTCTTGGCAAAGACATGTGTGCATTGAGAAGTTTGTTTCACTAAAATAGCCATATAACTCTAAATAAAGATGGGATGTGCTGGCTGACAAGACTGTGATGTGTACTTATGAGTGCTGTGGATATCATTTGTATTCCATATAAGTTTTCATATGTTTATAGGAACCAATTGCATTGTTAGAACCTTTAAACTGGAACTTCTGGGACCTCTCGAAAATGTTAAAATATTATTTAAACAAACATGGCAATCCATCGGCTCAATCCCACGATTTCGGGAGTATCTGAGGTGAGAGATGTGCTTCACAATGACTCATGTCCTCTGAGTTCAGTAAGTGCCATCTTGAGTACAATGCCTTCCTATCTTTTGCCCTGGTATCTATTGCTACAATTTACAAACTACAGTCACCCTAAAAATGATACAAATCCATTACAACTATTTCTGAGGCATAAGTGCCATTGAAGGCTCTCTGTGACATGCACTGCAGTCAGGGAATGCTATGTACTTTGAAATGTTGGCTTGCAGTTCAGTACAACAGGAGGACACAAACTGTGACCTGGTAAGTCATGCAGTTGTATATTTTTAACCCTTTACCTAACAGCCAACATGGAGTTTGCATGCCAGATTGTAAGTTCTTTGCACTCAGATTGTATGCCACCCTATAGCAGTAATATGCAACAATATTAAAAGTAATTTGTTTTTGTTAGTAGTGTGGCATTAAAGAACAGGTTAAATGCTCTTAATTTAAAGGGACATTCTTATGTAAGGAGAAAACCCAGTATGGAATAACTGGGTGTGGAAAATGGGTGGATCTCACTGAAAGAATTTGGTGTCACCAATTTTTCCCATTAATGGTGGAACAGTGGGTAGCACTGTTTCCCCAAACCCCCTGCAGGGGTTTGAATCCCTTATCCACTCGGTGTCTGGAGATTCCAAGTTCTCCCTGTGTTGCACATGTTTCCTCCGGGTTCTCTGGATTCCTCCCACAGTCCAAAGACATGCATTTAGTAGTAATAGTGCGGCAAGTACCGCGTAATCAGTGTTGCCTTCGCTGAAGCCCTGAGTCGGCGCTTATATCGTCTTTAGACAATTACGTCATCAATTACGCCTGAAGCTTCATGTGGGAAGCCCCACCCGATTGGTTCAGGAAGTGTGTCGACTTGTGATGGACATGGAGCCGAGTGCTGCGAAGAAGTATTCATCGGTTTGGGAACACTTTCAAGAAATATCTGACGAAAATCAATTTGCATATTATTTATTGAGAAAATAAAATATGAGCATACTACCATTTAATCACATCAATTTGGCCCGCATTAATGTGTAATGTAAATGTCACTGGATTTGAATATCTGTACGACGCAATGGATAATATTAATCTAAAGCTGAGTTATCTAATGTGTGCCAAGGAGTTCATGTACAACAGCATTTCATCTATGTTGCGGCACTACATAGACTTACAAGGAGAAGACCGAGAGATCAGTCAAGCTAGTCCCGACCATGGTATGTCCAAAAGTTTCAAGAAGAGTTGTTACAAAAAGATTAATAAGTTCCATAACTTTGGTTATATGTTATAATTCCTCTTCTCGTAGAATCAAGAAAGCAGCGGATTGATGAGGCTATAGATGATCTAGATGTGCAAGATTCATAATAGCATCTTCTGTGCCATGTGAACGTGTGTTTTCCAAAGCTGGCGATGTACTGTCCAATAAAATGAACCACATAAGCCCCCAAACTTTAGAAAAAAATATTGTTCTTAAATAAGAATGCTTAAAATGTCCCACCCCCCAATGTTTGCTGTATAAAAACAGCAACGCTGTCCCCTGAGTGAGGACAAGCACATCCCCTATTCTATATGCTATATTCACATATGCTACCTCCCATATTTTATATTTCCTTATTTATATATTTCTCCTTATTTATTTTTCCTGTACAAATCTCTCTGACACAGGGACTGCACTTAATTTCGTTGTACTCGTTACAATGACAATAAAGATATTCTGATTCTATATTCAGTTTGCAGAAGCAGCTTCACTACACCTTTGTCCACTTTCACTAAACAGATACATGCATATGATCCAATCAGAATTCACTCACATTCCGCACAAAATACTAACGTTTGCACAATATGCTAATAACATTACTCAATTTTTGTGTGCGAGTTATCATATATAGTCAGAAACATAGTTTGCAATATTACTGGAGGATTTTATATTTGGTTTTGAACCAACGCACCACAATGCATATTCATGTAAAGGGGATACGATAACTATTTCACCACAGAAGTAGACAGCAGTTCACGGACTGAATTACTTATATATACTAAATTACACGGACTGAATTGTGCTTTAGTTTTGTGTGAATTTTTTCTTGTCTTTCACTCTTTGACCAGCAGGTGTCTCCAGTGTTCACTTGAAGCTTCCAGCATGAACCGATTTAAAAAATGTTACTTCTAACAATCGTGAAATGTTCCGATAACTGAAACTGTGTAAGCACCCAGCCCGAAACAGCTTCAGTGATCCTTCTACCTCTACCGGTCACCGACCATCATCTGTGATTCTGCGAGATCACTGAGTTGTCAATAAAGTTTTTCCTAATACTACACTTTCTTACGCATACGTGCGAGCGTAGCGCGCATGCGTAGAACACGTACTCTGATCTCCGGCGTTAGTCGCGTTACAGTGCTGAGGCTGCCCGGGGTGGAGAGTGTAGCTAAGCGGCGGAGACGACGGGCCACTTTACCGCCGCCTCGAAATGGGGCAACAGTTCCAGTATGATGACAATGGCAACACGTTCTTTTACTTTCTCACGTCCTTCGTCGGGCTTATCGTTATCCCCGCTACCTATTACCTGTGGCCCAGGGACCAGAATGCGGGTAAGGCCCGAGATGAGGGAAGGTGGGGGGCGAGCCAGTCTACGGAGCCGATGAGCTCCGGTCTCAGTTGGCTGCTGGGCGTCTGGTGGTTTTTTTTTCGGGGACTGTTGCCAAGCAATTTAGGAGAAGATGCATTAGAAGCAATCAGAGACTGATAGGGGCATTGTGGTGCTTCTGGGAGCCGGTGCGAGAGGGCTCCTCGGGGTGGGATTGGCAGCTAAGCAGCGAGCTGAGCTGCTGTGTGGCAGCCGTTCGTCGTGTGGATGTCCTGATTGTGACGAGGCTGTTATTAGCCGCTGCTGTAGGAGACGAACACATCACTAGATACCTGTGCTGGGGGTAACTTGTGTTAAACTGGGGGGGGAGGGGCTCAGGTATTTCCCCAGTACTCGGCTGATTGAAAAGTGGGGTGGCAGTGGGGTAATCTGGTTTGGATCGGAGGGGGAGAGCTGGAGGAGAACGAGGCCTTTCACACGTCTCTAAGCAAGGCATTTGTCCGGCGTTCACAAAGTGGCCGTTTCAATTTCACATGTGACCCTTTCGTTCATGTCCTCGTTGGCTGACCTTCTGACGTGTTATCGATTGGCAGTAACGTTTTAACTTCTGCGTTATTTGTTTCGACGCACAGAGTAAGTATTAGCATCAAAAATTAAGCAGATGTGCGAAGCAATAAAGTTATGCTGTCAACATGTATTGTAGTATTACACCCAACTCTACAATGGTCCTTTCAGCTTTAAAGCCCTATTCTCGATTTGTGGTCAAGGTACAAGTTGCAAAACTGAAGAACAGGCATTAAAAGTCTTGAAGATTCAACAATTGTCAGTTAAAACAAAGACCCCGCCAAAGCTTGTATTATTAATTTGTATGTGGTAAACATACAGTAGGTATGAAATTTTAGAGCGTAGTGTTGTACTTGGCCTCCCCGTGGAGCTGATGGGTTCCATGCGGGTCTAGTAAGCCTTAGGTTACGAGTCCCTGACCTTAATCACGGCTTGAGAATGCAACCGGGTCATGCTCCTTCACTAACACTCAGAACTTGAGATGACGTGCAGCTTCATAAACACGGGTGATTTTTGTTTACTTATACCAGAGTCTGGGTGCCAGGACACCATTCTGACAAATTTGCCTCAGTGGCCGTTTGTATCATAAAGTGCTTGTTGCAATTTTGCAATCTTTATTTTGAAGCTTTGTCAAGATTGGATGTTCTTTATTGTTTTTATTCCAGCCCCAGTTTAGGAGTTTGAGTTACGAGTTCCCAAGTGGAGTGTTGGGTAATGTACCCTTGGTCTGAAAGGAGACTGTGCAACATTGATTTAATTAAAGGAATTAAAAATGGGTAGAAATCCGACAAGGACGTTAGAGCTGTAATGCATGACTGGGTTTTGCTGAAATTGATGCAGTTGTGCTTATTTCCCACATCTAACTTGAATCCGTTTGTTTCCTCAGTTTCATTGTTTAAGATTTTCATAGTGGAGAGGCAAAATAACAAAATCAGCATTTTGAAAATCGTGATTGTTGGGCTTTAGGTGTCTGGTGAGGCTTTGGTTGACCTGCCATACCATCATTACAAGCCCCCCACAGAAGCTAAAGGGGGCCACTGGATGGATGCAGCTGTTTGGTTTACCTGGAGGGCTTTGGCAGCACAGTAAACGTTGGTGCTTTGGACCTTCATGGAGGCACAACTATTCAATAAGTCACATCTGAAAATTCTCTACAGCTGCTGGTTTTATTTTCTATTTGAGGAAACAAAATTATGTTTTCTTTCCAGATAACTTTTAAAGAATGAAATGTACACTAGCAAAGCTGCAGACATTGTGGTCCTCCTTGGGTTCACTAGACACCCCTGCAGCACAAATCTTCATTTTGTGTGTGTGATGGCAGATCGGGAACTTCTCTAAACTCTTATGTGGAGTCTGTCGACCTGTGGAAGCAAAAAGTAGCTTCCAGTGTGTTAAACTAAGGATTGTACCTTTTAAAAAGAACCAAACAGGCTGTACTTACTGTTGTTGTTGGGAAATGAAAGTCGTACCTTGAACATGACCAGTTTTATGGAGACATAGGAGATGACTGGGATGGAAGAGACAGTAACAGGATTAAATCTAAGGTTTGATTTTGCAGTAGTTTGTTGCTTTTGTGGGGAAAAAAAAGATGTATTTTGAGTAGCAGAGCCATTAAGTGCACTTTTAAGCTGTTTGTCCTGTCCCCCTCATTGTGTATCTCGTGTTGTTCTCACTGCATCTGGGTGTAAAAGTAGAGTTCAGAGGTGTGAGCAGCACTCACTGGAAAGGGTAATTCAGGTGGTGGTGAAAAAGGGGACTGGTTTAATATGAACAAACTTTAATCTGGTAAAATGCATCAATCTTCTGCCTACTTATCCTGGTCAGGATCACAGGGTGGCCTGTAGCTTATCCCAGTCAGCACAGGGTATGAAACTGGGGCACACCTTGGACAGAGTGCCAGTCCATTGCAGGGCACATGCATGCCGCTGACAATTTAGAGAAGCTAATTAGTCTAACTGCATGCCTTTGAACTGTGGGAGGAAAGCCGGGAGGAATCCTGTGCGACATAAGGAAAACATGCAAACTCCACACGTAGTGAGCAGGGGTGGGATTCGAACCCGCAACAGTGCCTGCCACACTAATATGGCCCAAGGCAATTTATTACAGATAAATCACTACTTAACTATAATGTGTGATTTTCGTTATTAGCTAGTTAAGGTTGAGTAATTATGGCTGGCTGTGTGATCGATTTATTTGTGTGATCAACATTTATTGGTTCCCTCATTGTGTCAGTGACCACATGACTGAAAGGAATACCTATTTGAAAGCCCGTCTAATGAGGTCCAGTAGCCCTCCTCCCCAGATCTGTAGAAAGACTTTCCCCTAATGCTGAACATATTCTCTTGCCCATGTGATTGTTTTTAGATTTTTAACAATGTCGGTGCTTAAAGTACATCCCATCAAGATGATGCTCTCTTTAATTCTTTATTCCATAATTCCTTAGTTAATCTTGTCTCTCGCACTTAACACATTATTTTATTTAGTGTTACCCTGCTATTCTGTGCCATCCAAGTAGGATTTGCTCCAGGGAGTACTTTTAACCTTCACACGGTGCAGTAGAGTCTTGTGCCCTTGTTTCCAGTGCCACTGCAAGATTTGTTAAATATAGTTTGAACTTTTAACCTGAAAATATTGTGCTTCATCAATGTTGTCATGACACTGGTCAGTTGGATTGGTGACGGAGCAAAATATTACTGTATGGTAAGTTCCTTGGCAAAGCAAACACATTTCACTTTGTTTTTTGGCTTGCATTTGTGTCAGACTGCTTTTGTCGTGCAGTAGAACTGACAGCGGTAGTTTTAGTTCGTTATTGTCTATGTTTTTCTACACTGTAGTAATCCAAGTTCTTATCAGAGGGATGCTTGGTTCTGGAATTTTTTTTGGCCATTTCTGATTAATCTTTCACAGGAATTACTAAGGGATTTAAGCAATGCACTGTCTCACCGAACAGTCAAGTATGTTAGCCTGATTCTAGACGGCTGCTATTTCTGGAAGAGGTTTGCTGAACTGAGGCATCTTTGTGGGCTTTCTTTCCCTTTTTTTTTTTTTGTCCACCCATCTTGTTTTGCATTTCGACAGCTTCGAGGATGTTGCAGCATTGTTGCCGTAGAGACCAGGCACAAATTCACAAGCATTAATTGCTGAACATTCATTGCGTGGCTGCCAGCATTCCGGTTTGGGTTGGCACACCGCACTGCCAAGACATGTCACACAGTATTTTTGGGCATATTTAGCAATGAGAGGGTAGTTTGAACTTTCTGAATCGCACGGAGTGGAGTTAACGTACAGTCACTGAATGCTGAGGGGCAGTTATCACCACGAACTTCAGAAAAACTCTAAATTATTAGTAGTCTTCGTGTGTAGGTCGATCAGTTAAAATAGTCTTTTTATAGGTGGGGCGGTATGTATTCAAATACCGAACTGTTCGATACAGGTTCCACGATATGACACGTGCTGAGATCATGTCATTACTCAGGCTACTCAGCCAAACTCAGTTTGCGTGTTTTATTTTCTCGTGCCCTTGGTGACAAAAAAAAAATCAAAAGCAATTACATCTGTATGTTTGCATGTACAACACCCAAAACAGGAAAAAATGAATGGATGCCTAATTCATTCATACTTTAATCTTTATTTAACATGTGTTCGGAAACTTTTACTGCAACTAGAGGTCGTGTTGATGGTGCTACTCTGGTCTGACTGATAAACAAGAATGGCAAGCACAGGAGACAATGTTAAACCATAGCTTGGAGACCCATTCTCATCGTACAGGTCAGCGGCATGGGAGCATTTACTATTTAACGTAGTCTGAATGCATCCCTGGTTATCCTTTCATGTAGCCAAAAGGACCGTTACATTTGATAATAGTTCATGAACAGTGCAGCTGCAGTACAAGGCAAATTTGTTAGGAAATAAGAAACAGGCATCAAACTGATTTGCTGAATGCCCTTTTGCTCACAGAGTGTTCCTCTAATGCCAAGTTTAATTTCTTGCACAAAATAAATGAAAACATAGAGGACAGGCAGCTATGGTATTGACCCCCGCTTTACCAAGACACGAACTGCACTGTCTCACACCAGAACAGTGGCCAACTGACCCTGAGTCGTGAAATGTATCGAACCCCGAGTTTTGTGAATCATCCCACCCCCAGTGTTTTACATTTGCTCAGCCAGTATAAAGGTTCTATTTTTTTTTTTTTTTATTAACAGGAACATAAATATTTGCTATGGTCATAACAATTGGTGTACAAGTGATTTAGGAACAAGGACTTTGTGTTCTTTCTGTAGCTTTTTAAAGAGCTGCAGCGCTGCTCACTGCCTGTCTTCTGTCCCCTTTCTCCAGAGCAACTGCGTTTGAAGTCCCTGAGGAGGGTGCATGGAAGATGCCTGTGGTATCGCTTGAGGTTGATAAAATCGCAGCAAAGCGTCATTCCCCTGTTGAAGTAAGTCTCTTAATTCTGAAATATCTGGGGTTGCTTTTCCTGTTGCTTCATGGACTGGTGGCAAATACTGTAATGGCTAAGACTCTGTGAATCTTCAGCTCCACTAACCAACACACCGAGTAACTTTGGATGAATCATCTGCTGAACAACTCAATCCAAAAATTATACCATGGGTTTCAACCTTTGAGCTTTGGTTATGCACATGTGTATGATGTGTTGGCTATTAACAGAAGCGGTTCAGTCGGTTCTGCTGTTTTAAACGCTGTAAGAGTCCTGCCCAAGATTCTGGCCGGTCCTCATGGGTCCGGTTCCTCTCATTTTTTTCTAGTCCTGGGTCCTGTCCCTCCAAGCTTCTTGTCCTTTTATTGGTACCTTGCTTACTCGTAGTATTTGGATTGTATGTTTATCGGTGGAGTGAGTGGTTCAGCTTAAGCTCGTGTGAGAACTGGTTAAAGGACAGCGCTGCTCACTTCCTTTCTGTCTGTAGCATGGAGCCATAACATCTTATAGCCTGCCTTTGTGTAGCTCAAGGTGCAGTTTGATGGCTCTTTATCAGCACTGCACCTGGTGCCCTTAAGCTTCATGATTTCTTTTTTTTTTTTTTTCCTCCTCCCCTGGCAGACCTTCGCACTGAAATATGAAAGCACAGAACACTCTGGCCCTTCTATCTAGCTTCAAATCCATTTAGATCCTTGTTCAGAAACCCACCCAATGAAAATATGAAGGCACTTTTTTGGAAATTTTCTCCTCTTTGCCCCACTGTACATAGAGGTGAACTGGTTGCCATGGAAATGTTTTCTGCGGAGTGCAGTTTTTCTGCTTTGGGGGCTGCTCTCCCATATGGGGGAATGTTAATGAAGGAGGTTATGATTTTATGCTTGTTCTCAAATGGTACTTTCAGGAAAGTCTCAGGCCTTCCTGATGGCCTCTTTATTTGCTCTTTTGCCTGGCTTGCCGCCAGATTTTGGTGGCTTATTTTTGCCAAACTTAAGAGCTTATTCCTCGTCCCTCTTAGCCTGTGCCACTGTGGCTCAGCATGCTCAGAGTGGCTGAGATGTTGCCCTTCATCTTTCCCGGCAGACTGCTTAGACACTCGTCCGTAACAATTGTTTTCGTAATTAAAACGAAGCTGACTGAGGTACTGAGGCTCTGTGCTGCAGTTGTCTCAGACCTGTCTGGACATCTGTTTAAGGCGATGGATGCTTCCACTAGAAGATGAGGAGCGGCTTGGTATCAGTAAATGAAATTTCATTAGATTTGGGAGGGAGAATTGAATTAAGCTTTTGAAGTGTTTTACTACATGGCCATCTATTACTGAATTTTCTTCCATGCCTTCAGTTGGAATGGCTTAGTACAAGCGTGTTTTAAAATTCTACCCCCCCCCCCCTTCTTGCAGGAAAGCTGCTTTGCTGTTTGGATGGGCAGTGTTTCTGTTCCTTGCCTACAAGGTTTCAAAACTAGACAGGGAGTACCAGGAGTACAATCCATATGAGGTTCTCAATCTAGATACGGTAAGCCATTGTGTGGACCTCTGTATTTACTGCCGGGCCTTTGTGTGTGATTCTGCTGAGGACCCCATTCGGCCAAGCCGAAAGCTTCCTGGTGTCCTCAAGGTAGACACTATAGCACCTTTAATAATGGTTATGGGTTATAATTAATCATATAATGGGCAGATTGGCTGATTTGTCGTCTTGTGTGTTCATAGGGTGCGTCCATCGCAGAAATAAAGAAGCAATACCGCGTGCTGTCGCTGAAGTTCCACCCCGACAAAGGCGGAGACGAGGCCACGTTCATGAAGATTTCCAAGGCCTACTTGGCGTAAGTGGGTTTTAATGGGCAGCGTCCCGCCGTCTTGGAGGACGCATTGGATTTTCTCGCTGAACCCTCCCCCCACCATCCGTGTCTGTCCTCAGCTTAACTAACGAGGAATTTCGGCTAAACTGGGAGAACTTCGGCAACCCAGACGGCCCAAGAGGTAGGTCACTTCTGCTGTCTCTTAGGTGCAGGTTAATTGCTGGAACTGAGTATGGCTGGCTCTGTTCAGTTTTGCTTTAAATAAGGGCCTTGTTCTGTTATTTTCTTCCAATTTCCTTATAACGCCTCGTTTTAAAAGGGCCTTCTGGTGTCCTAGTGGTTAAACCTACAGCTATGAAAGTGGGTTCATTGGTTTAAGGTCTGTGTTTCTTTGCCTTGATGTTTCCTGGTTCGTCTGAATTGCTGAAAATAATGCAGTGCTGACAAGTACAGAAAGCTGCTAGCATAATTTAGAAGTCCTTTTGGAAGCTTAGTGTTGATGACAGTAACATGGAGGATCCCTCCCACCATTAAAGGACACCTCCCATATAGTAATGCAGTGGCTGGTCCTCATTGTAACAGAGAAGAATGAGCTGAAAAGCACTGCAAGTTCTGATACTTGGAAGATTTGCATTAATGTTTGTTTTTTTGTTTTTTTAACCCCTGAAATAAGATGCCTGTGAAATTGATTTGTGCTCCTTATGATTTATGAAATCTTTAATTTGTTGTAAGTGTTCTCATTTTGAGAGAGAGTATTTGTGGACTAGAACAGCCAGTAGCTTAATATACTGTTTTGTTTTTTCTCTCAGGTGATTGAATTTGAAGTCTGTTTATACCAGTTGGTTTTTATTTATGGCAATAACAGCTGCCAAATCCATAAATACTCCTAAAAACTGAGTGCTGTTGCGTCGCTGGTGTAAAATGAGCCTAAATTTTCGAACAGTTTGAACTCTTGTAATCCTTAGCATTGCATAAACCAGCAATGAGCGAGTTCCTTACCAGCACCTTCTTTGTGGAGGGTGAACTGGATTTCCCAGAGACAGTGTCTCTCTCTGTCGTGCAGCTACGAGTTTTGGCATCGCGCTGCCTGCTTGGATCGTGGACCAGAAGAACTCCATGCTGGTATGTTCATGGGTGTGTGGCGATGCCAGGGCCAGAGCGCCAGCTTTCGGCTGCTCATCCTTCAGTACAGCAGAGTACCTCATATAGGGGTACAGCCATTAGCTGCTAAATATTAATTATATGGTCAGTGTCCTTTGGTTATGTGCTTGTGTTGGAGCTCTGCTGTGGTGATTTGTAGGCTCTGTTGCTGCAAACAGGGTGGTGACCCCACAAGCATCTCAGGTGTTACTGCTGGTAAATGCGATGCAGAGCTGTGACCCGTGTTTCCCCTCCACAGGTGCTGCTTGTCTATGGCTTGGCCTTTATGGTCATTCTTCCTGTTGTGGTGGTAGGTGACCCTCCACTTCTGCTTAGTATGTCACAAGGTTGTTTACAGCTAAGGTAATGGTTTGGCAGTCGGACACTCCTTGGGTGTTTTAATGTAGTGTTGAAAATTTGTGACCATTGTTTGTTGTAGGATTCCACATCTATGGCGGTGACGACAAATTAATGGCCAGTCTTTTTTTTTTTCTCTCTCTCTCTCTCTCTCTCTCTCTCTCTCTCTCTCTCTCTCTCTCTCTCTAATCTGCTCTTCAGGGAACTTGGTGGTATCGATCCATACGGTACAGCGGTGACCAGATCCTCATCAATACCACTCAGCTCTTCATGCACTTCATGTACAAAACGCCGAATATGAACATGAAAAGTATGTGTCCTTCGGCCTCCCATTGGGCTGGTTAAGGAGGAATGCTTGGACGTCATTGGTATGTTAGGTCACGTGATGTTTTTGGTCACATGGGTAGTTTCCTCCTTTCCTTCGTAGGGCTGACGATGGTCTTGACAGCTGCCTTCGAGTTCGACCCTCGCAGCAACAAGGAGGCCACAATCAGACCCACAGACAACATAGAAGTCCCACAGGTATGGAGAGCCCCATATTCTGTGGGAATCCCATGTTACGCTGCTGGCATTTGGGTTTGTCCATTGCTGGCTCTCATCCTCACAGCTGATCCGTGAGCTGGGCAACATCAACGTGAAGAAGAAGGAGCCACCTTTCTGCTACCCGTACAGCCTGAAAGCTCGCGTACTGCTGCTGTCCCAGCTCGCCCGCATGGAGGTGTCGGAAGACGTCGAGGAAGGCAAGAGCCGTCGCTCAGCTTTTATTGTAGTTTTTCCTATAAATCTCTCCGCTGACGTCTGACCAACCTCGTTTTTCATTTTGTTCACCCAGATCGCCGGTTTGTGGTGAGGAAAAGCCCAGCACTGCTCCAGGAGATGGTGAATGTGGGCTGTCAGCTTACAATGATGGCCAACAGCCGTGGAGGTGAGCACCGCCTCACTGCTGCCTCCGTGGCCCCCTGGTGTCCCACCTTGAATTGCAGGCATCTGCAAAACTGCACCTGTGATACTTGAACTCAGGACATGCTGTACATTCTTTAATTCTTTATCACTTCAAAATGCATTTTTGTTGGAGATCTTGGTTACCCAGGTATACACCTGAGCCTTAGGTGAGTTTGAGGGAGCCTAATGTCAACTTTCCATACTCTAGAACATGGCATCTTAAACTTTTTAATCTGAGGACCCAAATTCCAAACTTTCTTGGACCCAAGAAGTGGATTCTCTCAATAACAGCAGAGCCTTGCATGGTCATGTGTCGACCCAAAGTTTAAGAAACACGGCCCTGGAATGTTTCTTCTTGGAACATTCAAGGGTCCACTGCCGTCTCTAGTCAGTGCAGTTGTATGTTTGTCAGCTGCTTTGGTGATGTGGCTCAGTCCAGGCTAGACCAGTTTAGATCCCCAACCTGCCCGCTCCTACCCAGGGTTCCACGCTCCTCGCCTCATATCTATTGAGAACTGCATGAAACTGAGCCAGATGGTGGTGCAGGGCCTCCAGGAGACAAAGTCGCCTCTGCTGCAGCTCCCACACTTCGAGGAGGAGCATCTCCGCTACTGCATCTCCAAGAAGGTAAAGCGGGAGCCACGTGTGTGCTCGTCAGGCTCGTTCACCCCGGCCAGGGGTGCCAGCAACCATTCTGCTTAGTTGGAACCCCACCAGGGCTTTGGGTCGCGTGAGAATCCGGCCTCTGCTCTGCTCTCTCCCAGTACAAGGTGAGGAGCATCCAGGACCTGGTGAGCCTGAAAGACTCGGACCGCAGGAGCATGCTTCGCTTCCTGGGCGAGGAGAAGTACGATGAGGTCATGGCAGTGCTGGGCAGCTTCCCGCACGTTACCATGGAGACCAAGCTGCAGGGTAGGCTTTGTATACTAGCGTATTATGGAGAAGTCAAATCAGAGGTTGTCTCGAGATAGTACTAATACGGTCTCCTCCCCACACCCAGTGCTTGATGACGAAGACAGCAATAATATCACAGCGGGTTCTATAGTGACGGTCACTGTCACTCTGACCAGGAAAAGAATGGCGGTAAGTTGGTTTGATGGGAGCTGGCCTGCAGATGTCCAGCTGTCAGACATTATGCGAGATGCTGTTGTCCAGGAAGTGTTTTATGGGTGTGGGCCTTTGTGCTTGCAGCTACAGATTTGCCCACTAGAGGGTGATGGCTCTCTGCAAAACCTGGCTCTGAAGGGCAAACAGCTTAGAGCCCCGGTCATGTTTGTGGGCTGTTAAGTGTGCAGAAGCATTACACATCTCCAGTATTTCCCCCCTTTTTTTTTTTCTTTTTTTTTTTTTTTTAAAAGTAGAGCTAAAAAGGCAGGTTCTCAAGCCTTGTCCACTTTCACTGTATGGTTGTCTGAAGCAAATTTGAACGGTTCCTGAAATTCCTCGTGTTTTCAGATATAGTACCAAAACAGCAGCTGTGTTTAATGGTGATACACTGTCAAATGTAGGAATACTCTTCTTAGAAACGAATACCCTGCCTTCCCGTGCGTCATCCTTACATGTCCATGTGTCTATCCACAGTTTAAGCCACCCCGGATGAAATTTTGTTTAATGCTCTGATATAATGTATGTTATGGTACCTGGTTGTCATGCTTATTTCTAGCTCAGGTACCTTAACATCTGCAGCAGCCTGTCCATGCGACTGGTTCTCGTAATTGAAACTCTTCAATCCAGTCAGTGTTTAGCCACCACCTTCTTTCCACGCTGCATAATGTCCTGAGCCTTATCTCCCCTCTGTGGTACCACAGGAGGTGTTTGAGAAGGAGCAAGATCTACAGTGCACAGGGGAGGAGCAGAACGTGGAGGAGGTGGTAAGGACTAAACGTCTAAGAGCATCGTTCCCTTTGGTCGTTTTCAGGCCCCCTGGTTTTCTTTTTACCTGGTTGCTGGCCTCTGTGGTTGAAATGACGTGTTGCTGTATTCATGACTATCGGGTCTGAATGCAACTGTAGTGCGTGAAACGGTTTCTGCCGCTCCAGTCTAGCCTGGTGCCATTAAAGCAAGGCGACACCAGCAAGGGCAAAACCAAGGTGTGGCAGAACAAGAATAAAGGGCCCAAGAAGGCAGCCAAGTCCAAGAAGAAGAAACTGACCAAGAAGAAGCCCATTGGCCAGCAGACAAAGAGCGAAAAGCCGAAACAGGCCAATGGAAATGTGGCTGGGAATGTAAGCAGATGTCGTGTAACTAACTGGCTACTGTCAACAATGTGGAATTTGCTGCATGTGAGCCTGTGTACTGCTCTCCTTCAAATCAGAGTGTTTGGGATTATTTGACCTTTCACCTTATTGGCTAATCTGAAGGTGACTTCTGTGGCTGTAAGTAGGCAGATGGCCTTGTTGGTTAGGAGTGTTATGTGCAGAGTCGTCTTCCCATTGGGCACACAGGAAATTACACCGGTGCTGAAAGATGAAGATGATGAAGGCTCGGACCGGGGCAGCGAGTCGGATGAGGCCGAGGTCAACAAAGATTCCCCCAGCGAGCGTGACGAGGAGAGTGATAAGCAGAGTGACACGGAGGTGGACGAGATCGCTGCAGACGACGAGGAGGTAAGGGGTGGTCACTGGCGGGGCCCCTTGGAGGTGGCGGCCACGTACAGAACCTGTGCGGAATGCCGTCTGTCTCTGCAGGAATGGAAGGCATTACAGCAAAGCATCCAGCGCAGAGAGCGGGCCCTCCTGGAGACAAAGTCCAAGATCACGCATCCCGTGTACAGCCTGTACTTCCCTGAGGTGGGGTGGCTCCTTGTCTGGTGGGTGGGGGCATGGAGGCTGGGGGTCTGCAGCTCAGCCACTGTGTTGTGTGCAGGAGAAGCAAGAGTGGTGGTGGTTGTACATCGCAGACAGGAAGGAGCAGACGCTGGTGTCTATGCCCTATCATGTCTGTACCCTCAAAGACACCGAGGAGGTGAGTGCGTCCCCCCGATTCCTGAAAAAGTTTCTTCTCCTTGGCTCGGAGCAGTGTTGTAAGCATCTTTTTGCCCTGTGCCTTATTTCAAAGTTGTGGGTCTGCATTTTCATTTCTGTCCATAAAGGCAAGTGGTTGGTTGTTGTCAGGAAACGGATGAAGGTGCTGTAAGCGTGTCTATACAGGAAGCCGTCGTACTTGACGATCGCGGCAGTTTCTGTTGCTGGGGGGAGGCCTGTGTTTGTCACTTTTCTGCATTTTACCATCTGAATTTAGCATGTGTTTCTAGTTGGGGGGGGGCGAGATGGCTCCGTCCTCCTCTGTGGCACCCTTCCATAATTAGTTGCTAGGCAACCTCTGAGTTGCTGCATCAGTCTTAAAGGGGCCGCTTGCCGTCGGCACGGATTTATTTTGATTGCCCTTCCGGCTTTGACCTATGGTTGGCAGCTTGTACTGGGGGCGTGCAGTCCTTACACGGACGCATGCAGGCACCCTTACGCTGCTGCTTCATTTAGCTTTCATCCCCACCAGCACTTCAGCAGATGAATTGTCCACAACCCATCACCATTAATGGCAGGAACGCACAGCGAGACAAGTGGTGTCTCTAGGGTAAATTGCAGTTACAGCTAATTGGCAATAAACCATCACTAACTGTAATCTGCTATTTTGACCATAGATGTGCACTGACATGCTGCTCTAATAGAATTTGTAACAGACAACATGCCTGTTGCGAATCTAAATTTTGGAGCTCTGCTGGCAGATCTCATTGACCGTATATTTCCTGCATTCTCCTCTTAGCTTGGGTGGTCTGTCGGTGTGCAGCCAGGTACAATGCCAGGAGTATTGTGGGGAGCGGGCAGAACCCAGAGGGCTTTTTAAAGCGCTGTGTTCAACAACCCAGACCTACAGATTCTGAATGGCTAATTTGGCTGAAGCTCCCATATTTCTGCAGTTTTATTGTGTGTATAATGTTGTGAGCCTGATTTGTTGTTCTCCATCATTGACTGGGGTGCAGTATTTATGTAGCTGCTGCTACCTGTTTAATGTGCAGTATTGGTACACTGTGTATTTGTTAAACCTGCACTAATATGGTGTATAAATACAGGGTGTCGATGTTTAGCTTTGCTTTTGCCTTTAGCTTGGATATTGACTTCTCTCTGTAATACAGGTGGAACTGAAATTCCCTGCACCATCGAAGACTGGGAATTATCAGTATTCTGTAATTCTGAGATCAGATTCCTACCTTGGCTTGGATCAGATAAAGCCACTGAAGGCAAGTAGCTGTATGTGTGTGTTTGGGTAGGGGTTGCCTGTAAAGGTTGGAGTCTGCATACGAGACGCTCCTACATGCATGTGACTTGCTGGCCTGGTCAAATGATCCCTCTTGTCTTTGCAGCTGGAGGTTCTAGAGGCGAAGCAGGTGCTGGACAACCACCCTCAGTGGGACATCCCGGAGACGGAGGAGGAAGAGGAGGACCAGGAGGACAGCGACGGGATCGAGGAGAGTGAGGAGGACGACGAAGACAACGACTAGTCTGCAGCAGCGTGGATTCATACCCCTCCACCTTCGCCCCCTGACAGCCATTGAGGAGAAACCCACCGGTTTTCAGAGGTCCATGTTGACCTGTTACCCACCTCTCCATTTTTTTAATTAAATAAAAAGTATAACCTCTAAAAATCCAGGCCACATTTGGTCTGAAAGTTTTGGTTGTTAGTCATTGCTAATGTTTGTGTCAGGAGCTTTAGGGCGTGACATGGCTGCGGAATGCCTCCTCCCCCTTACCCCTGAGATGGCGTGAAGAGACCATGTGTCGTGGATTCGGTGGGCGAGCAATAAAGGAGCCCCCCCATGCTTGTCATCGCTAAAAGAACCTGGAAAATAAAACACAAGACTAGTGTGACACTTTCTTGTAGCTTTTGGTGCGGGATGAATCTGTTTATCTTGGGGTGGGGGGGGACATAGCTAATCACCAAAAAGAGACCAGAGTTTTAAAAAAAAAAAAAAAAAAAAAAAAAAAAAGCCCAATTCAAAACCTAGGGGGCACTGGAGGTGATGTTTTATTGCCATCAGCCTTTCTGTTGTGTTGATCCTTGGGTGTGGTGGACTGTAAGCTTCTGAAGCTGACTCAATCTGCCTTGCGAAGCCTTAGTTCAGCCAAGCTGTGTTTAGAGAAAATTCAGTCTGCAACCAGTTGCTATTATTTTTGATATCTTGTCCCCCTTTTGCTAACCCCAGGGAAACGTTGAAATTAAGATAATGTCATTCTTATTGGTGGTTTTAATTTTGGGCTGAACCATCATGGAACTCCCCAGGGTTAATGGTATACCAGTTCAAATAGGTGACTGAGTTTAGGTTTTCATATAAATAGTGTTTGTATGATTTCCTTCAATAAACTGGGAATTTTTACGTTAAGGATGTTTTCTGAGTAATTCTATTGAGCTGGCCAGCTGTTGTCATGCCATGCTTCTGAGAGATATCTTCTGTGTACTGATACATTCCTCGTGGCCCTTTCCATCTGAAGCGCCTTATACAATTATCAAAAGATGATGCAGAGTTGATCTTTGTTGCCCCTTTTTCCCCCCAGGGTTTTTCCCCTTAAACCCTGAATTATTTGGCCTCTGAAATTTGGTTTGTTGGTGATTGTTGCTTATGCCTTAGACAAGTTCAGTCTGGTAGTAAAGTCAACCCCACCCCCCCAAAAAAAAAAAAAAAAAATCGGGAATGCCCATCTAGTTCTCACTATCAGGCAGTGTGAAATGAAAGTTGCTTAAAGTTATAAAGTAGAACCTAAGAATTTGATGTACTAGAGAATGCTTTTAGGCCCGCACAGAGAGGAGCAAAGGACAATCAGGTGTAGGAAGAACCCCCCCCCCCCGCCATGCTTGTGGCATGCCCAAAAATACTGGGGAACGGTTGACCCCCTTGGGGCCCCCCATCTTGACTTCTTGGGACATTTTACAAATACGAAACGTAGTGTTGTGGGGGTTATCAATGTTGAGCGAAAATAACCGCCATGTCTTTCAGCAACATCCAGTTGTCCCAGCTGGTTGATTGAAATTGGTTTTCAAGCTAAGTATAGCTAGCAGTGTGCTGTTTATAATATTTTTAAAACGTTTAAACATTGTACATTGTTTCCCCTGTAGATCTAGCTGACTGTATTTATTTTCTATTTAGAAAATACTAAACTTTTGTAGTGGCTCTAAGGATAGTTATTTCTTTTTTTTAGTCTAAAATTGTGCTTTTGGGTGGAAAGGGTTCTACAAAGGCTGCATGTTCTGTTCAGCAAGTACCAAACTGTACATCAAATTTCGGACAGGACCCGTATCTAGAATATTGTACTCGAGTATTATTGATCTACGGAAGTTGTAGCCTTAGTTCACACACTGTTTAAACTGCAGTACAATATATCGTCTATATAAATACAATCTTTTAAATCCTCACTGGCCAAATAGAAAAAAATTACCCGATATTAGTATTTGCAACATTTGTTTACAAGGAACTGTCATTGTAAATTGAAAATATATTATTTGTATTTAAATCATTTCAAATAAAATACATTTTCAAATTAATGTTTTTTAAAATTATTCTTAATCTTTGTTTTTTTTTTAGTTCTTTACTGACTGCTTTTTCCGCATCGGGTGATTATCCATTGATGTATTTATCATCTTAGGCGATGCAATAATCATGTGATTTCGCTTTTGACTCTACTTAAATATGTTTATCTCGTTAATATTCGGAAATATTCATTTTAGATAGTTCGTTTGGTTTTTTTCGTATGCATGTGCGACGATATGCTAGATAAAGACTTAAGATGAATGAATTTTTGTATGCGTATTTGAAAGTTAAGTTTTATATATCGTTGCCTCAAATTCATTTAGATTTCGTGCATCACACAGACAAGGAATGGTTCTCGTATATGAAACACTTATGGGGGTCTGTGGTATACAAAAGCATATCCTTTACTGGATTTTTGTCATATAAAATCTGAGCTGTGTAATGAACGATGTCCAATTCCATCGGCAGAATGTATGGCTCAAATTATGAAGACGTTCATATTTCAGATACATAGACAAAGATAGTTTCCGTCCTTGAGAAATATCCACTCCGGACCACCTGAATTTCATGACACGTCGCCCCCATGTTCCCTTTCAAGTTTTTAAAGCTTTTTTAACCCAATGAGTTCATTATTATTTTAACCCTTGGTAGGTTACAGTGCGCCATGACTACTCGTGCAATAAATTTGTCTCCAACGAACCTGCTGGAAATGCAAACGAACTTGATAGCCCGTGAAAGTGTTCAAGGCTACACTTCATATGCATAGCCTGGATTGTTTTAACACGCCTCCCGTATCATTTAGCATGTAATAGATTTTCTAGGCCTAGATTTTGAAAATGATAGTCCTTTACATTAATAGCTTCATAATGGTGACCATCTCCGAAAAGCGAATGAATGAATGAAGAAATCAACGGCCTTATGCACTTAAATATGTATGAATATGTATGTTGTACCGCTACCTCAAAGCATATTAATCCTGATATTGAGCGTTTCTACATGTGCGAGACACCTCGCTTATTAACGACAATGGTGTTTTGAAGATATGATCTTATAAAAAAAAGTACATAGTAATACATCGAGTCACACACTATAGTGTTTCAGCAATAATTTCATATTACATAGAGAAGCTTATTGTCTTTCACACAAGACATAATACAAACTATATCTGGGTTTATTTTACAGTCTTGTATATATTGCTAATAAATATTGTATAGAATTGCTAATAAAAAGTGTCATATTATCTTTACAGCATAACCTGAATGCAACTTGTCGTGTACTATATAAACTGATTTGAAATTGTGTGAATAGACGTTTATTTTAATGGGTTATTTAAGTATTTAGATGTAGTAATTTTACAATAACCATTGAGTTGGCTACTTCTCCGTCCAGCTACGTAGAAGTAAATTAGTAACGCGAGGTTAACAATATATTTTTTAAAACTTCGCACTGCAAACCACAGGTTTCGAAAAATGACTGATGGGAATTTAACTTCCGTTAAAAAAAAAAAGAAACTAACCTGTTAGGTTATCATTACTGAGAAGCGTCTGTGAAGGAGACATTGCATTTTAATTTTAAAAATCTGAAACATCTGATGGGAAAAATGACTATCAGTTACATTTGCTATTCATATCAGTCACCCCACCGCTGCCACCACGTCAGAAACTTCTTCTGGAGTCAGCATTAATAAGTAAGAAATTCAAAGGCGTGACAACATTCATTTCCACCCCAGCAACCTTAGGCTGGATATTGTCTTTAGGAAAACAGGTTGCAGTATCGATCATCGCTGACCAAATGCGGTCGTTTGCCCCCCGCCCTCCTTCCTTCCTTCCTTCCTTCCTTCTCGCACACCGCGTTCATTCCGCCCCTGCAGGTGCGCCGCAAATACTTTTACCGACAGTTGGAAAATCCGCGAGTTCATCCCTAGGAAAGATCTGCATCTCACGCACATCAAAATGTGAGTGAGCGTGTTTTTATACCCCTCAAAGCACCGCTGTCTAATTAGCTCCCCCGAGTGCCAGGCAACTTGGAAACACATCTTGTCGCGTATGAACTCCGCTGCATTTCAGCCGGGCCGCTGTGTTCATCGTAGCATCTGCATTTTGGGGATGCAGACAAAACCGAGCCTGCAGTCCAGCTGCCGCTCCCGGAGATAGACGTGGTCTGCAGGTAAAGGGCCGAGAAAAAACAAACAAACAAACAAACAAGGAAACGTCTTTTCTGTAACAGCCTACCGCAGCACAGGTAATACCTTCAAAATTCAATTCGTGTTTTTGCAATCTTGTCTCTCCTGATCTAATTAATTATTAGCGTTCGGCTGCCCAACTTGAGGGAAATACTGGAGGCATTGCAAATCAGTCGTGTTTCAGATCCGAAGCATTAAGTATCAGGCTGTCCTAATTGAAAGCAGGTTATTTCATGTGCATGCGGATTTTCTTCAGGTAGCGTTGTTGGACCATTTTTATATTATTAAACGAAGCCGAATCTGAGCTGACTTTATCTCCAGCCGTCCAAGATAGTCTGCTGTGGGTAAATCAATTTAACATTAGCCCAGCGTTTAGAGCCAGCAAACACATCGGTCCATAGTTTGTATTAAAGGAAGTATTCTATTATCGGTATCACTTTCCAACCCCATTTACCAGTTACGGCTGGATAGGCTACTTTACAGTGTCAGGTTTCGGGATTTAAAATGATTTTCCGCAATAATGTGCTGTCTGATTAGACGCTTTATGTACCCACAGATGGATTTCGTGGTCATGTAACAGTTGGCGCTCAAACGTTGCATGATTTCCTGCAGGAACCTGGCACCACACCTTTCTAATACCCACTGGAATAGCCTATGCAGGGTTACCTCACTCATTTTTGGGAAATATATATTTCTTAATTATCTTTTTTTAAAAAAGGAGATACATAATTTTAAAATCAAATTATTTCCAGAGTAGCCCAAGGGATATTTGATGAACTTCATTAATTGCTAGTAGCCTGCAAAGCAGCTATCAGATTCCCACAAGCTATATACACACAGCGACCTTTTTCACTTTAAAGAATAGGAATTTGGCACATTAAACATCTAAGCCTTTGTTTATCATTTTTGACCTCACGGTATTATTTTAAGAACTGAGAATAACATAAAGACTGTATTTCCTGTCTGCGGATTACTGTTTGTAAGGTCTTGATTTTGTGAATTAAAATTTGATGAGAAGTGCTTCGCAAACATTTTCACTGATGGATATATTATTCATATGAAAACAATACCGTTTTATTTTGCCTTTGGGAAAAGACTGGGATTTGCTGTCAATATTTCTAAAGTGTTTTCGTTTATTTTTTAAAAAACAAGCCATTAAGGAAATGCAAGTAACCCATCGCTTAATGATGGCACTTAAATACAATTTCCGTGAAGTTAATGGAAAACCTCATTTTACGGAAGGGGAGTTTCATTATATATTTTGTTTAAAAATCAGTTGACACACAAGGACGCTTTTACCGTCTCAGTTAAAGCCATATGAAAACGACGTTTAATATATGCATTTATTCAACAAATGTGTTTGATTGTGGTGATCGCTGTTCCTTAATGCAAGCTTGTATTCTGTGGATCTCCAAACGGGTTGCCATGTGTTAAAATCGAATTGTCGAGGAACTCTACCGTAGCGTTTTGATGTGTCTGTATGACAATCCCTAACCCTAACGTTCCGCTCTCATAACGGGGTGGTTGATTCCTCCCTACAAGGTTGTGGGTTCGAATCCCGCCTCTGCGGGGTTTGTATGGTCTCTCGCTTGTCTAAAGACGTTCTGTTAAGATAATCTGCGTTTATAAATTGCCTGGTTTGCCTGTACGGGCCTTGCGATGGACTGGAATCCCATCCGTGGTCTACATTGATCAGCCCTACGCTCCCATGGATTGGTTCTAGGCCCCCTGTAATCTTGCCTGGGTTATCATATATGGAGCGGTGTTCTTTTTGACTTTCATTGCCTTTGACGATGAGCAAGTGCACTGTTAATAATGGAAACATCTCGTGGTTCACACATATTTCACATATATTTCACATAATTTATATGTCATAAAATCTAGCCCTTTAACCGCAACAGTGTATCCTAGTGAGTTTAATTCTTTCTACTAGGGGTATGAGAATGACTCTTCTTCGATGTTCTGGTTCACCTTCGTTCGTTCATGACTGTACACTTGCAGATTGTACTTTGATTTCTCGTATATACAGTATGTTACCCGCTCTCTTCTGTTTGGCTTCTTAGACTACTGATTTAAATGGTTGGATTTCTATTTTAGACTTTATACCTTCACAACGGACCCCTCTTGTTATGTGGCGATTAACAGGGTAAGATGTGATTGAGGTAAATGAGCGTCTCCATATTTCCCACGTTGTTCTGCTGCCTCCGGCTGCGATGCTGGTAAAATGTCCATCACTAGGCACCGTAATGGCGTTCTAGCTGTAATAATCAATCATATTCCAACGTTTATTTCCAGTGGTGTGGGAATTTCATTTTACGACCGAGTCTCTCTGTAAGAAATCCGCTTAAATCATACGCAGTTGTTTCCGAAGTGTCACGTTTGCATCCGTACAGCACGTTTACAGTGTCCGCATCTGAGAACATGACATCTGAGACGTTAATGAGAGCATAACACCGGCTGGACTGAGTTTCGTTTTAAAATGATAGGAGACGGTCAGCAACAATGTCTCTTACATTTGCGAGACCAATCGTACTTAAAACCATACGTTCTTCAACGAAATAATTACACTTTCCAGGATAACTTTCGACAATATACGATTGTGATGCTTGCAGTAAAGCATAACGAGCATGTGCTGTGTGATCACCAAGTGAAATTTCTTTTTTCTGCCACAGTATTTGCAGGTTAGCTGGGATCCCACTGGAGTAGTCATCGTTCCACTGAATTTGGCAGTAGTGCTGATAACACTTTAAACCAGGTGATCAATACACGTCAAAACTGCCAGGGGCGGGCACTCTGATTTTAACAAAACAGACACGGCACCTGTGCCTCGGATTTCGTAGTTACGGTTTCGGCAATGCTGTTCTCAGTGGTATGTGTTTATAAAAACGTTTTTGCAACGTGCGTACCAACACGTGTGCAGCATAGATTATTGCTTGTTAATACGTCGTAATTCTCTGTGATGAATGGAACTCTCTGATCCATATCGTGCTTCCGATTTTAATTGATTGTCGATAATGGCACGTGAAAGGAAAAATTTAGGTTATATGTTTATTTAGATGCTGTACAGGTAATCTGGGCTTAACTGTCTGGTGTAAGGGGGGATCTAGGCTTCTCTGGGTTCCTTCTACAGTCCAAAGACATTCGGTTAGTCTAATGATTGTGTGTGTGGGTATCACTGTGTGCGTACATGTGCCCTGCAATGAACTGGCATCCCATCCAGGGTGTACCTCGGCCTTGTGTCCTGTGCTGAGTGTATGTCATGAAATGTAAACATTTTCTGGGAACCTGCTGTTTCAGTAATATGGGTCTTGGTAGGTAAATTTTATGCCATTATACTCAGCAGAAATGGCATTGGAAATTTGATTTTTTTTTTTTTTTTTTTTTATACAATTACAATTTGGATTATATTTTGCAGATAACCAGAGGCTATTAAGAACCAAAGACGGTGGCGCTTTCATGTTTTTCTGCTAAACCACTCCTATGTTTTCATTAAAAAGATCTCACGATTCTGGAGGCACTGACATCATTTCTACTGAACACGTTATTGTAAACAATGCAATGCATGCAACAGTGTATCCATAGTCCAAATAGAAATGTAAATGCCATAGGATGCTGTAGAGGTCGGGGCATATAGTCTCCGTTTTTACCTCAGTCACTCGGAAGCAGTAATGGACACCAGTCACTGGTACCAGCTTCAGCATTTATAGGGCTAACTGACTTTTTGTTAGTGGGAAATTGTCTATAATGCATTGAGCATTAGGCCTCTGTCCTTCAAGGTAGACATGACTGGAAATTTAAAGGCTAGTACAGCCAGGAAAGCACCGATATCTCTGGGGGTGTTATGTGGTACCAGCTGCTTCAAGAAGGCTGTGGCATGGTGGGAACACAGTGCTTGTCAAATAGACTCATTAACAATGAACGGTTCAGATAAGACCATGTGGCTTTAGTTACATTTAATATATTTATCATATCCACCTGTCTTCTAAGTGCTTTCCTCATCCAGGATTGTCTGCTGGGGGCTACTGGAGCCTAAACCCAGAAAGGGTCTGACTGTGTGTGTGATGACACCTGGGAGTGCTTTTTGCTTAGGTTTGTCCTGCATTTTTTTATTTCCGCATTTGTGATATAATCAAGTATTTCATATGTTCTCCACGTGAATTTCCTCCCACTGTCTGTAATACCTGCAGTTCAGCTGTTTTGTGTCACTAAATTGCACATTGTGTATGATTTAGTGTGTTTCTGGTGCCCTGCGAAGGACCGGCACCCCATCCAGGGTGTACTTTAGCCTTGTGGCCTGTGTTGCCTGGGGTAGGCTTCAGCTCCCTGTGAGCAGGATAAATGGTCAGAAGATGGTGGAGGGATGGGTGGACGATTTGAGCCAGGCAATATTTTCCACTTTCTGTTTACAAAGGTTTTGGTTTGCCTTCTCTGTGTATGTGTCAACTGATGTGTGCGTTTACCGAATGAGTACTTTTGTGCGTGTTTAGAGGACAGTGCAGGTGATGCACTAGAACGACGAGTAAAGGTTGAATCTAAATCTTGTTATATGATATTACCTGTATAGATGTTCATGATTCCATACTTCCTGTGACTGACATGATAGTAATGTGGAACCGGGGTACTTGGGGAGGCTCCTTGTAAAACAAGTTGCATAACGAATGTGCGTATGGTGGAGGTGTGACGTGTGTATCTTTCCTGATCTGGTGTCTCTCAGGTTAAACATATCTGATTTCAAGCTGTAAAGGACGTTAGGTTTGTTTTGAAAGAAGTACTAGAAAGTCACAGAGAATAGTGAGGGGACTAATAATTCAGTAACAGAGGCTCCATGGCACGTTTTGGAACGATTTCAGAAAGGGTTTAAGACATGGTTGGGGTCACTATGGACAATAGATGGCATTTTTATCAGAGACTGCTGAATCATTGTGAATAGTGTTTTTCTTCAGTACAAAAGTGGATATTTTGACAATAGAAGAGGTACAATGAGATTTTTAAAAATTGTTTTTAGCTACAGCCTGTTTTGTGAATCATCTGAAAATCCAGACTTAAATTTTCGGTTTCGGTGTTTTCAGTGCTAATCGAGCCCTGAACTGTGTAATGTGTTTTTTTTTTTTTTTTTTTTTTTTTTTTTTTTTTTTTTTTTTTTTTTTTTTTTTTTTTTTTTTTTTTTTTT
>JAACJT020000088.1:422270-451495 GCA_009936485.2 Gymnarchus niloticus | reverse complement strand
AATGAAAGACAACCACGATCTGAGGCTATGAGTAGGTCATTAGTTACTTTCACTAGTGCAGTTTCCGTACTGTGATATTGTCTAAACCCGGATTTTTACTGGGTCTATTACCCTCAGGGGCTGTGTCTGTAACCCCGGTGACATCTGGACCCAGCAGTTGGCTATAGTACCCAAAAATGTTACTGAATCTTTTTATTTGTATCGCTTTGTTGACAAATGTTCATGTGTGACGGGCTTACAGCATGTTACAATGGCTTTTTCTGCCGGTGATAACTTTTAAACTTTTCTCTGGGTTACTGTCAGGTGGTGAACGCATTGTAATTTTATTTGTTTTAACTAATACTAATTAGTTTTTTCCTGACCACCCTTTTGGGTGGTTTATAGTTAATTTATTGTGGAAGGTTCGTAGGCAGTACTTATCATTCAGGTGCAGGTTTTCTGTTAATGATGTTGAAATTATAATGTATAATTGATTGCGTGTATAATTTTTGATTTTATTATTATTATTATGATTATTATTATTATTATTTTTAATTCAGTTATAAAACACTTTTTTATGGTGGATGTTACGTGGCAGTGTAGCTACGATCTGAAGCCATGGATTACTGTCTTCTGGCCTCGACAAACGCCTGTTCGGCTGGTCAAGAGCTGGGGGTCTTACAGCTGGAATTTAGCTGTGCACGAAAGCGGGGGGTAGGTGTGTACAAAAACAACCTATTCTTCCAAAGTTATTTCTGACCTTGGCTCAAGCTACGAAAACGAAAATGATCATCTTTTAAAAATAGCATTAGCCGCAACTCTGGATGAAAAAAGAAAAAAAAAAAAAAAACCCGGGCGATTTAATGTCACGAAAACAGTGTGGCGCTGTCTAGAATATTGGCTGATATATGGGGTTGAAGAGGGAAAATATTTATGTTTACTATCTCCAGAAGAAGGGAAGGCACATGCACCCAGAACTACTCAATTAGCATGAAGAGAGTGACATTTTCATTATGATTGCACAGCTGAGTAAATTGTGATGTTTCTATTGCTGGTAATTATACAGAATATCGGGGGGGGTGCTGTTAAAGAAAGAACCCGCTCATCTGTGGAATGCCGATCGAACGTCGGGTTCTGAGCCACTTGGGCCTGCGGTTCTGGAAAATGTGCCTATGAGGTGCTGAAGAACCCATCTTAGCCGTATCAGTGGAATAACCATAAATATCGGAATATGTATTTATTATGAGTACTAATCGCTCGATTAAAATAGTCAAATCTTTTTTTTTTCTTTCAGGCAAGTGAACACCTCTGAAATTTTACAGCAATACAACCTGAATGGGTTAGACTGACAGGCTAATAAACAAAAGGTAAAGTTAATTTAACATGATAATCTTAAGCAAACAAAATATTCCCTGTGGTGCTGTAAGGAGGATTTGAACACCTCTTCCTCAGATGTATGTTAATGATTTAATTTCAGAATATCTTATCCTTAACACGATGCTCACTGACATGTAACGGTCTGGATGAAGACAGCATGTTACCTTTATGAACAAATTTCGTGGTAGATACTGGTCTTTATTTAATAAGTCAGAATCCCATATTAAATTATACTCATGTGTTTTTAAAAATATATCCAGATAAAGAGTGTCTTATTAAACAGATATGCTTTTAAAATAAATGAGCAACATAATCTTTATAATATTTAGAGGACTAAGGGGGAAAAGCAGGGTTTTTTAAATTGTATTAAAAGATTCAGTAAAAACTCCCAGAATGCATTTCAACTGTAAATGCAAAAGTAATATTCCGCCTTCCAGAAACAAACAGTCTTCAAACAGGGGGCTTGATGCCCAGAGTATGCTTGAGTACATCCAGCCGTTTGCAGTCTAAGGGCTTTCCATGTGTATTTTCCACTGTGTGACAAAGTAAACTGAAGTGACCCAACTGAGTGAGGATATCTTACTCTGCTCTAGGTTTTTTGTAAGGCTGCATGAGGTGGACGTAGACATCCTGGGGCTGGGTGAAGTCAGGTGATGAGCACATTGATTCACTCCACCTGTGCTTTGTAATCGGTCCCATAAGACTACAGTACATGAGTTCTGTCTTGGCCCTGGGTAACATACCAAGACAGTAATGCACCAGCCATGTGGCCTGTTGCCCGTTTTGGTGTCTTGTGTGGTTTTGTTCCTTTTAAATGTTGAAATGATTCCCTTTGTTTTCAGTTTTCCCCATGGCTTCATTTAAACCCGTCTCCAGTCCTGTAACCAAGCGTGATCCCAGTTCCTCTCCTGTTGCCTGATTCGGTTTGCAGCCTGACCTGGACAAAGATTTGCAACACATTTATTACTTTAAATAGGGCAGGGTTGCATACAACAAAACGCAGGCTCTCTGCAACGCTTGACGCCGTTTCTTTTGTTCTGTCACATGGTAAATGTGGTGGGTCTCTGCGTTCTTTCCACTGTTCAGTTGAATCAGTGTTACCGAATTCCCTCGAATGAAGGTTTTGTTATGCTACTTAGTGTTTATAGATATTTTTATGACATGAATTTATTGCGACTCCTAAACAATATTTGACAAATAAACATACCAATCCAAAAATAACACTGTGTATGCCTCTGCCACTTGGCAGTTTGAATCAAATATTCAAAAGGGTTTTTAACAGAACCCGTGCAATTTTAAAGCTAGCATTTGCCAGTCAATGTACGGTACATGCATTAGAAAAAAATTACTCTCTTTTTTTTTTTTCCTGACTTAAACGGTAGATAAAGAAAAAACAACTAAAAATGTTTTACTGCACATTTTAGATGTATGTGAAAATTGATATTTGAATCCAGTTTAGCTAAACAACACACAGAGTCTTAGCAGTATTCTAGTATTCTGATTCAGGGGTGGCCAACAAGAGCTTCATGTCTCTCTTCTTTCCCTCTGGAACCCCCCAACCCATCTCCCACACCTAGGTCACAATTGCATATCCCACCTCCCATCTCCTCACGTCTTTCTGGAGCAACCGGTTGGCCACCCCACCCTAATCCATCTATCTGTAATCTATGATTCAGTTTATGTCTGTTATTAAGGTACTCGAAAATTGGCAGAAATTGTCTGGAAATGGCAATTTCGTTTTGTTTTTTAAGATTTTTTTTTTTTTCTTGTCTCGACAGAAATTCACCATATTTTAAGGCTAATGTTTCAATAGCTGTTATACAAAGAAATGTATTGTGAGTATACTGTGCAGTGGATTCAATAGTAATTATCTGTTCATGGGGAGTCTTGAGAAGCTCTGTAGTTTTTTTTTTTTTTTGTTCGAGCTTTACAGGGGCAAATTAATCATTCATTTGAGTGATATCCTTTCCAGTTTTTTTCCTCATCTGAAAAACTGATCGTTATCTGAGTAGCAACAAAAGAAGATTGATTGTGTTTGAAGTGCAGTGTGCATGGGGATGGGGAAGGGGGGGTGGAGGGGACACTGGCCCAGTTCGTGACAATAGTGACACTCTTTCCCTCACTTCAGTATGCGTAAGGGCAGCAGAAACCCATCATGTTGACCTTTTGTTTTATTAGCATTGGTCACTCTTTCGGTTGAAGACAAGCTTTCTGGCGATTCATAAATGTATGTGATTTTTATAGGTCTGCATTGGCCATGTGCCACGAACAGAATTTCAGTTACTTGTAACCTCTGCTGATCTACTGACAAAGAATATAAAAAAATTGAAAAAGAAAGAGAAACAAAATTCTTGGTTTTGCAAGCTACGTTTTCTCCCGTCGTGTTGAGTCGGCTGTGGACCCCGTCAGAGTGTAATTACTTCCCCAGCGCTGCGTGCTAAATTGCGTACGAGACCACAGTGTAGCGGGGAGAAGAGCGGCGGTAGGATGTTGGAGGCTTGTTGCCATGACGACGGAAGAGGGACAGCTCTCACAACGTTTGCCGCGGCGACAGAGGAAGCTGGCTTGCTGTAGAGCCCACAGTGCAGAGCCGAGGCCGGGACGAGCATCGACGTGGGCTCTGCAGAGATCGTCTGGGGACTTACGAGACAGGATTCACATTTCTCTTTCTCCTTGGCTTCTTGCTTTTAAATGGTATGTGCTCATTTACACCTCTTTTTAGATCTATTGTTTAGTTTATTTCTTTTCTGCAGCCCACTCCAGGGTAAGGAAATGGCATGCTATTATGCAGCACTACACGTAAACACTCTCTCACGCGTGTGCATAGGCGCACACACACGCGCACGGGCTCTTTTTCATGTACATGCTTTTGAAAGGAACCGTTCTGTTGACGTTACTCGCTGGGTCGCTGAGAGCCAGCTGCTGGCTGCCTTTCCGGACGCGATGCGGTCGAAGCTGTCGCCGTAATGGAAATTCATGACCGTAGCTATGGTAAATCGAGTTCCCCTACCCACCCCCCCACCCCACTCCTCCTGTGCTGAATGCATTAGCCTAATGAGAGGTCTGCAGAAGGGAGCGCTGATCTGCAGGAAGCCTCGGGGGGAGGGGGGGGGCTAAGGGTTGGCCGACAGGAGACCATGCTTGGGCTGGGGAGATCCCCTCGAAGGCAGGCATCGGAAGCAGAAGACGAGGGTCCACGGGCACCAGTGCTACACGGTGGTAAGGCAGCCGGAACGGACGCCTCTCTCGCCTATCTATTTAGCTCCCGTTTGTGGCGGACGATGACGGTGTGCTCTGTGACAGGAGCTGCCGGAGAGTGGGGGTGGGGTTAGGAATTACGGACAAGGTGGGGGGGGGTGGCATTTAAGTGGTTGGATTTCGGCAGGTGGCTTCTATATTTAGACGTTTTTGCAGGGCTGGGGACCGCCATGGGTCAGTTGTTGTGTGAAGCCCTTTTCTGTGTGCCTGATGTGTTTCTGTGACCTGTGCCATATCGCCACGTTTGCCGTTCCCTCATTATTCACACCGTGTAATCGAAACGAGGTTGCCGTGACTCGGATGTCAGGCTTTCTGCGCCTCGCTTGTCGTCTTTCTCATGCCTTTTAACATGCGCGCCATCTCTTTAAAGCCATCCGCTGACCGCCACTGGCTGCCTTTTCTCCTGTAGGGCTGCGAAATGCACCAATAGCGCATGCGCGCACATGCATGCATCGGTGCGAGTGTTTGTCACGCTCCTGGCACGGCCCGCAGGGCCTGCGTTTTGATGTTAGCATCCCTCCTCCCATCCCGTGTGTCCTCCTGCGCTCTGGGTTCACTTGCGCAGGTACCCACTCGTCCACCTCTCTCTCCAGGTTCGATGAGCATTCCCACAGCCTCCACGCAGAAAGCCGACGGCAGTGATATGCAGTCGCCGGCGGTGGGTCCTTCCTTCATCCCCGGCCAGAGGGGCAAGATACCAGGCAGAAAGAGGGGGAGGCCCCCCCTACGCAATGTGCCCAAAATGGAATTTCCCAATCGATATTCTGAGTCTCTGTCGCCCCTCAAAGTGCCGAAGAAAAGAGGGCGGAAGCCGGGATTTAAGGTCAGTGTGAGGCTCGGGGGACTTGTGGCTGGGGGGGGTTGAGTTGTGTTTTCCCTGGGATGGAGGCAGTAGAAAGACCCCCGGCCACCTCGGGATGTTATTTTTATCTTTCTCATCAAATTGCCATGTTTCCCATCCTGGTCCTCCCTTTGGTGGAGGTGACTCTTCTCATTGTTACAGTTGTATACGTGTGAGTTTGCAAGGCATAAGGTTGCTTTGATGTCATTAATCAACATTCCCCTCTTGCTATACCTAGATCATGAAGAGGTAGCAGATGCCGTTTATGAAACTTGTCAAAACTGGGTAAAATTACAAACCCCTAGATACCTAGACAGGGTGGAAAACCCCGTAGCAACGACTGCCTGGAGATCAGTGTCAGTTTTCCTCTTTTTATACTTTGCAAAACTAACAGTATGGTGTTGCATGACATCCAGAGAAAAAGCAGAGGAATTGTGTTGGTTTCCTTACGGTGTGTGTATATATGTATGAAACATACTAAAACAAATTCCTTCGGTTTGACCAAACACGGTAATTTGTCATTCATACCACGCACGCACATGTCAAGATTTGGGGTTTCACTCCTTTGCCTGTGATGGTCTGTAGACCCCTAACAGACCGGCTTGGAGACAGCAGTGTGTTCACTTTTCCCTCTCTGTATTAATTGGTGGGGCTCACGTGGAAACGAAAGCTCTTCCCCGTGAGCCATCATCGTTCTTGGCCGGCTCATTATCTGCAGCGAAAGGTCAGCGCAGCCTGAAAAAAAAAAAAAAAAAACCACCACGTCATCCTCACCCCTGCCATCCCCCCTCCTGGCAGATGACCAATAGGAAGCCGACGTGAGCGCCGCTTTGGCTCAAAGGCACTAAGTGTGCATGCCGGCGTATCGTTTCCAGTTTCAGCTTGTCGGGTTGACCCAGAGTTCCCCGTGTGCTTCCACCCACAGCTCAAGTCCCGCCTGGTGATGACGCCGCTGGCCATTTCCCCACCCAGCAGCACGCCGGAGCCGGACATGAGCTCCATCCCCCAGGATGCTGCCACGGTGCCGCACTCGGCAACGCCCCAGGTGCTCTCAGGTAGGACTGGCCGCCAGCCGCCTGACTCCACCCACCGGACTCCACCCATCAGTGGTCTGACTCCACCCATCTAAGCTACTTTGCGTGGTGTCAGTGTGACAAGCATGCCTCTGTTCTGGAGAGCGTTTCCCTCCTAGAGGCCAGCTGGGGTGTATAAATCCCAGCTGTGTTCGCAAACTTGCCGGCTTAGCCGGATTAGGCCATTGTCATCGAGCTGACGTCAGCTGTCAGTCATTCTTCTGGTACGGACTTTGTATTCAGTGGCTGAGCTGCATCGCACCCTCCGGCACGAAGATTAAATTTAATCACTTGACCTTCAAACCAGTTTTATATTTGGAAAATGAACGATGCTGAGAAAAACCCCCACATTTATCAGGCCTGCCATTTTCCAGGGTCAGAAATAGAGAGAGTCGGAGCTGATTGTCACATGTTCTGTCAAGTCACAGTAGGCTTCAGTGCATGGGAAAATGTAGGTTACTTCTGACTGCAGTGTAAAGGCGGTAAAAACTACACGGCATATACAGGTGATACAGATACTGAATAGGCCCAGAAATTCACCGCTAACCTCTAAGCGCTCATAGTGCTTTTCTACTGGTCCTCTGGGTTTTATGTTTTCGTCAGATCTGGCGGCACTGAAGGCTGAACCGTGTGTCTGTAGGCTTTGTGCATTTGGCAAACTCTAAAAAAGATATTTGCAGGCAGTAGAAATCATATTGAAAAGCAAACATTGGCTAACATTACTTCCAATTATTCCTAGTTACTAGTTCCATTTAAAAAGAGGTGGGTGTCAGTTCTTCTTGGTTTCATTCGTGTTAATTGGAGACAAATGTGGAATGATATCATAATGTCAAACTCTGGATTTTTAACGAGGGACCAAAGGTTGCGTAGCCCAACATTAATTCTGCAATTAAGGGAAAGACATTGAGGCATTGAGCCAAAAGCGGTGCTGACTCTTGACTTTGGCAATCGGCCAAAATGTGAATTTTCGACCTTTATTTTCGATTTCAAGCACGCCATCGCACTGCGGTCTGGGTGGGGGGGCGAAGTGAGATTATACGTATTTCCCCATCATTAGGCCTGCCTGCCATTTCCTCTGCCTGTTGGGGCCTCACAGTTTCGAAAGCACTTGTCCTCGCAAGCACAGAAACCTTCGTTCAGGACGAAGAGTGTTAAAATTTGCCAGCCGTTTTGGGTTTTTGGGGAGGGAATGGTTAGCATGTGTTCTTGTCCATACATTTGATAAACTGAAGGATAGCCATAAGGTGTCAGCATAATTAAACCTCTTGCGATTATGGGGGACTTTGGTATCAAGGTCAAAGGGGCTGGTGGTCCCCTACACTGTGATCAGTCATATTGAAAGGGGCTCAGTGCCCCCCGCACCAAGGAGGATATGATTAAGTTCTTAAGGTGAAGTACCATCAAGGGCATTAAGGGTCTTCCAGAGATCAGTGGTCTCCTTCGCGTGACGCAGTAATTTCAACGCAGGGCTGAACGAAGATTACGAGCGATTGTCCGCGACGATTAACACAGGGTGTCTCCTGACGCAACTGTTGCCGCAGAGCTGTAACCCTGCATCGTCGAGGACACGGAGAGTGATTTTCGCACCGCGCTCCTGGTGGCACGGGAATCTCATCCTCCTCTTTTGCGAGGTTTCCCCGGTGGCGTGTCAGTAGGGGGCTTTACGAGTTGCCGTCCCGTGACTGAATTTTGAGGCTGAAACGTGTGATGGAGAAGAGCACGTTTCCTGTTTTTTTTTTTTTTCCTGTTTTGTTTTTGAGCTCACGTTCTGCTGTCACTTGCTGTGCCACCTGTTCGCATCTTGGTGTCTCTGACGGCTGGAGGACTAACTGTGCTCTGAGCCCCCAGTCTGATTCTGGTCTCGTGGTTTTCGAAACCCAAATCTCTGCGGAACGATGGCCTAGTAAAACGTCAGCGAAAAACACGAGTAGAACAATTTGTTCGCCTCCCTCATGGGAGCTGCTAACCTCCTTTTCCCCCCTCCGATGAACACAACGGTGTTCACGTGCTCAGGAAGGAGCACATGCGTGTGTATACATACACACACATCAGTGGTCCCCCTTATACACACATGATCATGTACACATGCCCATTTGACACGGGCATGTATGCGTCACCTGTCTCCGGAAATGTAGCCAGCGTTTTCTGTCGCCGCGGTCTCAAAGGTGCAGTGACCAACGCCATCCTTTGTGCCTTTGCGCGTTTGGGCCCACGTAGCTGTGGTGCAGAGAGCAGCTGTCGGGCGCAAAAGTAGCCCCCCCCCCCCCACATTCGCACGACGAGAGAGATTTGGACAAACAAAGCAGCATCGCAGGCGCGGTGCGGAAAGAGATGCAGCTCGGTGGGGATGGGTGGACGCTTGCTGTTTACGTCTGCCGCCTTCGCAGTCACTGCCGGTTATCGGTCAGGTGCTGGTACGTCGGATGCGCGGGAGCGTTGCCTTCTGGGTGCAGGTGGGAATTTTATGCTGCAGGATTGAGTCGGCCTCTCAGGGTGGCCGGTGCTGGGGGAGGGGCCACACTTGTGTTTGTAACAAAGGGATCGTATTCTGAATGCTAATACTTTGGATGTCTGCGTTCTTCTTCACAGGGGTTACCCATTCATTAATATTTTGGCTCTAGTTAAAATGCTTTCTTTCTCCGAGAATATGTGCTTGAATGTAAACTAAAGGGAGCCAGTCCTTCCGTTGAAATGTGAGTCTTCTAGATGCCTGCGTTGCACTATGGATGCAGCGTGCTTTTTGGTCCCTTACCTTTGCCGTACGCTGTTCTCTCCTCTCGTGGTTTGGCATCTGATGCCCAGTCCAGCACTAGCTGTTTATGTACTGCTGTCTATTCCCTGTTTGACTGCCGCCTCCTCCCCCGAGCTGCTGGGTTGGCGAAGCCGGAATTCATTTTATGCTTCAAACATGAAAAATGCATTTTTCCAAACGTCGAACATGAATGCGCAAATATTTGAATGTCCATCACAAATATTTGAAGCTAGAAATGAATTTAAAATATCACCCTGGGAATTTCTTACATTCGCAAATTAATTATGAGTCTTTGAAATAATGCGATATATTCCCTTTTGGCTTCTATTAAGGCAGGCCGGCCTGAAATATAAATGAATTTGGTAGAATCGTGGGATGTTTGAAGATCATAGAAATATATTACAGCAGGAATCCTCTCTCTGTTAAAGTCCTACACGTCGTCGTCTTAGTTTTTTTTTTTTTTTTTTCCATTTTACGTTACAGCATCAAAAACAGGAAATCAGGTTGAGGGATCAAATTGCCTTTATGGTTTGACGCCGTCTTTTTTCATTCCCGGATGAAGGTCGTGACCTTTTGACGTTGTGCGGCTTAAAGGCGATGAGCCACTGTAACGCTGGCCTGTGTTCCTTTGCCAGTAGGACAAGTGTCTACAGTATTGCGTAGAATCAAAACTGTGTCACTGATATTCAATCACTTGGCAGATGCTTTGAGTCAGGGTAGGAGTGTAGTTTTAGTTGTGCATTTCAAAGGTTGAAATAAAAGGAAAAATAAGTATCTGTTTCTGTGTTTGCTGTATCAGAAAATCATAATGCCAGAATACCTTTTTTTGATCTTCATTCCACGCTTTCTCTAAACAGCATCATCTTCCTCTATTGTGCTGTGATGTGAAGCACTGCTTTCAGATGCAATTTTTCTGCAAAGGCAAGCGTTTACAAGGGTACCAAGGTCGTGATATCCCATCCCAGGGGAGGTCATTAACGGCAGCTGATCTGTGCCTTCGGGAAGGCTGCTTTGTAACCACGGGTAACTGCTTTAAAGAACCGGGAGCATGCTCAGTAGACGTCGGGTAGTTTAGGCCTTTCCCACGCTCTGCGTGCCGTCGTTGTGGCTACATGCTAAAGAGGAGGCCTGTGGTCCCTTAAGTGTTTAACAACATGCAGGCTCTGGGTCTCAGCTTGCTGACTTCCCTTTGGTGTCACGTATCTGCGAGGACTACACGTGAAGGTGTGACAATGCTCTGTTTGAGGGCAACACGGCACCTTTCCAGAGCGTTCTCTACAAGTTTATATAGTCTTTACAGGCAGGCTGGTGTCTGGCCATATAGAGAGATATTTCGAACCTAGGAGGTTCATGAACACTTGAAGGGCAAGTATCTTTAGACCTCGCTTGGTGAAGGCCCCATCTCTATGTTCTACCTGTGGACTTTCCTCTTATATCTTTATGTTCTGGTAACTCTTTTTCTTTCCTCCTCTGTCAAATCTTTTGTTCCAATTAAACTTTGCTACTCTGCATCCACTGGAATAATATTAATAAAGCCTTTTGCTTTGATTGCGCTGCTGACTGAACAAATTGCCTGGATTTGGTAGACCCGCCGTTGTTTCTCTGTTGTTCATAATAACTGGTAATGATTATTAGGGAAAAAAAGCTTTCTTATTGTAATGTTCTGTTTATTTCAGTATTTAAGAAATGTAAAGCAGGATTTTAGATTAAGCAGGCTAGTTAACCGTTTAACCGAACCGCATTTAAGAATGGCTAAGAAGTAATTAATTGAAGTGATACATGCTTCATATTTTTTACATGTTTACTTACAGTATCTTGCCGTAACGACCCACCACACCTTGACACAGCACGTTTGTTTTCACATGGTTGATAAATTACAAGGCTCGGCTAAGCAAGATTTGCTCTGTGTGATTAATTCAGTCGGCGGCCCAGACTCAGCAAAAGGGTTAATTAGTTAAGAGTCCAGCTGAAACGCCGTCCCGCTGCCCGTGTGAATTAGCATGCGAGTCTCCTAACATCTTACTACACTGTTATGGAATTTCATTGATGTCCTCGACATGAGAGCCGTTCCTTCCTTACGCAGATAATATCGGAACATGGGGAGACACCAAAGCAAATGTGGACATTCACTCCTAGGCATCAACAAAAGATCGAAAAATTAGTGAATTTCAGGTGTCAACTCGAAAGTAGCCCCGTAAACAAGCTTATGGTCATGATGCAGTTAGCCTGACTGGATTGTGTTTCTATTCATTGTTTTTGAACTGGGCACTCTCCAGTACGACTGAACTTATTTTTCTTTTATTACACCCTAGTGTAGGTGCTGTAATGTTTAATGAATCTGGCTGAAAAATAAAGCTCTGTGTTTTTTTTAAGTGGAAATATATATTAGTGGTAGACCAGTAGATACTTAAATCACTGTATGTAATTTTTGGTGCACAGTCAAAGTAGCACATTTCTGACTTTTTTTGCCTCTTGACTAGTGAAGCTGCTGTGGCATCGTGTCCAATGCCTGACCTCTAATATCTCTGCGTTTTCTTCCCTCCTTGTATTGTGTCCGCAGTCTGCATTTATATAAACAAGCAAGCCAACACGGGTCCTAATCTTGACAGGAAAAAAGTGCAGCAGCTTCCCGACCACTTTGGGCCGGACCGTCCCTCCGTGGTTCTGCAGCAGGCTGTGCAGGGCTGCATTGACAGTGCTTTCCAGCAGAAAGCCGTGTTCTCGCTGCTCACGCAGGGGTACGGTGGCGAGAAAATTTCAGGTACGCACCCCCCGACCTGCTGCACCCCAAAGGCTCATCCTCTTCTTTATTTGTTTTTTTTTTTTTGCATTTTTAATGTGTTTATGTTAGGCTATTTTTCTTGCCGCATCGGCAATGCTCGGGATTCGTCGGACGGTCCTTAAACTCCCACGTGTGAGGAGGCCAAAACCAGACTCGGGGTGTCTGCGGCAAAGGCCGTTTTAATTTTTTTTCCTCTCTTTTAAGGGTCATTCTTGTGTCCCGCAGGTCCGCTGGCTGAGCTGGTCACCTAGCCCCCAGCTTAAACTGGGGTCTACGCTAACAGAAATGAATAAAAAAATCCTTCCATGTAACTTCAGTAGTCTATCACAGAGCCTTATATGAACTGAGTCGCTCAGCAGATGTACTGCGTCATAAGAGTAACTAAACAGAAATCTTACAGCACCAAGCAGAGACACTTTATCTAAAGACTGAATGTGAAAATTTAATTTCCAGTTGTTCTTGAAGAATTATGAATAATTCTATATGTGTTTTGTGCATAATGTATGTTAACATTTCACCGTAAGAAACCCGTTATAAATATTTACAGCAATGACTAGTTACGTAGATTATATATAGATAAAGACAGATACACCAGCATCAATGGGCACTTGACATTAAAAATTCAGTCAATGCTGACATTCAGTAACTGCCAGTTTTTAAAACAAATACAATAAGTAGTTTTATTTATATGTGTATACATGTATATATAAAACCTCAAAGTTGAATTCTTATTTACAGCTTTTGTCATTTATTAAAACAGTCAGTGACTTTGTTCAGTAGAGCTGTGTGTCGTAAATCAGTCACTTTTCTATACTTGGCTGGCGTCCCTTCCTGGACGGAGCCTGTCTTACACCCTGTGTTTCCTAGGATGTAAAAAACTTGGGTAAGCAGTTCCTGAATGTGAATGGATAGAGAGGTCTTACATTCCTAAAAAAGTTTTGTGTTTCAATGCTGAATTGGCTTTATTTATTTATTTTTTTTTAACTACAAGAAATATATTAAATTCCATGCTTAAATGCGGATATCTCAGTCTTCTGGAGACATGAGTACAATACACAGATAAGCAATGCCACCTGTTGGCCACGAAACAAGCGGTATTATTTATAATACCGGGGATGGGGCACATAAGTAAGAATTCTTTTTTCTAAACCTTAATTCAATTTTTTTTCTTCTGTGCGTATTTTCCACCCCCCCACAAGACTCACTCAGTTCCATTTTTTTTGTGTCATTTTGCTTTCAGCCACATTTGACGGGAAGCAGCACCTTCTGAGTCTGCCCGTTGTGAACAGTGTTGGCTATGTGCTCCGCTTCCTGAAGAAGCTGTGCCGCAGTTTGCACTGCGAGAACCTCTTCAGCGACCAGCAGTTCGCATGGCACCATGCCGCCCCCTACCAGACCGAGAAGGGCAGTGAGGGGAACATGGCCTCCAGTACGTGCTCCAGTCTCTCCCGCTTTTTCCCATCCAGGAAAAAAAAAAACACACACTGTTATATATGGATATGTATGTTTTAAAAATTACACCTGCGTTTCATGATGTGCCGAGTCTTGGTCATTTTTCAGGCCACACCATTCAAAAATCAAACAGAATATTGTATTCTTTTTTTCAAACAGGACAGTTAACTTTGGATGGGCTTGAATTTTTTTGTTGCAGTGTGGTCTTATCAGCTCTCTCACTGTAGTCTATGCTATGAACACTGTTTAGTGTATGCAAAATGGTTCCAGATGCAAGATCCTTTAATCATTTAATCGTAGTCTGAAGGCGTGACATGGTGGATGAAGGGTTGGTGGAAGCAAAGCAATGCTAACATTTACGTTGATTTTATAGGGCTTTGCATCTTGGATAAGAATACCATGATAACACCCACCATTTTGCTGTGGTTCACTCTGAGCATAAGCCTCCCTGAGCTGATAAGCTCAAAGTCTGAGTGAATTGTGTTTTTTCTCATCATTTTTTCACTGGGTAAATTCGCGTCACGGACGGTCTGTGCTTCAGCCGTCTTTACGCATGAGCGTACGGCTGTCGGCGACACTCTCACGGTGCTGGGTGAGGTAAACGTGCTTCTCCTCGCTCCCTTGCTTATTGGCCCATCCTGGGTACACCACAGCTCCAGCATCAGCCTGCCTATAGATTGTTTTCTGAAATGGGGGGGGGGGAACTAAATTTTTAGAGATGAGTGGCATGGTGCCTTGGTGGTTAGCAGTGTGGCCTCAGAGTTCCAGGGTTGGGTGTTCGATTCCCACCGCTGATTCCGTGTGTGTGGAGTTTGGTTGTTTCGTGTTGGCTTCGTCCTGATACTCAGGGTTACTCCTACACTACAGGACCCTACAGTTAGGTGAAGCGGTGTCTCTAAATTGGCCATGGAGTTCATGCCGTCTCCTGTGCCAGGATAGGCTCCACACTCACCATGAGCCCATACTCGGTACGCGGCTCTGGGAGCAGAGTAGCTGCTGGAAGCCCACATTCGAAATTGGATCGCTGCGGCTGTTAATGTGTGCCTTTCAGCAAATTTACAGAGTTGGGGATCAGGCCCCAGTGCCATGCTTTTTGTGGGCTTTAATGAATCAGATTACCATCCAGTTGTGCTGATTATATGTCATTATCCTCACCTCGCGGTCTGGTCTGCGTCTCTGTGATGCTTCACGGCGTGTGAGCTGTTCACAGCCGAAATGCACCTTTTGCTCTGTTCTCTGCACGCGGCTTGCCTGTCGCCGGTGGTGTAGGCCTGCAGTCTGTGACTAGTTTATCGACCACCAGCTCTGGGCGGATGTCAAAGTTACATTCTGGAACCCGAGATCGGTCAATCTGATGACAGGCTGAGGTCATACGATAGCTGTCTGATGTCATTCGGCTTGTGATGGCCCTGCTGATGTTTTTCGAATGAAGACCTTCACCTCCCCCTGTCCAAATCCTGTCTTTTGCCTTAAATATCTCTCTTGCTTTACTCATATTGTATGTCAGACACTCCCATGGGAATTTACTACATGTGGCCAGTGTGTTTATTTATTATATTTTGACAGAGCTACTTAATATTTGAGGACATGAGTGTGCCAGTGAAGGTCCGTGGTTGTGTAAGTAGATGGTACCCAGCCGTGACCCTGGATGACTGCAGCCTGTTGCTGTTTCGTTGCCTTGGCAGCAGTTTCCATGGCGATCTAGTCTTCCTTGTGCAGCAGTGATGTCCCCTTGGGAGAGAACCTTACCGACTGCGGCACGTGTTCAGTTCTGTGTATGGAGGGGGGTTAATGCTTTTGCACATTTTTTAATAAAACAATTAAATTATTCAGCTTCATTTCATAATGCTTCCATTTTCTGCTCAGATTGTATTGCATTGATGCACTGATGATAAAAATCACTGAATGCCAATTTATTCAGACAATGATAATCAAGTAAAAATTAAGCTTAAGAGGAAAATATTGACTGAGTTTGTAAATTATTGACAAAGACTGAGTTCAAAGATGCAGAAGTATGATGCATATGCTACAGTATGAAGACCGGATCCTTCTTTGAGGTTATCATTTAGAGGTCATGCGTTTGATCTTTGTTTTCTGCTTTCAAATGGGAATTCCTCCAAAAAATAGCTAATTTTGTTACCCACCAATCAATGTCCTATGTATCCAAAAGAAGCTGCACCCCATGAATTGTGAAGCTGATAAATTATTATTATTATCATTATTTATTTATTTTTAAAATTACTAGTGGTAGCCAGAAAAATGCCAGCCAGGACTATGGAGCATGGACAATGAAGTTTAGCCCCATACTCAAGTGCGTGTGAAAACGTACGGTGGTTCTTTGTCGGAAATGTAGGTCCTCTTCCCCTCTATAGCTCCACTAAATTAGAAGTGCCGGATGCTAATGTTTCTAAATACGGCCCATAAAATATTAATTTCCATGGCATTAAGTTCAGCAAAGTCAGCCTCTTTGCCCCTCACAGGAACTGTAGGTCATTAAAAAAGAAAATTCTGCACTGTAGTCAATATGCAGCAATACATACAATATAGATTTAATAACTATTAGGCAAAAATTAGCCCTTAGGTGAAAATGTAAGCACGGCAATATTAAAAAGGTAGTAGGTGGTAATAAAGAAGCGGGGGTAATATTCTGTAACCTATTTGACAGAATATTAGCAGAATAAGAGAATAACAGAATAATTTCCAAAACCCCTTCTCTTTGAACACAATCCATAACAAACACATTTTGGTCAGAAAATAAGGTGGGTGTTTTTTCCTAAAAAAAAGACTTAAAAAAACAAAACTGGGCTCGTCTTACATTTGAGGACTAGAATTTAGATGCCATTACACTCATGCAACAGTAGATGGCAGTAAGATCCCACTACCTGGCTAGATAGTTTAAAAGACTAAGACAGGTGAGGCTAACTGCCGGTTACCAAGATGTACGTTTAGACAGACTAATTATGTTATTACTGTATTATTGACCGGCTTGTTTTTTCTCATTAAAGTAATGTTTATTTCAATGTTCAGGTTAATATGTAATTTTAGTCTAATTAGACTAAATTACATGTTTATAGATTGATGTACTTATTAAAAAACTGTAGCTTATTGCTAGTTGCCATTAGCCAAAACCAAATCAGACTACAGAATTTGTACTACTGCAGTAATGGCCATCTTTTTTTCCTCCTCAAATAATACATTTGTTTTTTGGCATGTTTACTGTTTAATATACGTTTTACAGTGCAGTTTCCAGTTGTTGCTTTTTCCGAGTGAGATGATTAAATTCCTATATCTTGTCAAAAAAATAATTTTTCCTAAAATACTATTTCAAAAACTTTTTTCTAAAAAATAGAAAAATAATAATCTGGGTCGTCTAATATTCGGGTTAAAGTGGTAAAGTCTACGGTCTTTGATGGTCTTTCGCAATGACGTGGTCTGTGTTAATATGCCATTCATGCATTTGTAGGTTCCCAGTAATTTAAATGTCAGTTATGACTCTTTGTTGATCATTGATGGAGATGGGATTTTGTGTTCTGCGAATGCCCAAAGTCCACGATAATCTTAAAAGTTTTCGAAGCGTGGAGCTGGTGTACTGTAACCACACCGGATGACTTGCTCTGTCTACTTCCAGATGCTTCGTCATTATCAGTCTGACGACTCGGGTGTCACCGACATGCTTGAGGATTTTCTTATGGTGGTGAAACTAGTTGTTAGTGAGGAGCGGAGAAGAGAGGAGTGCACGCGACCTCCTGGAGAACCGTGTGCAGAATGGCTGCAAGTCCACCAGGATTGATGCCCAAATCCATTCATTTATTGAACAGATTTAAATGGCTGATATTATTACAAGCAGAATTGTAGTCCATGAACAGGATGATGGTGGTTGGATGCAGGGAATGCTTAAAACACTGGCTAGAGCATTGTGTTTACTACACAATATAATACTTTGAAAACCAGACTTTGTGTGGGGAAGTAATATGTCCTTTATTATTTGTTTTATCAAAGTACTTGAACTATATAATCTGCCTTAATTTGCTTAATATAGAAACTTGCTTGTTCATGCACGTATTTAAAATGAACTGGTTACACTTTCCCCTTTGCATGATTCATTCCATTTAAAATGAGTTTTTAAGGGACGGTTAAGTAGGTTAAGCATAAATAACTTAAATACGGTCAGCAGACTGCTAGTAAGTGTTGAATTACCCTTAGCTCTCATACGTGTCACCAGATGTTTACTGGAAAATGTTATAAGCAAAACCTTTCTAGGAGCAAATGGGTTTCCTACTACACAGTTTAATCAGGGTGCATTTATTTGGCTGTGAAGGGGGAGAATGCTAAGAACTGATGGCTCACATACTGATGTTTTAGATGAAGAGTTAATCTGCTTCACTTAACCCTGCGTGTTGTTCTGCATCCTCGCTGATGATTGGCAGAATGACCAGCGCCGTTCATTCAGTTGAACATTAGCGGTATTTTCTCATATGGTCGCATCACGTCACGTTTTCTGATGAACTAGCATTCAAATACAGAAAACACTGGAAAAAGTAAAAGGTTGGCAGCTACATACATACGATATGAAGATTATGAATAGAAATTAGGAGTGAACTGATTCACAAACCATGATAGCAATCCAGCCAAAAATAGCATAGTATTCATAACTGGTAGGATCAAACCCAAAGATCGATTGAGCTCTTACATATTTTATATCTTTTAAATCTGTAAAACTCATTAAATAGTAAAACAAAAACCCTAGCTTTAAGCCCAGTATCATTTTGAGTCCTCTGGCTAAACTTTTTCAACTTCAGCGCCAGTTCTTTGTGGCAGGACCAGGACCGTTTGTTTGGTGTGATTTGTTGGACCCTGCAGGACCTGACCGAGCTCACGTCTGTGACTCCTTTTTGGCAACAGCAGAGACCTCCATGCCCGAAGACTACCTGGTCGACCCGATTGATTCCAAACGGTATGCTGTAGACCCCAGCGACTCTGCCTTCAACACCATGAGTTCTCCCTACTCGGCCAAGCCCTACGGCTACCGCACGTGCCAGCCATTCCCCGGAGGCTCTGCCCCCCCAGGACTGTGCAGACAGACCGCAAGCCCCAGCACCTTCCAGGAAGGAAACAGAAGTGGTGAGATGGGACAGACTGATGGACCCACAGTGACCCTTCCATACAGCCCACTTTCACAATGAAATATAGTCTCTTTTGCCAAAAAATAAGGTTGTCGTAGGCTATACCTTTGCTTATGCATTATATGTATTTTACATACAAATGCCCATCTGAAGTACATTATCTGAGGTACAACAGCATTTCCTTGACACACAAACTGAGACTGTCACATGGTCCTCCATGACCCCCAGCAATTGTCCGGTGACCCTAGATGCCCCTGTGCTGTTGTCTCTTTTCGGCAGCCTACAGTCCCTGCCCCGAGTCGCAGGAATCCAAACCCCCTCCTAGTAAAGACCCCTCCACCTGGACGGTGGAAGACGTCGTGTGGTTTGTGAAGGACGCCGACCCGCTCGCCCTGGGACCACATGTGGAGGTCTTCAGAAAACATGTATGACACCAGGGACCCCCCATCCCCAATCTGTGATTTTAACCCCATATTACATGTACAGCGTCACCATCCTAGGTCCAGTCACATTTAATTGCTTGTCATAATGATGCCTTTATTGGAAAGCATCTCACGGTGTTTAAATTCATTCATACATATGGATCTTTTGCTTGAGCAGTTCAAGTACCTTACTCAAGGGTATAACAGCAGAGCCCCTGCTAGTGACCTTCACATTATCAGTCCATGTCCTCGACTGCTGATTTCCACCTGCACCATTTGGCCTCCCGGTGACTTGCCTTTGCTTGCCTTTGCAGGAGATCGACGGGTATGCGCTACTGCTCCTGAAGAGCGACATGATCATGAAGTACCTGGGGCTGAAGCTGGGTCCGGCGCTGAAGCTGTGCTACCACATCGACAAGTTAAAACAGGCCAAGTTCTGAGGGTCATGGGCACCACAGGAATCCCCTCTCGCTAGCATTAATTTTACGGTGGGGTAAATGCATATACTATATACTGTTTTTTTATGTTTTATGAAAGGGAAAAAAAAAAAAAAAAACTTAAGCTGTGCTTTTTATTTATGGAATCAGCTGACGTTCAATCTGGTGACTGTCACATGACACAGGTTCTTAAGCCAACTCTGTTAGATGATACTGTTAATGGACTTGCGAAACCTCCTGGTGGGCGTTCATCTAGATATTAAGCTTAGACACAAACAGCTGTCAGTGGCGAACAGCCATGGTCACAAAAAAAAAAAAACAGTAAGAAAAATGTTAAAAATCTGAAAAACGGTGCTGAAAACTGGTGTTTGCTGAACAAACTGATGTAATTAAACTTTAGCTGTGACATGAGAAGGCTGTCCTGCTCTTTAACACCGCATTTGCGGTAATGTTGTCCCAGACAGTGTGCTGGCTTCCCCTTGGCCTCTCTGCTTCCCCCTACTGGCTGAGTAAGCCATGACAGCACGGTCTCACTGTCCCTGTGTCACCAGCAGCAGCAGGTCACCTCTCTGTAATTCACCAGCAGGGATCACTGTCGTAGCGTAGCTAAACACATAAGAGGGCAGAAGGCAGGTTAAGGGGAGAGCTGTCTGAAAGACCAGTCAGCCTCTCCCGGTAGAACTGCATCTGGTCAAACAAACAAATGGCTGCAGGCTTCGCCCAGGGGATTCTCACAGTGGATACAGCTCGAACACCCACTATCTGATATTTACATGCGTGGAGTTCCTCTACGCAAGCCCACTTGGGTATGTTAAGAAAGGTGTAGCAGGTGAGTCACGGAGCTAGTCTGAGGTGCTGTTTGGCGTAGCTACAGACGTGACTCAGCATATTAGCATGTGATGACAGGATTGCTGACTTGGGTTAGTACTTACAGCCATTTCTCTGGCTACACAGAAAGTCTAACCCTACCAGCCCTTTTAAAGAAAACAATCACTGAACTGGACAGTTTTATTTGTAATATGAGTAGTTTTTAGAGAAAAAAAGTGTACTGGTACCTGTTTCATTATTACCGTTATTAATTCGACATTTTAAATTTTGGAAAATGGTACACATTCAAGAAAATGATTAAGTATTTCGTGTTTGAATATTCCTTGTCTTCCAGGTGACAAGATGTCAAGGAAAGCGTTTTTAGGTATTTTGGGGTTTTTTTTATTATATGCAGTATATATGATGTTGATGTTTTCTTTGTATCCATGTACACTTGTACATAACGCCATTTTAGAGTGACTATGTATAATCATAAAGATACAGTACAAACCTGTCTTTGATGGAAAAAGAAAGGCCATGTCGCTGCACTGTTCAGTGTTCCTCTGCGATGTTTGTGCTCACATATACAAACTATGGTTTTATTTTAAGCTATTACAGGCCGTTCAGCTTCACCAAGATAATCTACATGCTGGTTTTGTAGTTGTCCGTAATTCTCCAAATACGGTCACAAAATAACCCCCAGGGTTCAACACTATCACTTCAACAATAGTATAATGATTTTTTTCTTCATTTTTTTTATATATATGGTTTCAGAAAGTTTTCCAGCTAAGAGCTGCCATGTGATTTAAAAAAATAAATAAATAAAAGCAAAAAACAAAAACATTCTTCCAGCTAGCTTTAAACACGAGAGGCACGTGCTGTGCTTCTGAGAAAAACGCTTTGCCATTTTCTTAGAAACGCTGCAGTCGCAGTATCCGGGCCCAGCAGCCCCTGAATCCAAACGATGCTGGTCTGTACAGAAGCATTTGGCTTTGCTTGTGTGTTGCTGTGTATCGCATTTGTGTACTTCTCATCAGTGTATCCTGACGCTGCTTTCAAAGATGACTAGAGATAAGCCGGGACTGGATCAAAATCAAGTGGAAAGCTTATGTAGGTACTAAGGAGGTTTGGGGTATGTTACTGGGCTGCTACAAGGGTCATTCATGTCGGTGCTAAATTTGAAAGTGTATTTTACTTTGCTTTGCTTCAGTGCTGTGGAATTTCGTGTGATTTTACAAAAGACCCAGACCTGCATATCCTATGTAAGTTATAAACAGAGCATTATAGTGTATGAATAAAGCATTACACTCTACGTTTTGGTCCTGCTCTTGTGTACCCTTATGTCTCCACTGTCCACTTCTGGTAGTAGTTTTACACCGTAATCCTTTCTGTTTTTCAATTATTTTTCCCCCCTCGCTAGCAGGCTCACTCGGCAACATATGCGTTTAGCATTTGATTTTATGGTTTTACATATTTTGATAATTGAACGGACCCTAAACCAAATCAGCTTAGCAACCTCCAAGATTTGAGCTGGAGAACATTTCCCTGCCGTTGGTGAACCAATATTTCATCTAGGGTGTAGAAAAGGCCCTCAGACTCCTGGGATTTGGACAGAACCTTTAGTATTTAGTTACCTTCGTTGCCTTGGTTGGGAACGCTGAGTATGGTCTCCTTGGCTAGTTCGATGTATAGCCATAAATATCTTCATCACCTTGGTGATGGGATCATAAACGTGTATCTTTAGTAATTATCAGACCAGTTGGGAGGTAAGAGTTATAGAGGGGTATGAGGTAAGAGGAAGGAGTACTAATCAGTTGTTCTGTAGATCAGTTGATCCAAAGAGTGATTCGAGAACTGGATTCGTCTGCTGTGCTTCAGCAAAGAAATAAAGATTTCCCAGGATCCGTAGCTTAAGTAGTGTTCTGGCCAACACCCCAAAATACATGCAGCTTAAATCCGTGAGTCAGCGCAGGGAGAGTGATCCCAACAGTGGTCTCCGCTACGTTTAAGGTCCGCCGAGATGGACCTATCCCGGTGGTCTGACTCTAACCACTTAAGTTATTATTAGAATGATGTTGCAAATACAGGGGTTCCCCTCATCAATTTAACACTATTTGCTTTCCCCATCCTTGCACCATTAATTTTCTGTGATCTGGAAATCCTTAGTGATTTTAAAGCATAGTGAGGTGATAATGCAGGTATTGAGCGTTGATTAAAGGGTGCTAGCATTAACTTTGTATAACGATAGCTTTGATACAATCAGTGCTGAGTGTCTAAAATTTCTCACCATTCACAACTTGCCCAAACAAGTTGTTCAAGAAAGTTGAAAATTGGTTCCAAATGTTTGATGCACTGTCGAGGCCATCCTATCCAGCCGGATCACTGCGTGGTACGGGGACTGCACCATCTCCGACCGGAAAGCACTGCAGAGGGTGGTGAAAACCGCCCAACGCGTCATCGAGACCCAACTCCCAACTATTGAGTCTGTCCAGAAGAAAAGGTGTCTGCGTAGAGCACGCAGCATCACTGGGGATATCTCTCACCCCGCCCACAATATGTCTGCCCTCCTTCCCTCTGGGAGGCGCTTTAGAAGTCTCCAGACCAGGACTAGCAGGTTCTGGTACAGTTTCTTCGCCTCGGTCGTTTCCCTGCTGAACTCTGCCCCTCGGTGACACCTCCACCAACACTCCCGTCCCCGTGACTGAACCCAAATAATTTTTACCCCTGCCCACCTCCTACTTACCGTACATGATAAAATAATGACGTTTGGAATACTGTTTACATCCAAATTATATCAGACCACTATGTCCATATTGCACATGTCTTGTACATATACTAGCCATGGTAATGTTTATTATTCCATTTTAGGCATATACCTGTACTTACTGTTTTCTGTATCTCTGAATCACAAAACATTTTATCCTTGGCTACCTGCTACCTTCTGTATATACTATATTAATATACTTATTCTGCAATACTGTTTATATTCAAATTAGAATAATTAAACACAGACCCACTGTGTTTAATCATATTATACATGCCCATTCCCTTGTACACGTATTATTTATGATTATTGCTTATTTACTCTTATACGTACAGATCCACACTTACTGCTTTCTGCACTTCTGGTTAGATGCCAAACTGCATTTCGATGTGTTAGCACCTGTACTGTATGTACTGACAATAAAGTTGAGTCTAATCTAATCTAACTACCGAAAGCCTCCAAAAATTTGAAATAAACTCAGCTTCGTAGAACACGGTCTAGATGTGGAGGAAAAAAAAGTCCTAGACACCTACAACATTCACAGTGTTGAAGCTTAAAAAATCCTCAGAACATACTGAAACAGCATCGACCTCCCATGAGAACCTGGATCCCATCACAAAGCCTCAGGCCAACACGGCATCCAGGATGTGTTAATGATGTGCTAATGGCAGACGCTTGATTAGAGGAGAATGTAGAAGATGTAAATATTAATCATAAATAATGAATATTAATTATCACCTGTAACAGGATGTTCTGGCTTGGTGGAAATTGTAATATCAATTGTGCAGGAAATACAGGTGAGGCTGGTGTTGTTTCCTGGACAAGTAACTGGAGGCCCAGGAGGAGAATGGAGGCAAGCCTGTGCTTGATGACTCAGATATTACTGCACCACCATCTTTTCCTGCCTGCAAATTAAGCTCACACCAATCAATGGATAACACCCTGGGTGCGGATTACATCACACTCTGATGCCCAGTTTCTGTGGTAACAGGACTGCCTGTGAAATTTTGCAGAAATTGTGATGTTTCACTGAACACTCTAAATGTTTTTCATTACAATAAACAAGAACATAAGCTGCCAGTTTCATGAGTAAAATGCAGTACTGCTCTAAAGGAAGCAGAGCTGGTGTGACATCAAGGTTTCAGGTTTGAGTCAAGGACAGGTCTGTCTCATATCCCAGAGTAGAGCACTTCATCTAGAGCTCTGCTGTTCAGAAGGACAAGTCGAATTATATTTAATACAGTTCTGCAATGGGTAAAGTTAAATGTACATTTTAAATATTTAAATATAGTTGCAGTACCAACAATATGTCCAGTAAAATGGGGGGGGGGGGGGGCAAGGAGGGGTCACTGATATGGATAAAAAAACAACTGTGGTGTGATTCCAGTCTTGTGTGTCTATGTTAGGCGGACTTTAAGGAGGCTGAGAATCACTTGTGTCAAGATTTGTGTAAATAAAGGAGGGCCATGTGGTGGGGGCTAAAATTTTTTTTTTAAATTAAAAATGTAATGAGATGGTTTGAGGCCCTCCTCTGACCCTGATCAAAGAATCAGAGGTTGGAAGATAGACGGAAAAATATAAGTCTATTAAATCTGTTTATACTTGAAAGTAATTTTCAATGAGGAGCACGTGCAAGTTTGCTCACAGAAATCTGTCAGTACAGTCTGTGACAATGCAAATATGTACATTGTCATATTGTTTCTCTAGTTTAATGAAAAAATATGCTAATCAAGATGGAGGCTGAAGGTTCCTCTTTATTTACGTATTTATTTATTTAATTGATATTGACATGTAGCCTTTTACAGGCCTGCCAGAAGATGGCGTGCTTTCTTCACATTATCGCTAAACCTGAACTTTCCTCTAACATAAAAAGTATTGCATTGCAGCTTCACAGAAAAACAACGGCTTCCAGGTAACAGGCAATAATGACCAAAAAGAAAGTAAATATAAATGTGTTACATATCTGAATGTACATATGCTGTAATTTTTAAACTTTAATTTTTAAGTAATGTTCAGAAAAAGAGGACATTTGGAATGATGAAAAACTGTGATATGAAATATTTCAATGCACCCTAAAAAACGTTTGGTAGTTAAGACCACACATAGATTCTCTCGTAGGTAACACCTATAGATGGTGCTCATGCTTCAAATTAAAAAGTAAAATAACAATAATAACCAGCATAACACAGCTGGCTATGTCATTTAGAAACTAAATGGTGTGCATTACCATACTCAGCTACAAAGCCTCCCCCAGATATTCTCATCAGATGCTTATATTTTAAAGGCTAGAATGAAAATGAGGCTTTTATGAGATTCAATCTGTTCATTTGGAGATGGTCGTACTGCCTTGATGAAAACGCATGGTCAGTCGTGTCGTGCAGAAATGATTAAATGTAAGAATTAACGTTCCCCTTATGTCTGTGCTGGCATATGTATTCAGGATTTAAAAAAAAAAAAATCAGCAGGTTTCTTTGACTATTATTTCGGGGTAATTTTTTTGAAACAGACTTGTGGGAGTAACCCTGTGATTATCCCAACAAATAAAGCCCCAGAAATTAGTCAGTCAGTCAATCATCTTGATGATTGCGTTTTGATATCTCATTGGAGCTGAAAGGGTGAATAACTACAATTCACTTTACAATACCAGCTACATCAATTCACTGTATAGCTAACAGGAAGAAATGTATAGTTATAAAAACAATCTTTGACCTCCATCCCATCTCCATCACACCATTCTCTCTTGTATCTTCTCACAGTCCCAAACAACGCGGAGGGAGCTTAGCTTCATCGGTGACAAATTATTTTTGGTCTGTAAGCCTGAGTGCGTCAGGACTGCAACGGACTGACTTCTAGTTCTGCGTTAGGCTCCAGATCACTGAAATTCGATTAGCAGTTAGCAAAAATGATTGTATGTCGGGACTGGAGTGAAATTCCTTCAGTCAAGCGCTCAAAAGACTGACAGGAATTTCTCAGCCAGGCGTTCATCATCTCTGCTCCAACTACAGGTATAGCGTGCTGCAGAAGAACAAAATAATAGTAATAGAGGATTACGGGGAGCCGCAAAGCGGTGCTGCCCGGGGGGGGGGCAGGGGTCCGGCTGTATGCTGAAGTGCGACATGGTACAGGCGACGGTACACGACGGAACGTGACAAGACCGGAACGTCAGAGCCAGTGTTCAGCCAGAGGTTGGGAGACAGCACAGCGGGTCCTCACAGAACGAGAAGACGAGAGCAGACAGGGCCGGCGATGCTGGAACTAGAGCATCCAGGAGCCGCCCCAGAGCCAAAGAGAAGCACCAGCATAGCAGCTATTTAGGTCCATGTGCAGGTTTTACAGCAAAATGATCATGATATTAAATTACGATTTTATAATATTATCATCAGCAAGCAAAGGTGACTTTTTTTGCTTTCTGCATATTTAACAGGAAGAATTCAGATGGAGAACAGCCGCGCTCTCTTGGGAATGAAATGTGCACACATGACCATTACAGCCGTTTAACATGCTTAGTGCCTGTCTCCAGCTACACCTCCATAAAGAGACTAATGAATGGGTTCAGGAGAAGCTCAGAGGCCATCTTCACCTTATTTATTTTGACTGGACCATATGGCAGCCTGGCAGAGCATCTCCCGCTCCTGCCGCCTCTGTGCATCCGCCCCTGCCAGCGACGGAAATTTCAGGGTCATCAACCCACTTTAAGGTCACCTAGATGAGGTAGTGGCACAACCCTGCTGCAAGACTCCAAAGAATGAAATTATAATAAAATAAAATAATGTTCCACCCATTTCTTCCCACTTCTTCCATCCAGAGAAAAAGAGACTGACTGGTTGATTTCAGTTTCTTATAGGTCTTATAGGACTTTGTGGGAACTGTTCAGTTAACTGGATTAAACAGCAGAGGAAGCAGCATATCATACAAGACAAGATGAGATTGGGAAAAGAAAATATCTCAGGCTTTCCCTTAGGAAACCCTAAACCCCTCTTTGGGCAATGCTTAAAGATGATGTTTGTCCGATACGCCAGTTACCATAGGGACACTAGATAAACGCTGTTTCATTGATAAACACTGCCGTAGCATACTGGAACAGGATATGAAATAGCACAACAGATACAGCTTAAAGGAGAGCAAAGAACTGGGTATTAAAACAAGTCAATACTGGAAAGGATTTAGATTCAAAGACTTCAAAATCTGGTTCTGAGGATGTCATTTGAAAGGGAAAAACAAGAGTATCAAACTCAAAGCTTGAACAGTTCCATGATTTGTTTTAAGCCCTCGCAAGAGAATCTAATGGAATTTGGAAACAAGAAAAGACCAGCCATTTGTAACTTTACTCCTTTTTGCTTAACAGAACCAATCCACTTCTGCCTCTGAAGAAAAAATTTGCATTATCAGGACAGCAGGGGGCATAGTGGTTAATACGGCAAGAAGGACCACTGAACACAGTAATTAAGCTGAACAACTAATATATGCTATCTCTGCGAAAGAGTACAATAGCTCTGGGAAAATTCATCAGAATAATTATTGACCGATTATAAAAATCAATTGCCATCTATTAGCTGAGCTAAAATTGTTAGTCCAAATAAAGAGCGTATGCTTAAATACTACTGTGGTCCTTATGTTGGTTCTTCTTTTTAAATAATAATAATTATTATTTAATAAACTTCGACCTTAATATTTCAGCTAAGGTCAGAGCTACTAAGATCATGACTGAATGTCCATGAATTAGGCCTACATACAGCCAGACTATGACTAAAAAAAACTACCAAAAAAAAAAAAAACAGATACAGGACCATGAGAGACGTGCTGAGATTTGATCCCCTAACCTCCCAACGAGCCCAGTTTCTTAACCACTCTGCCACCTGCTCATTCAACTGGAAACTGACAGCACACAAATGACTTAGAAGGCAGCAGTGCAAGGCAATAGGGCCTGGGCACAGAATTTCTAGCAAATGGATCTGAAGTAAATAACTGAACATAAAGGTCTTTGGGGAGGGGGTGTAAACCATTCACACAGGCCAAAGCGGTTTCATTCTTGACACCATACTAGCCCTTTCTTCTCCTTGTCAGACCCCTACTTTCAAAGTGACTTGTGCCATTTGAGAAACTCAGAAAGTTCACTGCTGCTATTCCTGGTTTCACAGCCAACTGAGAGGTTCACCAACCTCTAAGCTCTCCAGTACAACTGCTCCCCTGGGTTCATTAACCTTAGGCTCCATGTGCTCCTCACCCCTGTCAGCCACACTTCGGGCTGGGTCACCACTAATGACTGGGTCCACAGTTTGGCCTGCAGACTCTGCAAGAGCACTACTGGCTTCCCCGTGAAGTACAGTGTGTACCTCCAGCTCCACCTGTTGATTGCACTTCAACTCAGTGAGAGCAACAGACCTTCATGCTGCCTCAAAGCCTCGATTACCCCATAAAATTCTCATAGACATACAGTAATTATGACGCTGTTGTTACAGGATGCAATGAAGGAACAATGAAGCCCGTAAAGTGTGACCTAACATCAATGTAAGGAACAACTTTGGCTATATCAGGGAATCACTGTTTACCTACTGTAAACAAGGTATGACATAGCATTTATTTATTCAGCAGATCCTTTTATTCAAAGCCTCATTTAGCGAGACTGATACTATCACAGTAAAGAGCAGTCAAGGAGCTACCTCAGGTGTAAGTGGAGCTAGGCTGAGCATCGAAAGAGGGACCAGCGACACACACAGGCTAGCAATGGAGCAAGGTCTATACAACATCATTCACAGCCAGGTAAACTGACCCATAACACTACACAGAGGTGACAACAGCTCAGTGCTTGTGTCACACCTCCATGACTGGGGGTTCAAATCTTCCCTTTGCTTTCTGTGTATAGAGATTGCACGTTCTCTACATGATATGGGTTTCATCCTGCAGGACAAAGACAGACTGTAATAAACTGTGAGCTGCAGAGCAATCTGCAGCAACTTTGTATTTTACTGAAAATTATGGGGGTGATTCCTGCCATCATTAAGACGCACATTCGGGAGGAAGACATGCACGCGGAACATGCGCATTAACGTCTCGTTCGGAATGGGGACGTGCACGCGGAAAATTCATATTCGCATTCGGCATGAAGGTATGAAGATCCGCTTTCGGAAGGTTCGCATTTGTATACCGGGTTGCCCAAA
>JAACJT020000088.1:363144-406668 GCA_009936485.2 Gymnarchus niloticus | reverse complement strand
AATGGCACACACCCCGCGAACAGACACACACCACCCCCACCCCTAGGGGGGTGTGAGAGAGAGAGAGAGAGAGAGAGAGGGAGGGGGAGAGAGAGAGAGAGAGAGAGAGAGAGAGAGAGAGAGAGAGAGAGAGAGAGAGAGAGAGAGTGTGTGTGTCCACAGACAATGTGGGTGGTACAACAGATATATAAACTGTAAATTGTGGCTCAGTGGCTATGACAATGGTTGTGTGTTTGAATCCCACCCCTGGGTCTGTATGTGGGTTTCCTCCAGATACTCTGGTTCCTCCCTGCAGCCTGAAATCATGCAGTTGGACGAATTTGTTTCTCTGCTCGGCCATCATGTGTCTTTGCCACACGATAGACTGGGATTCCATCCAGGGTGTCCCATGCTCTCTGCTTCCTGGGACAGGCTTTGGGATTAGCAGGACCCTGTACTTGATAATCGGTTGTGGATGGTTAGAAACTGTACAGAGTGATATGAGAATGTGATGGATATGTCATTTGCAGCAGATGGGCGGTGGTTATGGATTCTGATGATGTTCGAGAAAACGGGGAGAAGGGAAACCACGACGGACTATGCAGTCTCTGCTTCACATGGCTGTCGATGTTCAGCTTCACGTACGCAGCCCTGCATTTGCCTGGTACTCGAACCGATGTCCTGCTGAATGCCTGATGCTCTCAGCTTCGCCTCTAAGTCCCCGGGGAAGCTGTACAGCACACTCACTTTAAAAATGTAAAGGTGTACAACACTTTTTTAAATTAATCTGAGGCAAGAACCCATATAGCGCCTGTCCAAAAAAAAGAAAAAAAAACTGCCCCAGATACAGCTTGATCAATACACCCTGCCTTCCATTCAATCAGAGAGGATGATAGACAATTCCCCACAGAATTTACAATGATACAGGTCCATTATAGTGCAAGGAGTTTGATTATAAACAAATCCCACCTGTATGAGCGCAATCCAGCATTCTTCTAAATTCCCCCATCTTTTTCCGCCTCATATGCTCTCCATACGGCGGCAGAGATCAAGTGAAACTCTCTGCTTCCCGTTCGTTAAATTCTACACAAGTTGTCCTACGGCTGCGGGTGTCAGCACTTTCATTAATTCAGTCATGGATTCGGTTAAAAGAAATATTTGAGTAATAACACTTTTTATAAGTTGTGCCATCTTATTGCTTTTTCATCAAACGTCGGCTGTTAAGAGAGGCGTCGTTAAGGCGCAACGACTTTAAAATTGTAATACCATTTTTTTTCTGTGGTGAATTCAGGGCTAAATTAAACATATCCGGAGCTCGCTCTGACTGCTGCTCGCCAGTCGTATGGACGGTCTTGGTTTTCGGCGGAACGGCTGAATCATCTTTGTCGGCCCACCGGGATGTCTGGGAATAGCTAAAGGGCAGCGGAAACTGCGAGGCGGCCTTTAATTGTCCTCGCCGACTTTCACATTAGCCGCCAAAGTTCTGGTGCGGGACAGAGGCCCGTGTCGGGCCAAACGGAAAACTGCGCATTCACAGAAACACCCAGCCCTCTAATTCAATATTATTACCGTTCCACTATTATTACGTCTGCTATTCAAAATCCTACCAAAAAGCACTAGATTAAAACCACAAGACAGACTGTCCAGCTTACCCCTGACTGCGGGTAATGCTGCCTCACGGCCTTTTCAAAGGAATAAATACGTGGATCTCATGGTGCTACCTTTGCCTTCATTGTACTTCACTCTCCAGCTTAAAAATCACTTCTTAAAACTGGCTACTTTCATTAGATCCGTTAAAAGTCACTGGAAGCGTATTCACAGCAGTGCTCCTTGATTAATGCTTTTTTTTTCTGGCACTATCAATTTCCCATTAACATCTACAATGGTTCGGAATCAGTTTTCAGAGGGCCAAGTGAAAATGAAGCTTGAGATCGTGTCCTTTTCACAACGCCGAAAGGCTTGACCAGCCCTGCAGAGAGGAGGCGACTTTACTGCTCTCAAGCACATTAAAATTAGTAATTAGCTTTAAAAATGTTCTTATAGCACACAACAGTGGCTAGCAGTGTCACTGGCCTGGAGCTCCGGGGTTGTAGGTTCAAATCTGATTATACGTCTGCGTGTCCCAGAACTTGAACACCAATCAGTGTAATTGCGCCCCTAAGCTTCTCTAGTGTGCTTCTGAGGATCCTGTGACAGACTTGTGGTCTACTTCCCTGGAGAGGTCCAGACCGCCGCGATGCTGATTGCGGCCGCAGTTATTCATAAGAGACGCAGATAAAACGGCCTGTCGGGGCGGAGGGTGCTTTAATACACACCAGGGCGTACGTACGTCTTCAGGTAGGCCGGCAGTACGCAGTCAGAGTCACGACAGCATTATGACACAAAGCGCTCAAAGTCCCTTCCTCTATATTACCGCGATCCGCGGAAGGGAAGGCGTGGCGACAAATCCCATTACGGTTTTCCTTCACGAAAGGTTGAATTTAAAATAAACTGCCAGAGCAAAGCTGACAGCATCGCATCGCACGGCAAACACAAAAACAAAAGACCCTCAGGGAACGTATTTATCTGCCGTTCCTATAATGAATACCCAGCCAAGTCCCCTTTTATCGCAGTACTCCTGTTTTAATGCATTCAAATGACACAAGGTCCTGCATCAACCGGAATGAGTAGCAGACAGAACATGAAAGGGAAATGAAGATGGCACACACTCGCGTCAAGGCCAGGGACGCAGCTGCTGTAGGTTTCCTTGCAGGGAAATCGAGTTCTGTTTTGCACCGCATGGTTTCAACGGCGCAACGCACGCATATCGTCTGCACCTTCCATTAATTTTCAAATGATAAATTTTGTATCGCTACAAAAAAAAAAAAAAAAAAAAAAAATGCGCTTAGAGGCATTCAGTGTGAAAGTCACATAAATCATGTCTTTTATAGGGCGGGTCTTTCGGAAAGCTTGGGATAAGACCACATTGTGCTCTAAATTCGGATGATAGGACAAAAACTGGTTAGCTTTCTCCTAAGAGAACTCCTTTCTGTTAAGTTAAGCACCAATGCAAACAGTGCCTTTAGATCAAAGGAGCAATTAAAAATTTCACAATAAGCACAGTGAAAGGTAACCAGCCAAAATCTGGCACCTGTCTGAATGCAAGCTGAGAATAACCAAAATGAGCTCATGAAACTAACTTTGCTTTTGCAATATCAGCATCCTAGATTTTTTTTGCGATTTTTTGTCAAACGGCAAAACGCCATTGGCTAGAGGGCTTAACCTGGAGCAGCTAAGGCAATTACAACAGCAGTGAGAAGCCATTGTTATTATCGCTACCAAAGACATGTCAATCAATATACTTCTGCACCCACCCATTTCCCCAGAACCACCTATCTAAATCCAGGTCACTGCAAGGGAACATGGGACCCACAGTAGGTGGTATGAAGCTTGGTAGGTTAGGACTTGGTGTCCATGTCCAGATGGTTGGGGGTTCAAACCCCATAAAAAAAGAGTTAATCATATCATCATGAGGCACTTGAGCAAGGCCCTTAACCTCATCTGCTCCCGGGATATCGCCCAACCCTACTCTCTGACTCCAAATTTTCTTCACTTGTACGACAATTTTCTTCCCAAAAGCATTTTGGAAATAAACAAATGTAAATATGCTGCATTAGATGTCTGTCGATCACAGGTGGGCAATGCTATGCTTTGGGTAATTTAGAGACTGTTTGGGCAGACCACATGTTTGTGTTGGCAACATAGGAAGATCATTATTATGCCACACATACAAAGCTATGGGAACAGTTTATTGGGCAATAGAGTAATATGTCTCTCCATGCAATATTTTAATTCAAAATAATGATACTCAAAATTAATTAAGTCAATGGGTTTAATACATCTCAAAATATTTTTTAAATAATAATATTAATAATAATAACGTTTGCATAAGTATTTAGACTCTTCCATTGTGGTAAGCCATAAGTTATGTGCGCAAACTTATCTTACCAAGCGGCCAGATTAGTTGAGTGCCCTTTATGGCAATATACTATAATAGTGATTCACATATTTCAAGACAAAATCACCTGTATTGGTGAGGTCGGCCAGATAATGAAACCTGAAGCGAAAACTGCACGAAGACCAAGGAGGACATCAAGTAATCACAAAGCACAGATGAGGAGAAAGGTAGAAAAAATAAAATGAATCATAGTCCCTAAAGAAGGAACAAAATGCGACACAACCAATGCACAAACGAGACCGTGTCTCCAAACTGTGCTAGAAGGAGACTGGTCAGATTCCACTCTGAGGTCTACTGATGGTACAAGTGAGCCTTCAAAACCCTTGGTGGGAGGGAGTATACTGAACTAACCAATCAATGCTGCCCCTAAATGAGGCTTCAAAACCCTTGGTGGGAGGGAGTATCCTGAACTAACCAATCGGTGTTGGTGCTGAATGAGGCTTCGTAACTCTGCCAGCATTGACTGGTCAGTTCAGGAAACCACCATGGGTTTTGAACCCTGATGTGTCCCATCACTTTTAGCTACCTTGCAATGCAAACATAAAAGTGACTTAAAAGTGGCCTGTATGGCAGGGTAGCAAGAAGGAAATCACTGCTTACAAAGAAACTCACATCGAAACTCATGCAACATTTGTGACTAAGCACCAAAGCGATCAGACAAAAAAGGCGAAGATGAAGCAAAAATGGAACCCGTCGGACTTTATCTGAAGCATTATGCTTGGCATGGGCACAACACGGCAAATCACCAAGGTAACGCCATCCCTGCTGTAAATCATGCCGTTGACAGCATAATGCTTTGGGGTTGCTTTTCATCAGTGGGAACTGGGAAATTGAAGGAAGAATGGACAGACAAAGAGTAACGGAAAGCCTCCGCAGTCTGCTATCGTCTATCCTAGTCCAGTAGGCTATAGACACCCTGGGGTGGCTACGGAGAAGCAAGATGACTGTCCTAGAGTTGTCCAGTCAGTGTCCTGATAAAAAATGTATTCATTTTAATGGTAGTCACTTACCCAACTGGACCTGATGCTATTATTGCTGCTAAATGTTCTTGCACCAAATATTGAGGTCAAGGGATTGAATACTTATGCCAGCAGTATACTTCAGATTTTTGTTGTATATATTTTGTGACGTAAAACCCAGGTTGACTTATCTTGAATTAAACCATCACACAGAAAGAAATATTAAAGCATCAGTTTTTTAAAGAGTAAAATGTGTGATTTGATCAGAGGTCTGAATACTTTTGCTAAACACTAACAGCATCAGTGAGTATATGCATATTATGCAGGGTGCATATACACCTACAACTATGGTAATGGATAAGCAATGCCTATGAGTTTGGTATACATGGAAACACAATTCATCAGAAATCAAATTATACACAACAGAAAGCGGGCCGGACACATAAAGGAAAGAAATATACACAGCTAAATGAGGATGACGAGAGAACTGAGGGTTGCCTGTCCATGATAGCGATGCCGAGGCCTATTTCATCTTCCATGAAGCCTGGCATGATTTTGACGGTCTGGATCTCACATGCCTGCAGGCAGTATGGTGGTATCAAAGCTGGAAAGAAAACACTATGGCTATTACCCTACCCACAAGGAGTCCCTCTGAAACACAAATGAGGTGTTTCTACCAACCTGAGCCGCCGTTCCACTGTGATACTTCCAGAGATGCTCATCAAAATGTTAATTACCGATAAATTATGCAGTGGAAAACGTAAGCCCCCCCAGCCAAGGTAAACTGGCCGTCAAAGAATTCAAAATTACACTGTAATATATATGGTGATTTTTAGGTTTGACATGAATACTCAACAGAAATTGACTCCACAACGAAAGCGGAGAAAATTTAGATGCCATCACCGTAAATGTAATAAAATCTTGACATGAAATATCCTGATATTAAAATATCGCAAAATAATATTGCAACACAAAACACATTCTGTGGGGTTTAATTAGCCGTCGTCCAAATAAGCCGTTAATGTGATCCTAAATGGATTATTTGCAACACAAACACACAGTGAGCTGGCTGGTTTGCCGTCCCGTCTGTCAAACTGTTATGCTCATATTCATCACGTTCGTTACTGCACACACGATTGTTTGCTGTGAATAATAATGGGTAGCTGACCGGCTGACTGCAGCCTCACACTACATATTTGTTCATGCTTAATTTGAACATATGATGGCTGACATGTTGTCAAAGCTGTGGTGTAGATAAAGTCCGTCTGTGAGCACGAGTCCACCCACTGAGCTGTCAAAGCCATTCGTACCCTGGTGATGATAATTTGCTCCCCATTCCGGCACCCTAAATACGTCACACCATAACAATAATGTTGCTCCTTACCTATCGGCCCATCGTTCTTTCAGCCACGGCAGTCAAAGAAGCACACCTCTAACCTGAATGTTTTCAATTCAAAAGGGCTCAGCTGTTGTACCTTTAACAAAGGTGGATGACCAGAATTATGCCTGGTGCCTATCTCAGATAGCGGAGCGTGAAGCATGAAAGGGGTTCTCCACAAAAGTAAAACGTCTTCAGGACCGGGAAAAATGACTTCGGCAAGAGCTCCAAGAAAAACAGTGGCAATCGTGCTTCATTATAGAAGTGAATAACCTGGGTAGGATGTCATCCAGGGTTGACCTGGGACCACAGCTACAGCAGCCCATAGTCAGCTGTTAGGGATCAATCTCCATTCCCGTGGTCACTATACATGGGAAAAGACCTTTGAACATTAGACATGACATCTGCAGTGCAATGTGATGCGTCTAATGCATTCCAGGTCTCTGAGGATTTAGTGAGGTCTGACTTTGTGAGGAACTGCAGCTAGAAAGAGCGGATTAGCTCACAAGGCAAAATAAATAAATAAATAAATAAATAAATAAACTGCACACACCTCTGGGGATGAGGGACAAAGAGGCAGCTTTTAAAATTCCATATGATTCGTTGAACCCTCCTTCACTATTCTGATTGGCGAGAGCTGTGGATGTAGAAAGGGACGGTTTATAGTCTTTGTGGATTAATAATTAAGATGCGCCATGCTGCTTCAGGACAATGTCCACCCAGAATCCTTTGCTTTGGCGCCACTCAGTCAGAACGTAACGAATAAACGCCAACTCGTAAAGCAGCCTTAACGACGGGAAGGCAGGTTGCGGAGAAACTTCCATCGATCTTGCTCTAATTAAATCAATGCTCCAGTGAGGTTTCCGTCATACCATTAACTCACAAAGTTCTGACAAAAATAAAAGATGTGATTCAAAAAATAATGATACAAAGGAAAACAAGCAAAATATCCTTTGTTGAAACATTATATTTGATTGCCTCAACTTTTACCGACCAAATGTCAATTTACAACATCAATATCAATTACACTATGATTTATTTACGTGCCCAAAGGGCATTTGAAAAAGTTCTACACAAAAGACAGGTACTAAATACAAGGTAGTTTACTTGCATGCTGTCAGGTAGGAAGTCATTTTAAGAGGCTCTAGTTGTGCTATGGTAATCACTCTAGTACCATAGGGATCTGTTTAGGGGCCATTATTCTCCAAGCGTTACGGACGTTACGGATTTGGGCATACTTGAGAAATTTCAGTCCTCAGATGATGCACAGTTCGGCTGTGTAGCAGGCAGGGAGCTGCAGAAAGGCATGGACAGAGCTGAGGGCTGTGCTGGCAGATGGCAGATAAAGTTCGCCAAGGATAAATGCTAAGCAATTCATTCGGAAGGAGAAATGTATATACTGCAGGTCATATATGCATGACCGAGAGATAGCAGGAGCTGTTTTTCAGAGAGATCAAACATTTATATAGTTATGTCCATGACTTTCAGGCCACTGTGTTACAGCAGTCAAAAAGCAAAATAGGAGGTTTGGATGCTTCTGTCTATGTATAGCATTCAACTCATCCATGGTGAGGTTATAGAAAATACTAGAATAACCAAGAAGAATGGGGTGCATGGTGGATCAGTGGGTCAAATTGCCTCACAACTCTAGAATAGGTGGTTTGAATAAGTCTGCCTCTGCATGTATATTTGCTTCCTCTCCCAATGATTCATGGGTTTCCTCCAAATACTTCAGGTTCCTCCTACATGCAGTCCAAAGACATGCAGTTAGGCTAATTGGCATCTCTAAATTATACACACAGTGGACTGGTGTCTCACTGAAGGTGTACCCCAGCCTTGCAGCAACTGAAATATGGATGGATGAAGCCGGAAAGATCAGTTCATTTCAAAAAGTAAAATTCTACTCTAGAAGTTCATAAAAAAAAACTCCGGGCCATAGAAAATTGTCATCCAAGGACAGGTTAGTAGAATTAAATCTTTCTAGTTCTCTTGTAAGAATAACATGCCCTCAGATCTGAAAACCTGACGCTGGGAATTTATGAATTAAGATGGAAGACGTCAACACAAGTCCTTTCTGACTAGTAACAGCAATTAAAAAATGTAGAATTCTCTGATTTATGGATTTTAGACACAGAATACTAGACTAGTGCCCTGGAAGGAAAAGTGAACTGTGCAATGACTCGTGAGGTCTGAAACCTTTGGATAAAGTCACCCGGGCTCCTGATTGATCATCATGGTGTTGGGACATTGACAGTATGTGACTTTAATGATAAATGCTGTGATAGTTTTACTATGAGTGTATCTGAGTATAAAAAAACCCCATCTCCTTAGAATCTAAGCATACTTCTGAGAGAAAGTCATATTCCGCTCATTTTTGTGCGCAGTCACAAATGAACGAGAGAAAAAGCCTTTAATTATGTAACTTAGGAGCAAATTCTCATTACTGTTACTTAAGTATCTACTTGCGTTACACATGAATATTTCCTTAGCTAAACCACTTGTTTTAACTGAGGTGTGTGTTGTAGTAGGATAAATGTTAAGAAATGTCATAAGACTAAAATCGCATTTTATCCCCTTTCATTAACATGAAACCAAGATAGGTCTAGTAAGCGAGATATTTACACTGAAATCATAAGAGCATTAAAATAACAATAATGTGACGGTAACAGCGATTACAATGCCGTGATATTTAATTAATAATACTGTACGGGTTTACTTCCAAGGATATAAGCATATTTACGCCTCGCTGACTACAGGGGTTCAACTTTCACCCAGCCTCCCCTTTCCCATTCCAAAGGCATCTAAAATATATTACGCGGAATCCGACATTATAAATTCTTGAACATGATGCAGAAAACCATTCAGTTTTTTGAATCATAAGCTTGCGCATGAGCCCCGCGTAAAATCATTGCTACGTCTGACTGTTGAATTAGACTAAACTTTACACACATCCCAGACATTGCTGACACCCGCAGCCACACCAGCGCTCGCACCCGTACGCCCCGCGCGTCTCCCCGCGCCTCCGTAATAACGAGTCATTGTGACGTTGGTGCTCGCTACGTGAGCGCGATGCAAACTCCAGACGCTAACGTTAACACTAGGGTTTTTCAAACAGCTGAAGAAAGCATAGCTGAGCTTTCTTTCCCCAGGGCGGATATTTTCTGCATGACATTTAATTTAGTAACTGTAACTGGATTTTTTCTGCTTTTTGTTATCACTTTTATTTATAGTTATGTTGCGTAGCTGCTTATTGTTTACGAAGTGCTCAGGTATTTATTTTAACAGAGAAGTGAAGACAAAACGTCATTGTTACATTTTGCTCTAAAACTATACAAATGCCTCTGTCCGTCCAACTGCTTATCCAGAGTGTATACATTTGCACATTTTTATTTGGTGGATGCTTTTACCCAAAGCAAGTTGTATACAGTAAGTGGGGCAGGTATTACAAAACAAACAGCTGTCAAAGAATACTACTAGAGGCTCAAGTGCCTGTTAGGCTAAGCTTCCAATGAGTGTTGCTGACAAGTGCAAAATCGTTACGGAATAAAGAACTCTACACACGGATAAAACCTCTCAACAGACATGCTATAAACGTTAAGTGATCTGAGACATGCAACATACGATCAATATACAAATGTCTCCCAAGAGACCACCTAGTTAAGCCTAAGAGCAACACACAAAAACACAGAAGAAGATACAGTAGTGCCAAGAAAACCACTTCAGAATATATCAACAGCAGAGAGTGAGCCAGTAAGGATCAGTACTAAGGGATGAGGTTAGTTTGGGAGACAAATGGTGAAGTATTTCCAGAAAAGATTAATCTTAAGGAGTTTCACAAAGGTCGTGACAGACTCTGCAAACCGGATGGGGCGGGTAGCTTGTTCCACCATTGAGGAACTACTGTACACTGTACATGCAGGTAAAACATCTAGTATACTTGTTTCCACATGGTGGAGGATTCATGTACATTGGCTTTGATAGAAACATGAAACTTGCACTGAATCTAATAAATGTCACTTCATTCTAAGAGTATGGTTAACCAGATTAGTTAGTAAGAATTCCATTTTTAGCTAATCGGCCAGATCTTGATATGTGGACCGTTTGATTTGATTCAGAAAGTTGGATATGGAGAATCGAGCATGAATCTGAAACCAAGAGAGTTTCTGCATCAGTGCATGGCAGCCGTCAGGTGCTATTTTCCATGCTGGTGTATTGCAAGGCAAATCAGTTACAGCAGTAGACAAGTTTAGGGTGCTGGGAATTCCAACTATTACGTAAACCCTTATGTAAAGGTGCTGTGAATATGTCCTAAGCTGGAAGCTGAGAATCCCCCTCTGAGAGATCCAGGGTGCAACGGTGGCATCAAATGACAAGCTGTGCCAAGAGACGGGCCGTGAATCATGACCCATATGCTGGACTAAAAAAAATATATTCAAATGCATAATTTGCCTCTACAAATCTCTGAAATCATAAATCGGACCCCATATTACATATTTACAAATAAGGGTTCTAGCAATTCAGCTTTTTTATTTTCTGGTAAAGGATAATATCATACAGCTTCAGTTTAGGATTAGCAACTACGTTGAAAAAAAGACTCCAGCAGAGTGCAAAGAATGCCTTGTGGGTTCGGACTTTCCAGCAAGTTTCCTGCCTCATTGATTTGTTTTTATTATTTTTGGGAGCTTATTAACAAATCTGAACTGCTGGTAACATCCCAGTGAAATCTGATGCAACAACAACTAAACAATTGATGGAGTGAAAATAGGCACGGAAGCTTTAAAAACAACAAAATGAAAGACACCGTGAAAACTCCGGGGTGATTTGCGAAATCACAGTTCGCTTCTGCAGCGGAGAACATAGCGTCGGTTTCTTGCGGTGAGCTCGTTTGAGAGCAGAAGAACACTTATGAACACTCAGGCCAGTTCTGCCGTGCATTGATTTGCAAGCAGACGCTGTCCCTCAACATCCTTCAGGGTGAATCATGACAAATCGCCCAGCACTAAGATCCCAGGACTCAAGAGCTGCTAGGACACAAAGAGACAGTTTAACCGTAGCTGCTATTTATCATTAATGGGCGCTTAGGACTCTTTGATGGGTCTATGCAGCTGTTAGCACGTCAGAAAAAGGAGCTGCATTTATATGGGAAATGCGAAAAGCTGCGGATGCAGATAGCACGGGGTTGCGGAGTTCAAACACGGGCCTGGTGGGGGTGATCAGGGAATTAAGCAGTTGGCTTCCCGCTAATGCGCTAAAGTAGAGGGCGACGGTGCTTAACCATGCTTGTTACGGTACTGCTTGTTACAGAATCTTTGCGAGGCCTACACGCTGTCAACAGCAGCCTTTGTCAACCCTGCAAGCCTGTGTTTCTGGCTTTGCCAAATCCTTTCATCCCAGGTTCTGGTCAAGGAGCTAAAGCACTTGATTGGGATGAAGAGTGCCACTGTAGGGCTGCTATGAGAATTCAGCTAGTAGATATGAGCTGCTCAGAAGTAGGAAAAGTTAGCCGAGGTAAATATCCGGTATGCAGTGCAGCAGGTTATGTGCAACATGAAGGCTTAGTGGATAGCACTATCATCTCATGCCTTCTGAGATGTGGGGCTTGAATCCTGCCAATGCTGTGTGTGTGGAGTTTGTATGGTCTTTGCATGTTGTTTTGACTTCCTCAAGAGTTTAAAGATGTGCAATTATTTGAACAGGTGTCATAAATTGCCCTTAGTGTGTCTCCTGTGCTGGACACCGTTCCTCGGTACCCTTGCCCTGTGCCCTCAGATAGGCGTAAAGCTCAATGCAGCAGCATTAGTGATACTGATGAGGGGGCAATAAACTGCGTGTGCACGGGTGTGTGTCTGTGAATCTTCACCACTGTAAAAACAACGCTATTCCTTCCTTTGAACTGATGAACAGTCAACCATCAGCACTGAGTAATTATCACGGAAAACATGCCACCCACCACATGACAAGGATAAAGTGTATTTTCAGTTAGCAGATGCTAATGCGGTTATTAATTACCCTACAGTACAACCCTATAGTGATCCTCCTGCAGTTGTAATAGAATGCTTAACATTGAAAATCTTGCAGTTTCCAAATGTCAAATCAGGTAAGGACGAGCTTCATTGGAGTACCCAAGTTATTAGCAGCTTTGAACAAGAGATTAGATGGTTAGTATTATAACAATGGCGATTAAGAAATATGTACTAGGTATTTGACATACATATCAATACATGTCAATAAATATATGTTCATATATTTGACTAGTTTACAGATGCCTAGGTTTTGTTTTCTGTTTTGTTGATGTTGGGGAATAGTGCCATTTTCTCAAACGTATCGGCTGCTTGTTAGGGGCAGCCAATAAATGAAAGTTATGTTCTTTTAAATAATTTTCAAGTGCTTTGGGGCCACTATGTCAGGAAAGAGAGTTTAGAAAAACTAACAGAAAATTCAGAGTTATATTTTCTCATGCACTTAATTTAAACATGCCTCTATATTTGTGTTTTTTGTGGTTAGGTTAAGGGGGCATAGCAGTACGGTAACATGGCAGCGTGTGAGCACCGGTTCCCACATTCTGTGCACACGCTTCCTGCATGCAGCAATGCAGCTCTTGAGGATTCCTGACAGGCTTTGACAGCACACACGCCCCTTAAGTTACAAAGCTGCAGCCGCACGTCCTGCATCATGCATATAACCTGTATGAGAAAAGGCACGTCAAGGCCAAAGAGCGGCCTCTGTTCCGTCACTGGAATGCCTGTCCGGCCAACAAAATGCCGGTGCTTCACATACTTTCCCCGTTCAGCTCCATTAGTTACGAAGCTAAAAGCCGTTGCACAGCTACACGTGTGAGCGCTTAACGCATGACGGAGACTCTCGCCGGGAAAGTGAGCGAGTTCGCCTGTGGATGGACCTGCTGCATGTTGATACGCCGATGTTTATCCAGCTAAAATGACTTCATTAGGTGTCTATCTGAGGGGAAAAAAAATGCTGTGAAACTGTCAGCTAGACAGTCTGTCAGGACAAAAGAGGCGGCGGTACAAATAAATGACACTGGAGGACGACTTTCCGACTAAGTGCATCCAATCAGCCATTTAATCGTTGAATAAACGACCCGCTGGAGAGAGACAGAGAACCTTAAATTTTGCCCATTAGAGCTTCATTTCCCTTCATTTCTGCTTGCGAACGGCATAGAGCACTCAGCCACTGTGTGACCAAGCACCAATCAAAAATCATCAACTATTTCAAGTGATTTATTATTTCCAGCAAGTTTTTTCTTTTTTGTTGGTGGTCTCCTGCGTGGCCTTTTAAGATGACTCACACCTCTAGTTGGTGTTTCACTGCGTTGCAATGGGAGAGGGAACTTAAAGCTTCCCCCGCCGAATCGGTCCACCCACGGTCTGCCGAATCATGGTGACCGGACGGCATGGAGGCTCTCCTAGCCAGCTGAGAAAATGCAGGAAGGTGACTCACTATGTGAAAAGGGAGAGGGGCCACCGTTGATCCAGGGGCAGTGAGTAACTGTAGCTGCTTTTAATCAATTTACCTGCTCTCATACCTGATAGGCATTAGCTGACGTACTTTTTTTTTGCTCTAGCCAACGTCCCGATCACGGTCTGCCTCAGGAGGTGACCGTCACTGTTCATTCTGATTGTCTCCACGCTTTTCTGGTGCCCAGTGACCCACTGTAATAGCTGGTTTTTGCAGTCACCTTGGACCAGGGTCCGGTTATTACCGGACCTGTATGTTTGAGCTGGGAATGTGTAGTTATCATCTTTTTTCTTTGCTGCTAAAACAGCCAACAGCTCGCCCCTGAAAAGGGAACCCCGAATAAAAGTATAAATAAAGCTTTCCACGTATGCCATGGCGACTCAGTGGACTGAACTGTTGAATCAATCTGCAGACCCTCCTGAGCAGGATAAGTGGTTGGCAAAGGGATGAATTGATAAGGCTTCCCTCATCATGTGTTGCTGTTCCTAGAGTTTTCTCACAATGGGTTTTTCTGGCTCTTCTCATACATTCCCTCATTTCATGAAGGACGCCAGCTTTTCTGAGCGAGGGGCTCGGCTTACATCGCTCCTGGCAATATTGCGTTGAACGAATAAATCTGTACACCACCCGACAGCTGTACGTCACCTTAGTGAGAAAAATTACTAAAATAATAATGGCCGCCCTGTGCAGCAGAGACGTGAGCTGGATGGATGGCAAGAGGGCAGACGAGAAACAAAACGCGGTTAAATCAGCAAAGGATCAGTGGGAGGAGTCACACATGGTTACATCGTACTCAAGGCTTCTCTGGCTCAGGGAGACCCCAGGGCTGACCACAGCAGAACTGCATGAATACGCACACAATTCCAGGCAACTTGCAGGCCAGTGCTCGGTTCAAACTAACTGCCACTCTTCCCCCAGATGTAAGCATTAATCGCTAATGCACCGCTTAATTAGCCATGGCCAGGAAGACTCTGGAAAGGCCAGGCTGCAGCAGCAGCAGTGAAGTTGAGCTTTGACTTGGGGGAAACAGGAGAACGAGAATTACTGTGATGGATGAGATTCAGGAAGGACCCGTAAAACCTATAACTGACTTTGCAAATGTTTTCCTACAATATCTTAATGATTGATGAGGGTTGTGCTTGTTAAATGCAGCTATCTGAAGAAATGTTACAGTTTTTTCTTCATGTTTCCACATACTCCTGTTGGTCAAAGCTAAATTTTTCAACAGAGTGCCTTTGTATGCTCTCTCCAATTGTTCTACACCTCCTGGACTTTTGAATTTCTGATTATTTTTCATTCCATCCATCCATCCATCCATCCATCCATCCATCCATCCATCCATCCATCCATCACTTCTCAGTCCCTCCATGTTTTGGACTTTGTATTACTGATCATTTTTCACTACATCCATCCATCCTTCCATATTTGGAGACCTAGAGTTACCCTTGCCAACACCAGTTTCTTCACTTACATTGAATGCCTGGAAAGCAGTGATCTGACCCTCATTTACAATTTGAACATCCCAGGTTTAAATAAAACACTTGTATATTCACCATTTATATAACATAGTATATTTAGAAAATGTGACTCGGAGAAAGAATCTGCATTATTTTGAAAGCCACTGAAAATGGTTATGTTTTAAAAGTAATGTAATACTGTGTGACCATATAGCATTTTTTTAACACAGTTAATGTAAGGAAACATATATTGAAAAGTTACTTCAGCTCTGCAAAGTGCTTTTCCATAAGCAAATAAAGGTTAAGAATTTGCTTTTATTCCTTTAAGTAGAATACGCGTATATTCAGGGCAAAGTCCTTTTGAAAATCCATTAAGACACACGAAGCATTCCCCAGTACAGCTGCATATCTGAATAATGGAGAGAACACAGGCAGCAAAAACACACACACACACACACACACACACACACACACACACACACACACACACACACACACACAGTTTTTGGCCAGACCACCTAAGACAGACCACATGGACAACTACAACGGACTCCATGTAGTTTAGTAAAGTCCCTCTACAGGTTAACCTCATCCCTCACAATGCTGCAATTTGAAAGCAGTACTTGCTCATCTCCGCATCTAATTTGCATATAAACATAAGCAAATTAACTCAAAATAAACTCAAACAATGATTCTGGATCTTTCATCTAAATGGTGAGGGGGGACGTTTCACAGTATAACCACATTTCTGGATCTTTTTTATTTGGAAATGGCATGCCCAACTCCTGCGATGGGTTGGAACCCTGTACGGAATGTACCCTGCCTTAGGCTGCAGGCCCCCATGAACATGAATAGGATTAAGTGGTTTGGAAAATGGATGGATGGATGGATGGATGGATGGATGGATGGATGATATGCCCTACTGGGTGGCATGCTGGCAGAGTGGTTAATATGGTCACCTCACACTTCCAAGGCTGAAGCTTATGTAATTGCTCTCAGCTCCTTGTCTGTGGAATTTGCATGACCTCTCTGTGTTGTAGTGCAAATATATGATTAGGTGAACTGGAATATCTAAAAGTGCTCATGGCATGTTACTCTGTGTGTGTGTGTGTGTGTGTGTGTGTGTGTGTGTGTGTGTGCCCTGCTGTGGACTCGCAACACAAGCAGAGTGTCATTATAAAAAGAATGACAGTTGGTGGCACTGTGGTTGGACCCAGTGTCCTACAGCAAGAGGAACATTCAAAATCTGCCCATCCATCCATCCATCCATCCATCCATCCATCCATCCATCCATCCATCCATCCATCCATCCATCCATCCTCTTGCCACTTATCCTGGTCTGAGCTGTTGGGCAATCAACATTTTGTTAAATAGTATCAGTCTCAGAAATGCAGATTTGTACTATTTCAGAGGATACTCCATTAAGAACCATTAGCACAACTAATATGTCTTATGTTTCTGTACAGTTGGGAGTATGTTCATCTTGTCAGCATTTCCCCGAATTGTTATCTCCAGAACTTGTCCATGTGAAACCAGACCAATCTACTATATTCTTTACTGTCAACTTATTTCTTTGGATTTCCCCACACGTTCAGGTGCACTTTGAGAACTGTCAGGTCGCAGCAGAGACAGGCAGAATATGGACAGTTTAGATCTCAAATCACTTCCAAATATTTGGAGGGTGCCAATCTAATAGGAAGTCTTTCTGTGAGACCATCTGCTGCGTATAATGTTCAATTGATCAAACTTTATTTAACGTCAACGTCAAGCGCTGTGTTCTCACGAAACATCTGTGTCCGCGATGGCACATCGATCTTATAAACAAGTAAAGGTGAGAAAGCGAGGATGGACTGGAAAGATAGTGTTGGGCAATGCGACGGAATACATGGCAACAGTGACAGCCTTAAACTGGAGGAACTATGACAATTCATTTATGGGCGAGAGTGTGACCTTCTCAGTAGAGATGCCCCATCGAGATATTATGTGGATCAATATTGTATTGTATTAATGAACTTAATGAACTTGTCCTGCCTGGTGTTGGCCAGAGGAGGATGGGCCTCCTCCTTGAGTCTGGTTCCTCCAATGGTTTCTTCCCCCTGAGGGAGTTTGTCCTTGCCACTGTCGCCCTTGGCTTAGACTCTGTAAAAACTATGTAAAGAGCTTTGTGACAATGCTCCTTGTTAAAGGCGCTATATAAATACGGTTGAACTGAAATGAATTAATACTTGGGCTGCAACATACTTCCTGGCATGACAATGGGTGATGGGGTGAAAGGTGAGGGTACCACTTAAGAAGTTGTAAAGTTCTGTCATGTACAGTACGCCTGTTCTCCAGCCTCTCACAGTCTCTTACCCTATGTAGAATAATTCTTTTATTTATTTAGCAGATGCTTCTGTCCAAGGCAATGTACAAGTGAGGAAATCTTAGACAGCAGATCAGAGAGCAAGTCATTGAGCAATTGAGCAGGGTCAGAGAGCAGATTAGAAAGCAGGTCAGAGAGCTGGGTCAGAGAGCAGGGTCAGAGAGAGGGGTCAGAGAGCGGGGTCAGAGAGCGGGGTCAGAGAGCAGATTAGAAAGCAGGTCAGAGAGCTGGGTCAGAGAGCGGGTCAGAGAGCAGGTCAGAGAGCAGGGTCAGAGAGCAGGGTCAGAGAGCAAGGTCAGAGAGAAGGGTCAGAGAGCTGGGTCAGAGAGCAGGGTCAGTCAGCATCCCTTTGCCATTTGGGATTAAGGGCCTTCCTCGAGGGCTCAGTGGTGATATGATTACTCTGCTGGCCAGAAGATTTGAACCCAGAATCCCTCCAGATACAGGCACAGATCTCCAACCCACTAAGCCAATTAATTATTTCCTACTTATAGCTAGTTATATGGCAACGTGGAACATATGTCATATTAATTGGCTTAACCTATGGATTTGTATTTTTTGCTCTTTAAAAATATGTACAATTGGAAAATGCTTATAAGCTGATAAGTTTAGTCTACTGAAGAGTAACAACATGCTGCTTTGACAGCCCAACCCATCAGTCTTGGTTACAAGTCCATGTCCACTATCTGTGGTCTCTGGTTGGTGCAGATAAGCCTGTCCCATCCCTGCGCACACACCTACGACTTCCAACAATTCAACAATCTCTATAAAAGACATTTGGTTTGATCTTTTATTCCAACTCCTTAGCAAATGCTGTCCCTCTAACAGATACTGTAAAATCCACAACCTTCAGTGTCAGATGGCTGCTTCCAAGAATAATTATTTCTTATTTATTTCCTCAGATTTTACAAGTCTATCAAGCATGCTTGAATATTTGTTTTTCTCATTTCTAACACAAGATAATTTCTAACATTTCTACTCATTTGCTGTCTCCTGCGTGGCTTATTGAAAAGACATCTACATCGTTTTTTGATGGAAGGCTTTAATATCTGAATCCTTAACCCCCCAAGCACAGGACAAGTCTCGATACCCTTTTCACTCAGAAATCAAAAAGATTTTTAAAGCAGGGCAATGTGGCACAGCAATCTTATTCTCTTTGAAATGATAAAAAAAAACTCAAACTGCTGCCTACATTTTGGTTGACAGGAGCCAAAGATATGCCATAGGTTTTTACAAACACAGGACACTAAAAAATGTAACAGGAAGCCGATTCCTATTAGCAAAATATCATAACAATCATTTCCCTGTGTAACCATTAATGTATGTGAAACTGTGTCAGTAGTTATACTTCCCTTTTGCATTGTTATTCTCTTAACTTTGGCACTTTCGTCCCAGTTCTCCTTTGTATGAAAAACAGTGGCTTGGATTTAGTAATAAATATGTGGTAAAATTAGCCACACCAGTGTATGACTCTCATCACATTTCGATGATGATGGTTACGGGATGAAAACACTGTCACCGGACATGTATAATGCTAACAAACTTCAGCTGCACATTGTAGTTAACGAAAAGGCGTGGGCTGCCCATTACATCACGCCCGTAGATGCGTGTGAACCTGGCGTGTAGTCCTGGTCCTGCATTTCCACGTGTGAGCCAAATCGCCAGCTCTCCACTCCACCTGGCACAATAATTATCGTCATCCCGTAGAAAACAAGGATGAAAGTTGCACAAACAAAGGGCTAGTTACGCTCGGAGCTTGTTTCACACTACAGCAAGAGCGATAGGTAAGCGGAGGTCAATTTGAATTGGAGTTAATTGTATTTCAGAGTAATTACCATGCAGCTGGAGGTCAAGGGAGCCCATATATCATTTAAAGGTAATCTTTAATATTTCACTGTTGTGTTTGGGTTGTGTTTTTCTCCCTTTATCTCCACTTAATTTAAAGTGTGAAGCAAATGACAGCAGGCATTAATTTAGGGCTGTGCGTGAGGTGCTTACTGTGACATGTTGGGGTGGTGATAATGCAGTGACTATGCTTGTTTGGGTCACGACAGAAACAAATGGAACAAATAGACTGATTAGACCAGAAGTGTAAAGAGATGGGGCCTCATTTAATGTAGCAGTAAATTTTTCAGACTTAATGAAAATATTGAATCTGCTTAAAATGCTATTACGGTGACATCTCTTGAATAAACATAAAGAGTGAATTGTTGCAGGAGCCAATCAGGAGGCTTTGATCACCCCTCCAGTCATGTATATTAATAGTTTTGTCTTCTTTTATACTGATTAGGCATTCGTCTGATGGCGATCATGACACAGATTTCAGAGGGAGGTTTTTTATTGGCCTGCCTTAACCACACCCTTATAGAACCTCACAGGGCATGATGGTAGGGAATTGGCAGGAGCCGGATGGTGATTGGGTCTCTGAAGAGAGTACCAATGCAGACTGCCAGAAACTTTTTTTTTTGTTTCATGGGGGGGCACAACACTCTTATTTGAAGATACAGAACAAGCGAGCACTCAATATGCTGAATTTGCTATGGACTTGGTGGCTGAGTCATCCTCCATTCATTAACTGAATTACTAATGCGACCATTTGTTCCTCTCAGAAGAATGAATGAAAACATTAGGTGGTGGTGGGGGGTCATATTTGATAGGACACAATGACCTATAGTTAACAATGCAGATCAATTTTTCCTAAAGGGTAAAATTTGCATAAAACACAAATGCCACCAAATGTGACACTGATATCGCCTAAAAAAAAATGACTGCTTTGATTTAAAACTTTGCTAAATTGTGTTTCAGACTCGCCAAGTTTAACGTGAACGTGGCAAAGCTTTTATTGTGTGGCTAAATTAAACGCAGCGTTGTCGCGGCGTCCGCGGCAGCGTGTCTGGAGGGCATCCCAGCCAGACCTGCATGCGTCTAAACACACTTACGCCAGCAAGGACGATGAAGCCTACAAGAGAGTTTCTTTAATGAAGTTGAAGGATTAGTTAGCCTGTATTTGTTATTCCGCCGAACTACTACTACTACAGAGGACCTCTATTCGGCAAACGCTGCGTTCCATTCTGGTTTATACAGTTAGCATAATGTTTCGAATATCCCTGCTTCACTCTTGTCAATATCCGAGAACACCGTCAGCTTCAGCTTCCAAATTAACGAGGTAAATAGAGGAACGAAACGGCGCCCATTGAGCCGTGGGGTTCACGCTGCTACCGTCACGAAGCCCCTGTCCCACAATTGCAACCCCATGGAACGTGATGCACATCGCTTCTATTATGGCGTGTCAGCCAAAAGACGATGAGGTGTATCCACAAGAATGCATTCAGAAGCACAAAGGTGTCATACAGGAGTCAACTGCCAAACGAAAACCTGAATATGCCATCTATAGAAGTGCAATTAATTGACTCACTGACGCGTAGGCTATATATTCCCTAAAAGATGTACATATTTAATCTGTACTTGCGTCCCAGGCTGAGGTTAATTGCATCTGAGAAAAGCAGGTAATATTTACAGAAGGACGAATGTAATATCCTGCGAGATGATTTGCATGGATCTGTGCTAATCACGTTTACATGCCTAGCCTTTGGAGATGACACAATTCAGTGGGTAGAAAGTGATGGGAAACAGAGCAAGGATGGATAGGGGATGATATGTTCAGCAATTAAATGTAACCTTTGCCGGAGCCTGTGTAGGAGAACGAATGGAATAATAACAATCATTTGATTATCTGACTGAATAGAAGACAAATTTGATACTGAATGGGTAAATGAAGTGACCTGTGACACAAATATTTCAGCATCACAGGCGATATTATGTCTGACCGTGGAGCTTGTTTACTCTCTACGGAGAAGGAAAGAATTTGCCGGAAAGACTAAATAACAAGAACCCTGACATGTGAAACCCGGAACTGGAAAACCATTGCTCTTTTTGCTGGTTGCTGTGTGGTCAGCGTGACTTTTTGTGTCTTTTTGATATGGTGAAAGCTGTCTCTTTCAGTGTGTCTCCGAAGGACAGTCTTACCTTTTAAAAAACTGACTCCATCACATGGACCAAAATGAGTCTACGGACCAAAGAAATGTCAAATGCGGCTCTCCGTCCTGCTGTCCGCGGCATTTGGATGAACTCAGTGGCCGATGGTTGAAGTCAAAGAGACGCTGAGATTACCAGCATGGCCCGATACCTGGGACAATGGCCAGATACACCACCCAATCAGCGCAGTATAAGAACCGTTCTTATCTCTCTGTGTGCCCTTGCTGTTGACTTGTTTGCTGTGGATTATTGGGGTTTGTTGCTATCTGGAATGAGTTCCCTACACTCAAATCCTGTCGATGCATTCATATTTATCTGCTCTTTTGCTTCTGCTTTAACAAGCTGATACAGATCTCGATTCCCTCGGCAGACTGGGAAGACTTGCATCACAGGGGCCTTGATGGCATCAGTGAGGAATATAATACAAAATAAAGAAGACAGGAACTGTCCATAGCATCTGGCTTGTCATTATTTCTCTTGGTTCCTGACCAACTCTAAGCTAGACTCTCAACTGAACTTCTCACCTCACTTTTCATCTCTTTTTGCCCTATAATTCACTTTTTTTACTCATTTCTCCAGTGCACCGTTCAGCTAACCGAATGGTAAATAAAGAGGTAAATTCTGTATAGTCCACTGCAAAATGAAGCCGTCTAAAATAAAATCTTTATTAAGCAGGCTCTAGAAGCTGATGTTGTCTTTTTGGGCTTCGGTCGAGGAGCACAGCACATGCATGACTGTCTTTGATGGAGCTCATTTCAGGCTCCACCTAATGCCTGCGGGCCCCTCCTGAGGATCTGCAGCGTTTTGACTTGGAGTCGAACTTCTCTCGCACAAATACCAGAACTGAAATGGGAAGGGGAATGGCGATAAAATTCCTCCCTTGGTCGTCACAGATACGTGCTGTGAGTGTTGACTGCATCTCAGCGAAGTATCCTCAACACCGAGCAAGACTGCGCATGACCACAACTACAAAGAACGGTACTGCAACCTTCCTGCAGATGAATCACTTTCTGTGCAGTGAAGAGCAGCACGGTACGGATTATTAATTGCAAAAGAATAACTGTATGGTTCATTCTCAGCACTGGGCAATGTGCCCATCTCAGAGCAAATTAACTGGATGAACAAAATGCAGACAGTGGAAAATTGGACCTGCGTTCGCTCCCCGTATTTGTCACTTGTTTTTCTGGATGTCATTCTGTCTCAAAATGTCACTTTACTAAGTGTACTTTACTGGTGAATTTTGTAACACCTGCCTGTTGACAGTCCTTTAAACCGTGCACTACCAGACCACTCCCTATCTCATCGGAATTCCTGAAAATCCCATTATATAACACCTATCTAAACTGAGAATGATACAAAGACCTCTCTGTAGTTTACTCATTGCTAATCTGTATGAGACTATTTTTGGTTTCTAGAATCAGACCTGTCTTTTAACCCTGCTTGATTAAGATCATTAAGATTGTTTGTCTTGTAGGCAATATTGCAATTCATTACACCCACTAACTGTGCCCTTGGATCTCGGACTGCTTTCCTTACAATTTGGATTAGTGATGCCGAGATATTGGTTTTGCCACAAATCTCCAAACTCAGTTGATGAAATTCTTGAAAAGGGCATAGAGCCAGTGTGAGAAGAAGGAAAGTATACGTGAGACAACGTATCATCATGACATATCTGTGTACAGGAAGTGGACCTCCGTGGTGCTTTAAACTTCTGATATTGCAACTTTTCATTATCCATCCATCATTGGACCTTCCATCCATCCATCCATCCACTAATCCTAGTCAGGGTGGCAGGGGGACCTGGAGTCTATCCCTAGCAAAATAGGGTGTAAGACTGGGGTACACCCTGGATGGGTTATTTCATTATGAGAATTCTGGAAGAACACTACTGATTTCATGCTGCTTGAAAGAACAACGTTCTGGTCTGTGAGGGTTTTCAGTTCAGGCCAGTTGCCTATATTGAGTACCGGCACAAATTAGCAAGTAAATTACCCAGCTCATCAGAAGTCTTAATTAATCTAAAGCTTCAAACTGTGCTGCACAACCAAAGGAGAAAAACACTTCAGTACCATAATAGGATCAAAACTATTTTAGGCTTTTCGGGTGTGAATTAGAGCCAGCTTCTCAAGGTTAATGTATCTCAGGAGAAATTGTGTGATTGGCAGAGTTACTATAGCAAATATAGAAATGATCCCCTGGTATTTTAGGAATGCCTCTCTGGTATATCAGGAATGCCTCTTTGGTATATCAGGAATGCTCCCTAGGTATATCTGGAATTCATCTCTGAAATATCTAGCATGCTCCCCTGTTTTTTAAGGAATGACTCCCTGATATATCTGGAATGCCCCCCGGGATACCTAGAATGCCTCCCTGGCATATCTAGAATGCCTCCCTGATGTATCTGGAATCCCCCCTGGTATATCTAGAACGCCTCCCTGATATATCCGGAATCCCCCCCCCCTCCCCGGTATATCCAGAATGCCTCCCTGGTATATTTGTATAACTTAATCAATTTAGCATTTCTCTGCAGTTTTACTAAGGCCCTTTACATTTAGACATCCTTCTTGAAAAACTTCTTTGAAGGCAACTGATTCAACAGTCGACTGCAACCGTAGTACAGTATCATTTCACATAGATATCAAATTACTAGAGCGTGCAGGGAAATGCAGATGCAGAATGTGAACTCAGAAGACTGAAAAAACCCTCCAAGGCATTTGAGAGATTTTTAGAGGGCTGCATTTCCCATCGTCGCCTGCTGGATACGATCAGCGCCGTGTGAATTTACTCCACGGTAACAGTGACCAGCTGGTTGCTGTTGAAAACTGAATTAAAAGGAGTATACAGAGCCAGTTGGTCAGAACAGGAGGAGGGTGAAGTGGCGTGGAATAAGACATCCCTGTCACTATTCACAAAGATTTTCAGTGTGCTCTGTTATGTTGAGGTCTCATCTATAATAAGTATCTGTTGTTTGCCTGAAGGTGCCTTTATTTTACCTCAGTAGGGCCCTTCAACCACAGGAAAGCAGAGCAAATGGCCACAATATGGATGAATCACGATGCAGGGCTCAGTTTAGGTAACGTTCATGTAGCAAACTAAATATGGCTGATTTTCAGGATTCCAAAATCACTTGAGGCAAATCCCCCCCCCCCCCTTATTTAAAAGCCATACAAAAGAGGAAAGCTAGACAGTCTGGCTGTCTAAATATATACAATAAGTGCTTTTCAATTTTCTTCTGCGAATAGTAATTTATCTGTTTGGATACTTGTCTAAAAATCCCCAAAAGACTCAAATGAAGAACAGTTTCACAAGCAAAAATCTGACAATAACTTTAAACCTCGCAGACAAATGTTCCCTTCATATCAGTGAATGAAGAAGCAGCACTAGAACAATTGGCACAGTTCAAAGAACGTGTGAACTTTGAAAATTCTGAAACATAGACCATAAATAAATCTCCCTGTTAAAGAAAATAATAAACAAGCATAAACAAGCAGAACAATTTCACAGTTTTTACTGCCGCATAGCTGGAATGATAATAAAAAAAAAAATTAGCAACGGAGCCAGAACTGAAATGGGAGAATACAGTCTCTGTAAAGACCACTTGCAAACAAACCGCTTTCTGAGACCGCTTGGAAAAATGATGGTATCAAATGAAAAAAACAAAGACAAAAACAATAGAATACCAATCATATTTGGAACGAAGAAAAACGTCTGCGGTACTTTAAACGAGAATTCAAGTTAAAACTTGCTTGACCTGATCATGTGTGTGAACTGCCTGTTGTAACAATAACAAAAGAAAATAATGCCTGTATCGCATATTACACAGGGACATATAAAAAAGAATTAACGTACAAATATACATCTCATATCGATCTCATAATATACGTCACATAATGATATATAATACAAAGCAATACCAAGTGCACGCAACCAGAAACCAAAATTAAAAGTGATTTTAAACTGTCTGACATCCACAGTATGCACTGAAACCACTGATGGAACAGGCGGTGGACCTAAAATATTCCATATTCAAAACGAATCTGTCTGCACTTACCTGGCCATTACCGCTGTCAGTAATACCAGAAATCCCTCAGTAGTGCTGAGGGTCGTTGCCCTTCCTCCTTCAGAATATAAAACACACTGAAAACCTCAGGCGTCAGTCTGCTGCATCGTCAGGGAACAGGGGTGTCAGCTCGAGAGGGTCAACACAATCCTCCCAGAGACCAGTGCGATTGCTCCTAAGTTTAAATGAACTGTCCCTACCCATCCCGAACGAGCTTACCCCTGCGCTTCACATCACGACACCCCCCACAGCCTCAATCAACGTGTCAACGTGAGTCAGTACTCATGTAATGTATGCTGACAGGAGCGGGATGGTTCTATACATCTGAAGACATCATTGACAAAAAAGGCTCACCTTAGGTGCAAAGGACAAAAAAGAAGTAGAAATGCATAACTGAGAAATGCCTACTGCGTAACTGTAAACGCATAACTCTCCGAACATCGAGAAGTCTTAAAGGTTTTACAATATTAAAGGTTTGACCAGGGGCACCACTAGGAATTTTGGGGCCTATGGAAGCATAATGCCCTAGAACCCTTCTGTCACCTACTTAATGGGCCCTGCCTGCTTGGGGTCCATGGCATCGTCCCAGCCATACCTCCCTAATGGCACCCCTGGGTATGACACAGCACCCTATGCAGCTGTCCCTGTAGTTAATTACAGAAGTGAATATCAGAGAAAAGGCGTGTTAAATCTACTAGAACGACGCTCGGTTTTTGTCTCAGTTTCATTGGCTCATCTCTCAGCAAGGTCAGGATTTATGGGTAACAAGCACAGGTGAATGCATACGTAAACTCACACAACAAGGCCTACAGGAAACACCTGGTAGAGACCCCATAATATAAATGCTAATTACCAACATATATGCCTAATTGCATTTAAGCCCAAGAGTCTAAGACATTAATTAAAATTTAGATACAATCCCATTCCCAAGACTTATGGGCAATAATTAAATTAGCATTCAAAATCTCTGGGTCTCGGCAGTGCTGGGGGGGCAGCATAAAATTTAGCTTGGTTTTTAATACAAGTTTATAAGACAAGATTGCTGTGCTACAACATGTTTTCCATTTCAATTTATAATTAATCGTTCAATGAGATGTTCTCAATCCACGGCCTTTGAAGTACAGGACCAGAGGAGGGGCTATTGACTCGTGATGTTTCTGAGGCGTCTGCTGAAAACAGGATGACGATTCCTTATAGTTACCTGCTTTTACCTGGCAAGACGGACGCAGGAGGTTGATGGCCATTGAACATGTGACCAAAATTTAGGGCTTTCTAGTCCACTGGAAGGGAAATACAGTCCACACCCTCAATGTAAAATGCTTCAGTTAATATTCAGCTTTGCAAATGAGGAAGGAAAGACACGTCTCACCTGGCCACTTTGGCCATAAGCCTTAGCTTAGCGAACAGCTGAACGTCACAACTGCACGCAGAAAGCGATTGGCTGTCTGCATTCCCAGCTTCCTGGAGGTTTACAGACTGAGACGTCTGGCTGGTACACCATGGGCTGTGTGTATAACTCAGGGCTCGTACTGTAGCATATGACTTCTTTATTTAGGCCACCTCATATTCACAGATCCCCTTTAGAGGATTTTACAGTGAACTAGCAGAACCAGCATTCGGTTCCCCCACTTTTTTTAAAGTGTGCCGCAGGATTTTCCTCGGGCTGTCAATCAGTGCTTCAGAGTTCCCCTGCAGTGGACTACAGCACTCTTCAAACAGGGCAATACAGCACCACTGCCGTGTGAGTGGTTCGTCTTTATAGGCGCGGGTCGATAAATTTCAGCATATTACCTTTAACTCTTCCACAGGCAGTTATATCAGAAATAACGTAGAAAAAAGCATGTTTTTCATACCTATTTTGCTATGCATACAAGTGAGGCAGTATAGGTTAAGTGGCTGACATACTGTAACAAAGGGAGAGTTGCTTCAAGGTTACAAGCAATTGCACCACCAAAACTGCATTCTTGGTGCATCCACACGTACCAAGTGTTTTTTTAATTCAATGTGTTCCACGCATAAAAAGCTGTGAACCAGGCTCAGATATCTACAACGACTTGCTGCTATTTCATAGTGGCAATTTTCCACATAAACACTCATGAGCCTCTCATCAGAAGTACAAGCTGAGCAACAAGGACACGATGACGTAAGTTGGCAGAGGATAGGACCTTTATTTGAGGATCGGGGTCCAATTCAGGACTAATGTGATCACAAAAAGAATGTGGAACAGCCAATACAAAGGAGGGTACAGAAAAGTGTGGTTGGGTTTTGGGTATCAATGTGCAACAATGTGAGCCCAAGAACCTAGAAAAGGATTTTAGAACAATGCAGAAGATGAGAGGCAGCTGAAGATGAGAGGCAGCTGGAGAGGAATCACCATGCTAGACTCGAAGTCGACTCCAGCCCCTCGTTTTCGCAATTCGCTTTGTGACGGTAAGGGTGAAGCCCAACAAATAGAAACTGAGATTAAAAAGCAAACACGTTCAGTGATTAAAGTTTTAAATCGTGGTGAGTGCACAAAAACTAAAATTCATGAGACGGTATATTTCTCATTTGAGAGCGCAGTAATTTGTTTCTTGATGTTGTGACATTTAAATATGACTTCCATATTCACAAAATGCACAAGACGGACCCCACAGAACAAGGCAAATGTTAAATGGCTCAGAATCACCCTCAGCAGAATGCACCCAGCAATTTGTGTAGAACCAAAGTGATTCTCGCCATTCTGTTTTTTATTTCTTTAAAGAAAATGTCATGCCTTTGGGTTTTCGCGCGACCCCAGCAAACAGAGAACGTTCCCACAACTTTCAATAACGTTCTCATTAGGTTCTTGAAAGGTTCGGTTGCAACGTTATATAAATAACGTTCCTGTAACGTTCTTAAAACGTGGACGGGGAAACTTAACCAAAAAAGAGCGTTGTAGGAACGTTTTTTAATAACATTTTTTTTTTCGAAAACGTTCCTGGAACATCCACAAAACTGGGCATAAACGTTCTAACAATCTAGAAACAACGTTTCAAAAACGTTCTGCTAACCCAAAATTAGCTGGCTGGGACGTTCAATATCTATCCCAAGTCAAATCTCTGATAAAAAAAAGACCTTTAAAAGACCGTAATCTCCACTCATTTCGCAAAGTAACAGACACACAAAGTCCTAAACGGTGGCTTTTTAGTCAAAATTCTAATTATTTAAATGTAAAAAAGAATGTGCTTTAAATGAAATAAGGCCGGGGGGTGTTCGGTACAGGACAGTCCAGCGGCACCACATTTCAGACCCATTACCTCACAGCCAGACTGGGTTCTGCGTACCAAGGGGTTTTTCAGTCTGATTCGGCTGAAGGCTGGATAGCAAAGCTCTCCCCTCACAGGGCAGACAATCTAATCATTACAGGTCACTGAACTAATGACTTTTTAAATTTGTATTTTTCATCTGCCATTGGAAATATGGCAGCGTTTCGTCCCGCTTCGCGACGCTTGCCAGCTGCTCTTAAATAAATAACAAATGGCAGTTAATAAACGGTATTATCCGGTCTGTAGCCGCGTAAAATGGAAAACACAGGCTTTTAACAAGCTTGAACAGAGAACAAAGCTTGTCTCGAAAGAGGAGTTCAGTAATAAAAACTACAAGGTTAACGTCGGATTGCAGCATCAGAGGGCCAAGTTTTACGGAGACAGAAATTTCATTAAACTCACCTTCTTGTAAAAAAGAAAGGATTTCACTTATATTACAGGCATTTAAGCACCAAAAGAAGCAGGCGCCTGGAAATGACTTTATCTGATTCATTCGATCCAGCATGCACAATTTAAAATGCCACACCTTTTTATTAGTGAATTAGATTCTGTGATTTAAATTCATGCAAGCGCTGTCAGGTAGTCCTGGGCAGGGGGATCAAAACAGCAACAGGTGAAACTTCTAATATTACATTAGGCAGTGGGAGACTGCATGGAGACATGCTGTGTGTGGGCCGATTTTGTGTACCCTGGGGACCCCCTGGAACTGGCTTCTGTGAAATGTCCAGACGTGTAAATATTTAAACACGCTGAGTTTGAGTGCGATAACAGGGAGGTTGACCGGTGCCGGTATTGTGCAAAGAGACGCATTGTGCCGCAAAGCATGCAGCGATGGAAGATTTGTGACGAATCCTTTTAGCGGGAACGCGATCGCTACGAACGGTGGGATTATGCTCCACGGCGCAATATCAAAATTCAGAGGACAGTTGCTGATTTTTTTTTATTTCCGAATGATCATACGGAACGTCATCCCATCGTTTACGAGCCCTCATTATTTATGGCATGTGTACTCGTGTAATTACTGGCCTCCTCATCCTTGGCCTAAGCGGTGTTCTTTCGTTTGTGGTTTTATTTGTTCATGCCTAGAATGAACAAAACAATGACTGATGCACACGTTGATTCCTTGTGGGTTTCTGCTATATTGGCTAACAGAGTTTGGATACCTTATTAGTCAAAAATAACAATGTTGAAGTGGGGTAGCATGGTGGGTTAGTGGTTAGCAGTGTAGCCTCATACGTCCAGTGCTGTCAGTTCAATTGTGGCAGCCAGCCCAGCGTGTAGGCTTCCTCTGGGTACACCTGTGTCCTCCACAGTCCAAAAACATGGGGTTGAGTGAACTGGCCCTTCTAGAGACTGTCCTTACTGTGTGTGCCCTGTGATGGACTGGAATCCCGTCAGAGGTGCTCCCTGCCTTGTGCTCTGTAGTTCCCGAGATAGACTCCAGATTCCCTACAATGGATAGGTGCTTATGGAGAAATGGATGGATGACCTGTGCTATGCATAATTATTAAGTAGTTGTTTGCACTGGATTAAAAAAAGCTAACATTACAGGCGTGATAAATGACAGAAGCGGGTAATGTTAGAAGAAGACAAAAACACTTCCTTGATAAAGGGGTCATTCTCATGTCTCTGAACGCAAGGCAGAGCTGCAGTGAGATGAAAAATGACTCGTCATCCCCCACCACGCTGGCTGCTTGGGACAAGTGCGTCCATGATGAATGTTTTAAAGCGTAATTGCTCTCATATCAACTTTTTTCCCCCTAACAGCCTGGTGGTGGGGGAGGAAAAATACTGGATGATTGAGGAGTGCTCATCTACATAAATGTTGTGTGCAGGCATGTTGAGACTCGGTCTCAGTCCCACAGGGTGGCATCCATTGATTCCCACCCACTCCATCTGAGGTGAAGATATGCTGGGAGACAGGTTGGGCCCTCGAGGCCCCTAGAGGCTCTCTGGGAAAACCTGGCAGGTGTGTGAGCTACAAAGAAAGCCTTTTTCAGCACTCAGTAAAACTCGCCTCTGTTCCCAGACGAATGAGAATCTCGATGGGGAGGGGGCACGGCAGTTTAGAAAGATGACCTTAGCTCCACCCACCTGTTTCTGTGGGGGCTAGCACAGTAAAACTTCGAATTCCCACGCATGCGCCACACTCCAGCACAACCCTCTTTGACAGCCACCATGTCTGTACTGCTCAGGCTGTGGTTATTTCACATTCGTGAGGGCAACTAAAAACGCGACAACTGCATATTAGTGCTAGCTACTTGACCCTCTTGTATTAATGTGCAGGTGGGGGGTGGGGTTCTAGATCCCCTCCTGGATGGACAGCAGACAAACAAGGGAGGCTAATCATGAATCGTTATTCATCCGTATGATTCAAGTGTCTTACAATTTTACAATTGAATCTTCAAGTTGTAATGTTAGGAAATATACAGCTTGGGACTCACGCTTACTGCTCATCCTTTGCTGTTCTATACAACGCTGCCTTCTGAGGGTTACAGTATGATAATGGGTCTGAGGGGAGGGGGAGGCAGATGTCACCTCCCGGGCAAGGTGCACTCTCTCACTCTGTTTCATAACTCATTGCCGCAAGGCAGGAAAACATTACATGTAGACTAAAAGCACCAATGATCAAGCAACAATCAAAGCAGGGGGGATTTAGCGAGGGCACTGAAAACACATGGGGGGGTGAGAGGAGGGTCATGAGTACAGTAACAAAGCAAACGTGGAAACTTTAACTGAATGTCAACTCGGAGTCACACACACGGCAGACAGTCTAATTAAAACCACCTGGCTACCAGTTAAGGTTGAACCCACGGTTGTTGTGTACTGAAAACACAAGTTAAGCCCTTATATTCTATTAATGGAAGTTAAATATTTGATTCTGTATCGGCTGTTGCAGTTGAGAACTGAGAGTTAACCCCATCTAACTTCTGCCGGTGGAGAACCACCTAGCGGCACCGTGTTCCATGTCTCGTCTCTGGCCCCGCCCCCACCGAAGCATGGCTCATTAGCATGTAGCGGTGCGCCTCAACAAAGTGCTCGGTGAAGCCATGGCTGCACGCGGCCCGGGATGCCCACCAATAAGAAATCCAAGGCGGGGGGCTCTGCAAAGTGTTTTGATTCTGAGAGCATTTCTTGGGAAACGGCAAGCCACCTCATGAATATCGCATACCTCCACAGAAGGATTGGATTTTTATTCATAGGGTCGGTGTGGAGTTGATGGTTGGGGTGGGGGGGCGGCGGCGGCGGCGGCTGTGGGGCAGAATTCTGGTGGAATGCCTGAAGGCGTCTTGACAAGGGCTGTGCGGTTTAGATACCCGTCTCATGTGCTGATTCATAAAATACAATCCAGTCCAAATTCTGGCGTCTTCCTTTAATACCTTTTCACACAGCGGTTCAACAATGGATATAGATACAGACTTACTTCTGTTTCACCCGTATACAACCCATATGTAATCAACTGGTGACCCTTGCATTGACACTTACTTTTTTTTTTTTTAGTTCTTCGCTTGGTTTGAATCAAATCAGTTTGGTCAATTTCCTAATGATCAATACCAGAGTGAACCGGGTGCCTGAGTAGAGTGTAAAGCTTTGGCTAAGATTATTCTTTATGCCGGTTCAATAAGCTCTCTTTCCTGACTTCAGCTCTGTTCCAGAAATTAGTATTCTGCAAGTACCATCTATGCAAGCTCAACTGGAAATTGTCCCATTCCAGCGGTAGCTTATTAGAAAGTGGAGCCTTCAGCTAAATGAAAATGCATGAATTCTGACTCGACTGTAGGCATTTACTCTAAACTTCAGATAATACTAAGATGACATATGGACTTTTGAAACCTTTGGTAGCAATAGCTGTGGAATTAACTCAGCAAGGATGGAGAGGCATGAAATAATCATGGGTATGAAATCATTGATACCTTAATAGAAAAGCCATCACCTTCAGTGCAAACAGAAGCCTAGAGAATTGTCTGGGGATTCATGTAAAACAAATTTTATCTGTATTAGTTTATGTCTGGCTGCAAGAAATTGGTGCTCAGATTCTACCCAATCTTTGCAAAATCATAGTTATCAAACCAAACCAGTCATCAGCATGCTGTCCCAATTAAAAATCCAAAAGCTGGTTGAAGACCTTATTAATTCTGTTAATCTAAATAGAGTGATGTCCCATGACTAGAGCTAACCTGGATAAGTGGTTGGAGGAAGGATGGATGAATGGATGGATGGATGTTAGATTCATTTTTCCTGGTTAAAAAAGAAAAAGGTTTCATTGAGTTATCAAATCAATCACTACATTAAACGGTGCACCTGGCACCCGTGAAAATGTCAAGAATCATGTTCACAACCTTTGTCTTTCACAACTCTCTACCCTAAAGGAAAAATTAAGTCTTCTGATCCTGTAAACAGTCACATAAGCAGAATAAATTACATCGCTGCGGGCCTGTGTTTATATGATATCTCAAAGCGTTCTGATATTTCTGTGCGCTGTTTCGGCCAAAGAGCAGCTTGTTCTTATTTTAATGCAACAAAAACAAAGTCTTAGCTCATTTGTCAGTGACTCATGGCATAAACATTAGCCCTGTGCACCACGTTCAGCAATTTGAGCTGCGTCCGCATGCTTTTAAGACCATCTGAGATGTGACAGTATTGCAGAGTCATTACACAGCATTGGCATGTCTTTGCAGTGGGGGAAAAAAGTGGAAAGCACTGCTACAAGGTGGGAGGCGGGCAAAACGACGTGACACAGAAGACAGGGTCAAAGGGAAAAAAAAAGTTGCAGACTGGCATAGCTACGGTCGCCTCGGAGATGCGGGATTCCGAAAGACGAGCAGAGGTCAGATCGCAAGCGCATTGCATGCACAGCCCTGCACAACTGATTTGCATTGATGCAGGTATTTTTTTGAAATTATATTACAAAGTTGCTACATGAAGGGTTATTTCCTGTGATGAGTGTAGACTCCTGGGGAACACATTTAAAAGACTGGCCAAACATTAACTGTTAAATGGGAGGATTAATATGAGTTGCGTAATTCTGCTCTATTTTCTGCTTGGACTTAAATGTATTATAATTGTCTAGTGCCTGCCTTTCAGTACCTCAAAAAAGCCCATAAAAGTAAATGACACAGGAAAAAAAAAAAACGTTGGGACATTCAAAACCATTTGCTTTTATTAAAGCCCAGCCGCTGTCATCTTGTGAAAAAGCCCTGATTGAGGGGTGGTTGACTGGGGTCAGCGTTCCCGTTGTCCGGTCTCTCCAGTACCTTCCGAAGGGTTGAGAGACTTCATTCTGAATGTGAAAACAAGGTACTTTAATGTAAACGGTTTAAAGTCAACGCTGTTCTGCAACCACAGCATTAAGAGAACATATTGGTTTGGGTGCAGAACTCGACCGCATGTGAGCGGTAATGAGGACGTGCCCGCTTACCCACAGTCAATGGAACGCTACAGAACTGCGACACAGGTCTGGACACGATACAGCCGAATGGCAATGCATCTGCCTCGCTGGGGCGTGGATGTGGATCTGCACGGCTAACGCGTTTACCTCACAAACACCCAACCAGTTCGCTGCCAATAATTCAGAACCAAAAACAGCAGTGCAAAACAACTGCAATGGATGCTGGGAATCGGCCTCCGCTTCAAAGAGGACGACATTATATATCACTGTCACCTGTGCTGCAATATGGGGACTGACTGCTGAGAAAACCATCGCCCTCGGATCATATCCCACCTCGTGTTTCATGAGGCGCCGCCAACCCTCCTGGCTTCCCGCATTTCCGCCAGACGCTCTGGGCCAGCATCAAGTCTAGCTATCTAAATACCACAAATAAAGCTTCAAGATAACAATTTCCCCCTCCCCACCCACTTTGCTGACAGCAAGAGGAAACTAAAGGGAAAGAAGGGAGGGAGAGAGAGAGACAGAGTGATAGAGAGAGAGAAAGATGGGGGAGAGAGACGGAGAGACAGTGAGAGAGAGATAGAAAGAGGGAGAGAGTGAGAGAGAGTGAGAGCGAGAAAGAGAGGGGGAGAAAAGCATCAAAGTATATGGATGGTATGCTTAATTTTGAAACTCAAGTGCAATTTTGGCCAAAAAACACCAAGCAGCAGGATGGAGAAAAACAGCCCAAAATGCAATAATCATCAATTACAGCTATTTATTCCAGTGAGTTCTCTGGAATATGTGGATGAGAAATGTTTTTAGGCCGGTGAGCAAATGTTTTCACAGGAACGTTTTTTAAAACAGGAGACCCTTTGACCGTGATTATGTTCAGTACGAGCCATTGCAGAAAATGTCATACAATTTCGAAAGCACAACAGGGAGAGGCCAGGATCAGCTCTGACCTGATTTAAAATTCTTCAGAAGGTTAAATCAAGCCACAAAGGTGACTTATGGAATAATAAGTTCTGAAATGATGTCAGGTAAATTATTCCTAAGTAAACAATTGTATTTTTTCATAGGGGGCCGACATTTAAATTTACAGCTTCCATCTTCTCTAAGGGAACTGGATGATTCTACTGACCCTGAGCGATGGCATAACTAGAATTAATGAATCATGGAGGATATGCATTTGTAATTCATCAGCGTAATGCATCTATATGCTGTTCTGGCCAAAGCACAGCTTGTCCGCATTTCAACATGTCAGATTTCAGCTTACAGATCCTATGTCACTGAATTGCGGCATAAACATTAGACCTTGTCCGGAATACCTGGTACGACGGGTCACCCTCGTGAAGTCATTCTACAATTGATTTTTATTAAATTAATTTATTTACATAGCACATCATGCAGGACGATGGGGCAGTAGGTAGGGCTGCGAATGTGATTCCTGTATGCAGATTGTGCATGGTTTCCAACGGGTACATGCAACGTGTTGGAGCGGTGTGGCAAAACAGGCCTTAGTGAGTGGGAGTAGGCTCTGCGATGAACTGACAGTCCATCCATGGTGCCCTGCACCTGCCGAGGACAGGCCTCAGGCCCATTATGGAGACCCTGTTCTGGATCATCGGTACGGACAGATGTGCATAGTGTAGCTCGAGAATTTACATGGGATGCATCGGGTTAAACATTAAATAAAATCGCACACCAAAAAATGTACTAAAAGAGATAATGAAGCAACTGCTGTAATATTTACTGAAAGACTGAAAGCCCCAAGTTAAAATAATAAAAGCACACATTCTCCTCTGGGTCTCGTCCTCAGACTCTGAAAAAGCCAGTGGTGTCAGGTTTGAGATTACAAGCTTTGTAATTTTACAATCGCGTACCTTGAGGATATAGAGATAACCAGCCGGGAAATTTCTACTGACGCTTGAACTGATCAACAGAATCACTTGTTCTTGAGTTAATGTTAACCATTGGTGCATAGGAAATTAAGTGGCGGAGTTGTTCTTGAGATCAGACGTACGTCTCATCGTCAAAATGACTAGAAGAGTATTCTTCCTGAATTTCGGGCAGTGTTGTGATGATGGACGTCGGCACTGGCAAGCAAAGTGAAGACAGGCTTTCGCTAGTTATTTTTTTCACGTGTCGTGCTAATTTGTTTGTTTCATTGTGAGCCAAAATTAACAATAACCCCATTGTGTAAATAACCCCGCCGACGACTGCTTTGAATCTGCTATTGAAAGGTAGTCATTCACGGCGATGCAAGTTGGCCTCAGCGAGGTGGAAAATTAAACAAAAGAGAGTGTAACAATAAAGACAAGCTCACGGGCCCGGCAGCATTTTCGAACACAATCTATGATTCACGAAGAGCCGTTCACTGTGAAGTTTGACATTTTACTTTAAATTATTTCTTTCCCCCGAGCCTAGACGTTGCCCATCCTTCCAGACTTAGAGGTCTGTTCTGCTTCTTTTGGTTTGCAAGGTCTGTTTGGTCTACACCGCCTGGTAGGATGTTGTCTGAGTCAGCCTACGCCTAGCTCGACGTTTACTGCACCATCGGTGATATTCAAAATTTCTGTCTTTACGACCTCAAAGAAAACTTTTCTATAACTCCTTCTTAGAGACTAATAAAACAAGATTTAGACTTAACTACCACTTGGTATAATGAAGGTAGGTGTAAGCATTTCAATGACTTTGATTTCTGTTCCATGTAAAAAAAAAATTACAAGCTCACACGTCTGTTCTTTATGCTTTCAATTAAGGTCCGTGTACGTGTTTCGGAAATTCGCTTCAAATCGTTGCACCAGCAAAACCACACCTACTGCAATACATTTCTGTAGGCACAAATGCAGCGCTCTGAAAAACAAGGAAAACACATCCAAATATATGTTATATAAATAATGAAAAACACGGTCATTATCTTAAGCCTTCATGGTAATTACCCTGCGATGCTGAAACATGAAGTAATTATTTTCTCCATGTTTGCTGAGGTTCTGCAGCGAGCTCCCTCACTACGTGGACAAGTACACTACAAATGCTGATGGCAACCAGATGTAACCGCTCAACTGAGATGCTGCCCACCCCCTGTTCCGTGTGGCTCCTCCCTCGAACCCGAGAGCGACCGTGCTTCTGAGGGACAGCGAGTGGCACCTACGCGCGAGTGTAACCGCAGTTTTTAATTCTCACTGCGCACAGCACCACATCTCCCCATAACAAACAGCCAGTCTGAGTCCAAAGATGAAGATCCCCAGCGATCTCACACGCGGCCGCGTGCTGCATCTGGTGTCAGGCCCGTTTTGGGGGAGGAGTTGCTCACGGAGCTCCGCCTGTCCCTCATGCTGAAATGCGTTCACGGGACGTGTCGCGTTATTCCTCCAAAGCGCATCTTGTTCTTCCATACTGCTTGTAGCCCTTGTTGCGGCGGTCGCGCAGCTTACAAGTCTCAATACCCTGCGCCGACCCAGATTGCGCGTTGCTGCGTCCCTGATTCATCACGCCAGTAACAATGGTGTTGACTTGCGTACCATTTCTGTGCTGAAATTACCAGTACTAATTCTAGTAACTGTAGCCCCTCCCCCACACGATGCGACCTTAGCTACAAATCATCCAGCACAAAATCTCCGCTGGACTGGGGGAAAAACAAGTAGAAGGACAGTAATTAGATGGAGGGGGTTATAGGCTAATTTAAACCACATTAAAGTTTCACAAGAGCGAAAAGCAGACAAATGCTTTTTTTCTGGGTCAATTACACAGTATGGCAATCAGCTTGCAAACCGTAGACAACGTGAAATCTTCTGCATGCAAGAAAATATTTTGACTGCTTGTATTGTATGCAACCGGTGTAGAATCTTCTAGACCGGGGTCGCTTGGTTTGCCCATCATGGCTGCCTTGGCTTCTGATGGGCCCGATGGACCTGCCCTAATAGATTTATTGAACTCCTTCATTGGATATCCCCTGTCCTAGACCATTGAAGAGGGAGTCTTGGTCAAGGACAAGGAATCCTGCGGCTGGGGATACATTTCAATTATGTGCTGACCGACAATGGAAGCACATTGTGGGAGAGTTTTTAGAAATAAAAAAGGCACTCATAGCATTGCAGTATCAGAATCAATCTCAAACAGACGCCCACCACTTACAAACTGAAAGCCCCTCTGTACTGGGCGGGGGACAGCTGGTTCCTTTCACTCTGATGTATGAGTGACTGATGATGATGTGAACTGGGTGCTGCACTGGGAAGGGGGGGGGGGGGGGTTCATGACGTACTGATCGAGCTGCTAGTTGTATGGAGAGGATTCCAACAGTTTGATGCAGGTTCACTATGGCCGATTAGAGCTGATATGTCAAGCATGCACAACATCATCACTCAAGACCTGTCCTGACAGTCACCGTTTGTCAAGAACCACCTTTTTAACACTCAAATCAAATGAATGAAGAGAACATTTACAGGTCTACCACTGTGACTTTTACTCATTGGAGGTTATAAATACTGCCACTGTCTGTTCAAAGAGTTGTCATATAGAGAGCTAATCCAGCTGTTATGTTCCAATTAGACACATTTTTAAACTTCATTTTTTATTCTTTTTTTATTTTTAACGATCGCAGGTACTGAAGTTATGGGGCTGCTGAAAACAATAAATTAAGGGTGCCCCCACAGAGAAGGGAGATTTCAAAACCCGAGCAATCAAGCGACTGCAATCAAAGGATGCGTGAAGCCGTCCGGTTAAATCACATGAAAATCAGCACCACTGTGGCCCCACCAGGATCAGAAATGGACACCCGAGGCCTACATTATGCACGCCAAAGCAGGTGATCCTACCACAGGTGGGGGGTCCTGAGTTAATTAAGTAATTAACATATCACTGCGCTTAGAATTATGCAAAACTAAAAAATAAGTAGCAGGGTTATTCAGGGGGAGGACAGTATGTCATTAAATTTGGCTAATAAAAATAGAAAATCTGTAAATGCACATTGTAATCCTCCTCAGCATAAAGTGCATATAGTTTGCCATTTTTAACATTGCGTTACATTTCCTAGAACTGGCCAAACTTAAGGCTGGTCAGGACGTTTGCAGGAAAATCAAAAAATCAAAAATTCTGCCCAGCTAAATTTGGTAAACATTAGTGCTATCTCCAATTTCCCCTGAATTGCCTGTCACGACTCTAAGAACAGGAGTGTGATCAAATCTAAATAAAATATAATAACTGAAAAACTAAACTGGCAGACCTGTTCAATTAAGCAAATTTACTCTCTAATCATGACGACTTTATATTACTGACTCATTGAAAGCAAGGGTCTATCACAGATAATTACAGACAAACCTGGCCCTTCAAACACGAAGTGAAAACCTAATTACACACTTTTTTTTTTCCCCTCTGGTTTCACCTATGAACGGCACTCTGGCATTAAAATATACACTGGTGAACATTACCCCCCCCCAAATTAACGGGCATCTGTGCTCTCGTGGGGTTCCGCATCTCTGACCGATGTAATGGTGACATATCCGGCACGACATCACGCCTCTGATACTTCAAGCGAGTTTCCGTAACGTGGAATCCTTCGGATGCTCTGCCAATAGAAAATTGTTAAATGCATCCTTTTTTAAACACTGACATCCAGTGACGCAGTTCTTAAACACACCAGGACAAAATTTTAGCTTCTGTAATCTTCTTCCCCCGTTTGACTCGGTTAAATTAAATTTTCACAAAAAAATTAACAGATTATCCATACATGGGAAATCAAGCACATATTCTGGGTTAACTGCTGGTGAAATGCCGTGATCTCATTAAGGCTCACATGCACATCTTCATGTTATCTTGAAGTAAACATAACGTTTTATCAGATTCTGATTTAAACACCAGTGCAGCTTACAGTGTAAAGAGCCTTTAAAACATGAGAGTCATACTTTATTCATCCCTATAGGGAACCTGGGTAGTTTTTTGATATCCCATTTTCTTCTCCATGAGGAACGCAGACACACTCATATATGCCAATGCGAGCAAGGTTTGGGGTCAGTGTGCTGGGTCAGCCAGCATCTAGAGCACTTGGAGCAGGTGGGGTTAAAGGCCCTTGCTCAAGGGGCAAATGCCTATACTCTGCAGGCCATAGGATTTGGACTCTCAACATTCCGAACATGGTAACAGGGCCTTAGGCTGAGCTATATATCACCCCTGAGCTATGCATCATGCCAGGGGTGAGGTTTACTGATGAGCTCCGTAGCGATTTGGACTGTTTTTCTCTTCCAAGCAGAAGAAAAAAAAAAAGAAGTGCCAACAATTTGTCACGTGACTCAAACAGACCGTGTTTTGTAATATTTGATCACAGTGCAGCACAGTAGCGGCTGTTGTAATGTGAGCTTGTGAGGGTCACCCACGACCACCCTCTCAGGCAACAGCTGGCAGGAGGTGTCTGAGGCAGGGAAGTGGAAACAGACAAAAATCCTCAGCTAGATCTCGGCAATATCACCTTCCACACTCTGCTAATCCATAGCTGAAGTTCAATTTTCAGGAACGATCCACCTTTCCAGAAATAACCATCTCTAAAAGGAATAACAGTGAAAATCCAAATGCAAGCTATTATTTTTAAACCATAAGTATTGAATTGTATGTTTATAATACAAAATTAAATGACTTTTATTTTGAATTAACCAAACCTCTATTACAAGCACAACTACAAAGGTCAGTCATTAGGTTGAATGTCAGTTAGAGTGGTGAGTCTCAATATTTTTGTTTTGTGCCATCTGTACACCCGTGGTAATTTGGATAAAGATTAAGTACCCCCTCATTCAAACCACATTAGCATCATCATAAGAGAAATTTGTCTAAACAAGGGGAGGGGGGCAACAAGAAACCTTTCTGAGCAAAATCTTTTTGTGACCTTCACACATTTAGAATTTATGGCAGGGCTGCTGTTCAGAAACCACATCCAAGGTCAATGTACAAAGATAAAAAAAAATCTGGTTTAAGGACTACAAATGCAAAAAAGTCATTTGGTCTGAGGAGACATCTGTCACCCCTTTTCCTGCATCTGGCTGGATACAGGAAAAGGGGTGACAATAATCCTCTGGAGAAAGCCAAAAGACACCTTCAGCTCACAATGTCAGTTGGTAAGGGTGGCCATCATATGGACTGCTCTGCATGGTAATATAACGGCTAAGTTGTACTGGATTATTGACAGATGTCTGATTGTTGTGTAAAGCCTACTTCACTTGAAGGTGGTTTTTGACAAATGAGAAATGAAAAAAAATAATAGTTAAGCAACATGAAGCCATTTTTCAGAACCAGGTGCACTCTATCTCACTCATAATGATCCCATATTCCAAGATGATAATGCCTTAATTCATACACACTGCTGAGGAAATTGAAGCTTGCTTTTAAGAACACCAGGATGAAGACACCTTCCTAAAAGATCAAATCTAAACGTTATCAGACCTTTATGAGATATTTAGGTGTTTCCTTCATCCCTCAACGAACTGGAGGCTTTTCTTCTTGAAGAACAGTCCAAGATCCCACTACACAAAGTCCAAGGTTTGTATTACACCATTCTAAGAGATACAGAAGCTCTTCTGAAGGCAAAGAATGAACCTAATTCTTATTAGATTTTGACATTGTCATAAGCAGACATAGACCACCAGACTTCTGGGTGCAGTTCCCAAAGGAGTTGCAAGGTTCTGGAAGATGACTGTTCCCCATAACGGGTGGCTGGCTGTCCCATCGCCTCCCTGCATCCAGCATCGCCAGCATGCTCAACCCTCTATATTCCCGATATGAGCATATGGGTAAGATGCTTGGGTCTGTTGCTAGAGCAAAAACCTTCAGTCAGGAAAATCTCCGCAACGACAGGCTCACCATTGATCTTCATTTAAGGAGCTATATTAAATGAACATCGCAAGGTGACAGGGGTAAGCAACTTCACGATGAGATTCCTTAAACGGCAGAAGCGGTGTGATTTAACATCCTTGGCTGCTGCGGGGCCTTCCCCTGTCATGCCGCTTCTCCGTTTAACCCCCACGCCTTTTACTTACGCCAAGGTACGCTTTACCAGGCGTCCCGGTGAGTTTGACACTGTCTGATACCACAGGCCACAGCTGAAATGCACACTCTGGTCCTACATAGTTCTACAGCCCAATTTGGGGAAGAAGGGATTCTTCTGGAGTTTTTTTTTTTTTTTTTTTTAGATACAGATCTTGTAAGAAGCACAGGTGACGGAAAAGCGGGATTAGCAGATCGCATTCGCAACTTAACTTCTGAGAATCAGAAGCAGATAAAGAAAAAACTCTTAGCTGGTCATGAAAGGAGAGGGGAAAACCCCTAACTCCGAGGGTCCAAAGCAGGTCAGAAATTCCCGATTATGAACAAAATGATGGATTACCCCCCTGCCCCCTCCAAAACCCACATATAGAAGCAGAACCCAAGTACGGTTTTTCAGAAGTACCCTTACGAGATATTTGCAGTTTGGAGCCACAAAGTAAATAGTAATCAAATTGCAATTTGGAATATAATGGAGGAACGGGTTGACTCATCCTTGTTCCAGAGTGGGCTGCAACCGTATTGCTCATTTTTAAGAATTTAACGGTGCATAACGGCAAACTGGATTTCAAGAGATTTGACGATGTGGAAAAGATCACGGGAAGACTGGCGGCTGTGCTTGTCCAAAATAACCCGAGGCCACGAGAAATGGACCGCAGTCATTGTTGTTGTTTCAAGGGGACAAGTATTGCACACTACAGCCGCCAAACTGTTATTTCTTTCCATCATTAGTTCATTTACCCCAACCCTGAGTAATAACAGCCCTTTATTAAGGTCAAATAGATCTGATTCGTCTCAGCTTACCCTGTACAGTTTAGAGGGACTCAATTCCCTTCTCGTAACTAAAACCATTCTCGTGCTGTTACTTATGATTCCTACTTGTGTGTTGCACGACAAAAATGCATAATCTGAAAATGAATACTGAACGTCATTGTGAGTACGGAGGCCATAAAAGAGACTGATTAATAAATATAAATAATATTCTTCTACCGGAATAAAAAAGGAACTTCAAAGACAAACTCAAAAGTGCCTTGGATGCAATATCAACCCAGCACGACAACGTCAGAATCAGAATCAGAATATCTTTATTGTCATTGTAACGAGTACAACGAAATTAAGTGCAGTCCCTGTGTCAGAG
>JAACJT020000088.1:310608-353161 GCA_009936485.2 Gymnarchus niloticus | reverse complement strand
TGTGTCAGAGAGATATGTACATGAAAATAAATAAGGAGAAATATATAAATAAGGAAATATAAAATATGGGAGCTAGCGTACCCGAATACCAACAAGAGCGACGCAAGCCAGAATGAGAGAGGAAAAAAAAAAAAAAAAGACAAAAGCAAATCTGCCACCAAAACTGCATTTCTCAGCTTTTAATCGGTAAAACTTCTACACAGCACCCAGTGGCACTTTGAACGCAAAACGCTGCGTTCAAGCCGTCACCCAAAATGCCCAAGGAAATGGAGTGATATCTGTTTTTTAGCTAATTAAATTATTTTTTTTTAAAATGCTCCTTGACATAGCATAGTGGGAAGATCTTATTAAGTTGATGCCAATGGCTGCGAAAAACCCATTTAAAAATATACCCCTACAGCTCCTGTAAAGCTGGATTTAAAAAAATAACATGAAAAATGGATAATGACTTCAGTGTTACTGGTAAAAAAAAAAAAAAAATTGAAAATCAATAGTCACTAACCTCAAAACATCTGAAATACTTCAAGACAAAATGAAGAGATTTTTTTTTTGTAGTATTTCATGTTTTGTTAATGGTATAAATGTTAATTTATGGTACATTAAATGTGGATAAACAGTGTGTGGAAAATGCTTTTTTTCTTTTTATATCTATCACTAAAGCCTGACATATTTTATGCCCACATTTCATAATCAGTTGCTTCCGTGGTGGAAACATATGCAAAATATGCAAATGATTCACATGGCCCATTTTGAAAGTACGGATCAGAGACGTTCAGGGGTCTCCCAGCGGAGTTCCAACAATGGTAAAGCTCGGTGGTCTTTACGCCTCATTGTTGGTTGCTTTGCAGGTCTTTGTTGCCTTTGGGTTCCATCCATACCATGTTTACCAGCCTAAACCCTCCACTCCGGTACCTAGGGGGTTTTTTTGTGCTTAATGTCTGTACAGCTACAAAGCGGGAGAATGATTTACAGTTTTTTCTCTCTGTTTTGGTCTCTGCATCTTGGTTGATAAGCAACGAGGCTCAATGTCACAATGCTGTTTATGCAGATGTCCAGTGACCACGCTGGAGCCGCTTCTCAACGGCAGCTGTCAAGGAACTACATTTTACCAAAAAAACTAAAGCTTCCGGCCTAGGGAAAGAATCTTTTTCTACGACCATTAGCAAGGTAATTATTTGGAATTACCAGGCTAATACATTCCACTGTGTGAAGTGGGTGAGAATTTAAACTGCACACTTCTCATATTGCTCAGGACGGATGTGCCTAATATGACCCTTTTCATGCACAGACAATTAAATTAAACGCTGGCCTTACACGTGAACTACAAACCATTGCTTGGTATATTCTCTCATTTTTATGCTCATTTTATGTAGGTGGCTGGTGCCATTTCCAGTAGGACTTTCTCGTGAATTAATCACGTTGCATTTACTTAATTACCATGTTTACACTAACGTGTACTGGGTTTTCTCATTCATCCCGCAGAGTGTCATTGAGCGCTTACCTTGCATGATTTCCGAGCATTCTCACTATCTTATAAAAGGCCTATTCTTTTACACACAAAGTATTAACTCAAGTGAGCAAGAAAGATTATTGAAGAATTTCTGCAGATGCTAATGTTGTAGTCTGCTAGAGCAGCAGGGCTGAGTGTGCAAGCATCACCTTCTAGCTTCAGGTTAGCTTTATCACCCCTGTTATCAAAAGGCGTGAAAGAGTAACGCCCCATCCCCCCATCTACAGGCCTCCTGCCCCACAGCCGCTAACGGATAGCTTTATTTTCAACTTGGCTGCCAGTTGTTATGATTTTGAGATGGCACAGTGCCATAGTGGGCATCATATTGTTGCATGCTCTTCCCGTGTCGTGCAGGTTTCCTCCTTCCACTAAATTGGCAGTACTGCATGATTGTCTGTGAGCGTGTGTGCCCCACCATGGACTGGCACCCTAGCCAAGGTACACCCCTGTGCCATGCGGGTTTAACGGCAAGCGACATCAGCTGATAAACGTGCCCACATGGCTGATTAATAAAATTTTGTCAAAACGTCCACTGAAAATCACATATCGGTTTGAATTTCATGACTGTCATTTCCAGCTCTTCTAAAACAGGTTTTATACTTTGTCAAATGTTTATGATGCTAATATACGTCAACCTGCCTGCACTCAAAAAAGCCAGATCTGTATTTGAAAACCAGTAAAAAAAGAAAAAAGAAAAAAACGTAAGCAACAACAAATTTCTGCGATGAGGGTTGCCCTGCAGAAACTATGTGACGTTGTGGTCGTTTACATGTTACTCCCATGAGATACCAGCTAACACTAAAAACCATGAGTCTCATGGATAAACTGCAAGACTTGACATGTACGCATATACACACGACATGCCTTTTGTAGTCTGTTGTGTCATCGGGTAGTGGTGCACGCAGGGCACCATTCGAGCAATCGCACACCGTACGAGAGGCTTGTGTGTACTAACGCTGGCTCTGCCTTCGAACACTAATATAATGTTCAGCAAAGTGTCATCTAAAATAACCTGGGACTGTTAGTCCACAGAAATGCCGTGCTTGCTACAAGTTGCTTCTCATAAACTAACGTGTGTCCACATTAGGCTCCTACACACACCTCAGACATAGTCTGTTGTGTCTATCACGCATTTACACAACATCACATTGACACAACACAGTACACGCCAATTACAACAGTAATATTGCGGCTATTTACAGGTTATTTACACTTGGCACAGTGCCAGGGTACCCTGTGGTATTCTGGGTACCCTCCAATTTTTGCCTAGTGCCATAATTGCCTGGCAATGCTTGGATCGAAAGGTTTTATGAACGACAAAGGTGACACAGGGACGTGGCGTCGGGGACAGCCCTGTCACCCAGGTCGGAAAAAAAGGAGAGAAAAAACCAACACATGGACAACGCAATGGAGACTCAAATAAAATGTCAAATAAAGTGACATTTATGACCTTTGGTATAAACAGCAAAGCATCAAGTGCCTTAATACAACAGCAGATCTTTGACACTTTTGTTAAATGTTTTTTTAAGGATAACGTCCCCACATTGCCGGTGTGTTCCCTGTCTTTGCGGGGAGACTTTGTGAGGTGGAGCAACGTCTCAGCATGCAGCACCGCGGTGACACACTTCCAGCGACGTGCGTTGGCGAGGGCAAGTGCAGTTTTCATTTTCTCCCTGTAGCTGTGTGGGTTTTCCTCCCACACTCCAAATGAACACATGACATAGGGAGGTGGGTATCACTGATTTATCTGCCTGGGGTGTCACCAGCCCTGTGTTTCCTGGGACAAGCTCCAGACTAACAGTGACCCTGCATCGGGTCATGGAAATTATAGAAGATGGAGGGCAGGTTACTTTGAATAAACAAAATATCATTGCTATGAGGGAGACTACGTATGCCTGTGTACAGATTTCCATTAGTTCTAAAGGTGGAAAGCTTGGGCGAGCTTTAGAATCCCACTGGCTAAATCAACATAAGAGCGGAAGTTACCGTCACAGACATCGTAGAGCATATATTATAGAGCCTCTGAGAATGCAGAGCGGCAAATGATACGAGACACCGCTGGCATATCCATGAGTCTCAGCCAGTTACCTGGGTCGGCACGGAGCATGTCAGTTTGTGTGTAGAGTAAAATGTGTGTAGCTGAAGCCTCTCGTTGTTTGCTGTGATGACAGCTATTCCCTATTCTTAACCCCCACCCCCACCCCTGCTTGATTCACATAGCCTGGTGATTCAGGAGTAATCAGCTCTTAAAAAGGAAGTTAATTAAACGCCGGGCATTCATATAGTGTGAGAAGCGATGGTTAATTTGCATATGAATGAAGTCTGAAAAGACTTTCCGATTCCTTTAGCATATTGGACACGTGGTTGGTGGCTATTATTTGGAAGTTAACATTCCACGTGTGCTGTCCTCCAATTCCTCTCTGGAAGAAGTTACACATCAGCACTCCTCCAGCATAATCTCATATCATGAATTTGGCGATTGTTATTATGAGTTACTCCAGGCCTTTCTGCCCCTGCAGATCGGAAAAATGAGGAGGATCGAATTACGGGATGGGGGTGGGGGATACCAGTGCTCTGTTTGAATGCAGTATATAGGATCAAAATTCAATCACCAGGTAGGCGCGTGTATCAAAGGTTTGAACGGGGGTGCTGGTGACATGTGAATGCTTTCACCGGAGTCCTCAGGCAGCCAGTGGGCAGCAGGAAAAAAAAAAAAAAACAGAACTGTTGTTGTTATCCCACCTGTGTTCAAATAGAAGAAAAAAAAAAGACTGAAAATGATGAAGAGCCTCATGCAGCAAAATGACCTATGACCCCGACAGATGTAGACGGTAAATAAGGACAGTATGGCCTAGTTTTGTTCACACAGCATGAGCCAATGCACAGAAGGTGAACTAGACTGGTTTTAGAACAACTTGGGGAGACCGGGGTAAGATTAGGAGGTAGATTATCGCCACCACCAGGTACGGAGGACTGGAAGGCTAAGATGCACGTAACTAGAGGGAAACCAAAAGCCTTTAGATGCTAATAGCTGGGCGACTACTGGTGAAATCAACAGGAATAAAAGAAAGGATCACAAGCATTACCCCAGGCAATGGCATCCCAGCAAGATCTGGAAACATTTCCCAAAGTCGGTTATACACACGCACTGACATCTCTGCTGCCAGCCACTTCTCCAGGCCCACTGCACAAGCATTCCTGCAAACGAAGGGTCAAGCCCGTAAATTAGGCGTACCTTGACAGGGCAATTTCTCCATCAAGGCTACGCTGCTCGTCTTGTCAGGAGGGGCCGAAATCACCCCCTGCACTGAATGCCCTCCAATTATATGCTGTAGTTGAACTGCGCGACTCTCATTCCAAGACACTCGATACTTGTAAGTCTCTATCTTCCTGTCACAAACAAGGACTTCTCACCTCCTCTACCCTCTTTAGAGAATCGATGAGGTAAGTCACCATTTCCTCCACATGGTACCGCTAACAAAACTTTTGAACACTCGAACACTCTTTTTTCCACCTTCCTGGGGTAAAAACTTAGCACATTAATTTGTTTACTCCCACCAAAAAGTATCAGCCTGCCTCCTATAAGCAAATGCTGCACCTACAGTCTGAGAACCATTACTCGTACTAAACACCATGCATTTTAAAAGCTCTTACTACTTAATTCTCATTTCTTCGTTTCATCTGGGTGCTTATTTGAGCACCCTGGACATGTTGCACCTCAGCACACGCGGCAAAGACGGCATTTCAGATGCACTAATAAAATTTACGAGTCAGTCTTTTTGAAGCCATTAAGGAAAACTCGGCACTTCGGACACATTATAAAGACTCTCTGGCATCGCCTCATAGAGGTCTGAGAGATTAATCAAACCATTGGCATGGGAGGGACATGTAAAAAAAAAAAAAAAAAAAACAGTCATGGTCATTAACTTTTGAGCTATACCATCTTACTGAATAATTCATAAAAGTCAGTTATGATATGTCCACTTCATTTTTCAGCAGAAGCGTTCCACAATTACTTGAATGCATTTCCCAACTGGCAGCATTGTGTTCATGATACAAGAAGACAGTTTCCACAGCAAAATAAGTGAGTTTATTATGCAGGATGGCCAGATTACGTAACTAGCGATGATCAATACTAATTGGTCTCGCTAGATCATGAAGGAGCAGAAATGGTCCCCCGATGACACTTTTCCTAATTAAGTCTACAAGTACCCCACCACAGCAAAGGTCAACACCACACCGGGTCCCTGGCCCCGTCAGGAACGCACGGCGGGTGGCATTCACTCCTGGCTCCCCGGGTGGACGCCGATGCCCGGGTAAAGGTGTAAACTGGCAGAAACGGATCGATATGAAGAGGCAGCCTGTGAGTCATGTGTAAATTCAGGAGCAGCCGGCTGACTGATGAGCCTGAGAATGGCCTGGTCTCTGGTCGAGATGAGGGCAGCAGGTGACACAGTGGTTAAGGAGCCGGATGTAACTAAAGACTCCGCACTTCCAGATCTCCACGGGGCCTGCATCACCAGACCCTCTCTCTGGTAATGAAGCCGACCCACCCAGGTATTATTATTCAAATCCACAGAAAGGAGCGTTCATGCAGAAAAGGCGATAAAGAAGTAATTGTAGCAGCAGACCCCCACCCCCTTCCTGGTTAAGAGTAATTATTACACACTCAGGGTTCTACTTAGTAGGTACACCTGCCTAGAAAGACCCCCTTGTGTCTACAGAAGAGCCCGAATTTGATGAGGCATGGACTGAGCACGGTGCTGCAAACTTTCCTTATGGAGTTTGGGCCGTGACCTTTAATCACTCAGAGCCTCCCTTTAGCTTTAAGGAGTCTGTTCGCTCTCATTTATAAGCTGTTTCTGGCAACAGGAAAGCCACCGATGGGCCTTTTTCTGTTTATCGTACCATAAACGTGCAAATTAAGCTCCTCCATCTAATTAAGGATGAGTTAATTGGTTAATTAAGTAGACCGAAAGAACCAGTCCTGAGCCGATACCTGCTGCGGCACTGAAGTCCTTGGCCATGTGGGGTCTTCAGGGAAAGGCGGTGAACCTTGGAGCAGGGAGACTACAAACATCCCCCCAACCCCCACATAAATGCCCCTCCCCCCTCCGGCTCTTTAACTTCTGTGATCTCAGCCGAGGTACCTGAACCCCTGCGTCCGTCCCTGCTTAACCTGCCTCAGGCAAGAAACAACAAAGGAGCAGAAGACGCTTCTCTGATTAGTTTGGACTGAAGCCACGGGAAGAACTGAATCGATTTTATCACACGTGATTTTATCATATAGCTGTTTCTGGAAGATGTGGCAAGTAAGTAAGAAACGTGTTGCATTCAAATAAACTCCTGGAGTATGGGGAGAAGGTGATTTGTGTGTGGGTGAGTGCATTTATGCTTGTCTGTACATATACTTAAACAGATCAATAATAATTCACTTAAGACTTATTAGCATTTGTTGACAGTTACATTGTGTTGATTGACACATCCCTGGTCAAGGTATCTTTTGCCCCTTTTAATTTCAAAATTGTGGTAATCCAGAGGTTCGAAAAATTCCAAAACACTCCTTAACGAAATACTATTTATTTAGGCAATTACAAAGCTGGACAGACAGAAAATGTGCCCAAACTAATTCCTTAATCAAATGTGAAAGACCTATGATTACTCAACTATGCTATATGGCACATAATCGGAAGAAAAAAATTAATTAATCTATAATTTAAGAGAACCATGTGTTTAGAGACACGGTGTCTCAATGAGTAGCATTATTGCGTCATAAGTCCAGGGTTATGGGTTCAACTCCCACCTTTCCTCTGTGTGTGGTTTTTATCGGCTTTCCCAATGTTCTTTGCTTTTTCTCCCAATCCAGCAATATTGAGTTAGGTAAACTGGTGTCTCTAAACTGTCCACAGAGAATGTGGGTGTGTACCATGTGATGGACTGGCATTCTATCCAATGTGTAGCCCTGTCTTGCACCCTAAGCTGTCTCTGATAGGCTCCAGGTACCCTATGTGACCCTATACTGGAGAAGTGGTAGGAAGATGGATGGATGTACTGCAGGGTTGTGATTTGATCCAATGTTGTGTTTTTCCTCAGATTATCTACTGTGACTACTTAGCACTCGTACGAATGCAATTCAAAACCGACCTGCCATCCTGCGTTGGTACGAAAGGTTCACTTTGCAGTCCATCAGCACAAAACCCAAGACAAAAAAAAAAAGCATTAAATTCAAAATCTCTGTCATAGTCTGTCTGGTCTTGTTAATAAGGCACATGTACTGAGCAGTGCAGAATATTAAAGACTGAATTTGACAGATGGATGATATTTGAAGCAATTAAACCACAACACCATCCTTAGACATCAGTCACATATTATGAAGGCTCCACTTTTTCCACCTGTTACACGCCATGAACAGGAGGACCATTCAGTTAGTCAAAACCCTAACAAATAATCATTAATGTCATTGGAGTAACATAAAGAAAACAAAAGTATAATGTGCAGGAAGCATTTTAATTACTGTGTACTGTTTACAGTTAATATCTTATAAATTTAAAATTGGCCAGAGTGAGTCATTTAAATGATATTTTTTAAGGTATTAAATATCGTCAGCTAATTAAACCTAATAATCAACCACACAAGTATCTTGACCTATTTCCACAATGAGCTGTTCTCAGTTTTGATTTTCATTGAATATAATTAAACGTAAAAATGAAAGTTAATTAATTGCACCCGATATGTGCAGAATTGGGAAAGCAAAAATTAATGTTGCATTTTAGCTTTTTTGTGCAGGAACTGTTAATTATTTCAATATTCTGTATTTGGTAACCTAACGCTTGACTGATTAAGAATGCCATTTCAATCCTTTTAAAAACAAGGGTGGAAATTTAATGAGGCTCCTTGTGATTTTATAGCAAACCACATGTAGCATTCCCTCCTTATTCAGACCTGAGGAGTCCTAATAAGTTATAAACGACATCTTCTCACATTTTGCCAGTTTCAAACACAGCACACTTTAGCTGTACCACTGGCAAACCGACATACTAAAGGCATTTCAAAGTAACTCTATCACTATGAAACACAATTTAAAAAAAAATAAAAAATCTTTTTTCTTAACAATAGAAAAGACAGCAGACTTCTAACTGAAAGGTTCTCATATAATTGCCTTTTACAAATGACAGTCTATTTCAAACATAGCTTTAATGTTTGATCTTGAATAACAAAATTAATAGAAGTATGAAATAGTTATTTGTAATTGCCAGTAATTGTTGCCATTTCTCATTCAGGTTAACATTTATTGTTCTGGGGGTCAGAGGGTTAAAAATGTCTACAGCCTCTCGTTCTTGACATTTTGGCACTCAAATTATGGATTTATTTTTTTTCCTGCAGAGTGAACGGAATCTGAGTTTTACTAAAAGGGAGAGATAATCCATCAATCTTACAACTCCTCTCAAATAACCTGGTAGTACTTAAGCATTTGAGTGAAACATGATTCTGGTTAAATATCTAGTATGTTAAAGAGCTCGGTCAGTCAATGGATACACAAATGACCGCTGAGCAGCATACATTAAAGTAAACAACATACTGGCGTATATTTAGCCTTTACCTTTGATGAATTTCTATGGTGATTTCTTGAGGTTGTGGGTTTTATTCCCAGCCCTGGCTCAGTGTGTAGCATTTGGATGCCTCCTCCATGTTTGTGTAGGGAGTTCTGCAGGATAGGTGAAGCAATGTCTCGAAATTGTCCATTGTGTTGCACGTGTGTGCATTCGTGCCCCACGTTCGACTGGCGTCCCGCCTATAGGAGGTCCCCCGTCTAATGCCACCCACTTCCTGGGATAGGAAGGCTCACTGTGACCCTGCACCGGCTAAGCAGTCCTGTAACCTGTATGGATATACTGTAAGAAGTCACACGCTCGTATGTTTCTACGCATAGATGTCACCCGAAACAGCTGTGTTTTCTCTGCACTTTCTATGCAACCCGCAGAAACACTGAATCACAGGAGCGGCAGAAGGCGGTTTTGCATTCCGGTGCCGTGGCACGTCAGGTTCGGTATATCAGGAGGTGGGAGAGGCAGGTTGGTGTGGGAACAGCGTCACGATGGAGTATCTCTCCAGAGCTCTCCTCCCCGCAGCAGGAACGTTTGATTGAATGCGTTGTTCTTTGCTTCCCACATCTTACTTACCTGCTTCATCCTTTAAGATCAAGTGTTGCTTTCATTTTCTGCCTGATGGACATATTCAGGATCTCCACAATATTTCGTAACTTTTTATTTATTTATTTCTTTTTAAACAGGACCAGTCAAATAGTATGAAATAACCCATTCATTTAATGATGAAAACAGCCAAAAAAATCATCCTTAAATTTTAACAAGCACCGTCATCATATTGAAATATCCCGTTTATCTCCTTTTCTGGCACTATATCATTACAACAAGTTCAGCATTCAAGTGCAGGAAATATTTTGCTCTTTTTCACGATCCACGAGAAAAATAAATTGCATCGATTTGAGAGCTCTGTTCATTTATGGGAAATCTTACTTTTTCTCCTTCAAGCTTTTAGAAAAGCAAAGCAACCCCAGACTAACAAAATAAGGCTGCTAATTTACAGAGTGCACCCTTGATCTGGGCCCACGATAAAAACATCACCGACACAAAACAGGCCCTGTGCTGTGAGCCCATAAATGGCCTCGCCGTTTATGTAATGCTCGCCGAATGCCTAAAATTACCTGGTTTGTCTCTTTGTCGATGTTCGTGTGGCGTTACTCCAGGAAGGTGAGCACTAAATAGATTATGCCTTTTCTTTTGCTTGAGAAATGCTTCCCCTTAATGAATTTCTCCTGTACAGTTCTTTCTTTGGGCCCATAAGTCATCCGTTGAAAACGGCCAAGCCAGCCCAGCCCCGTTCAGATGTATCGTAAAGGGTATATCCATGGCTTTACTGGCTCCCGACTCCATGTGAGAAGAATGCAAAGTGAGGGCCACGTTTCGGTAGACATTTAAAATTCAAAGCACAGGGTTATCTTTAGATTATTGACTGAAAATGTCAGAGGAAAGAGAGAATTTGTTACTGGGAGAGGTCTGCTCTAACATCTACCAAGGGCACAACTTCTGTGGGGAAGATAAAAATGAATAAATATTCACATATATGTGTATATACAAACACACTTACAAAGTTTTATATACATGTACACACATGCATACAATCAATATACGGTATTCCGGCCAATTTAGTAGGTCAACAAACAGCCTGCGTGCCCCAAACACTGAGTCACATGACTGTAGGTGAACACGTCCAAAGTGCAGAAATGGTTAAGTCCCTTTACTTTTGGGCAAAGCATTAGAATAGCTACGAAACCTCATGCAAGTGATTTTTGGATGTGCCGAGATTGTCGGTGTCTCTGAAACAGCCAGTCGCCGGGGATTATCACAGAATACAGTGTCTACAGTTTATTAGGAACCGTGTGATAAATGAAAAACAACCAGTCAGCGGCAGTTCCGTTGCCAAAAACGCCTTGGTAATGAGAGAGGTCAGAGGTGAATGGTCAAACTCGATTAAGCCTAAAGACTGGTCACATTAGCAAAAAAAATAATGGCCCAGTATGACAGCGGTGTGAAGAAAGGCTTCTCTGAATGCACAACTTGTCAACAATTAACATAGTTTGGGAGAAAAAACAAGACCCTACCCTGTACTAACTAGGTGTACCTAAAACTGGCACAATTCTATACAGAAATAAAATTATACTTCATGCGTACAGCATAAAAAGAGAAAACCATAAGGTGCTTTGAGACTATACTTCTGCTGTACATACACAGAATCAAATGGCTTGACACAAACACACCGCATGCACACAAGCCACCGTATCCCAGAAACCCTCTTTTCCCGCTGGGGTTCATGCCACCTCTGCTGTCGTAGGCTACACTGGGTTCTGTGCAACGCACCCCAGCCTGCACGGCCACTCAAGGTCACTGGGGACATCTGCACCCCCAAGGCGGAGGCCAGCCCACTCCCCGTTCTTCTCCCTGGCCCTGTTTTGTGAGCCGAACCGGGTCGCCTGCAAACCCTTCTGGGCTGTTTTACGAGCCTGGTCAGCACCGTGAGTGGTGCACCCTGGGAAATCAGTGGGGGCTGGGCTGCAGTTAATGCTGCTTGAGTGTGTAATGAGTCATCCCACGGCTCCCAGAGAATCCAACTGACTTAAAATACAATTAGAATATGTTAACAATATGTGAGCACTGGCAACAGGTTTTTGGTATGGTGACGATTTGTTCAGCAGAGTCTGCTTCCAGTGCCACCCTTCTACATGTATATGGTGTTTGTTTGTTGACTGTAGTGTTATATTTTGTGTTTCTGTATTATTATTACTTTTTTGTCAATTACGGTACTGATTTTCCCATAATTATTTGGCCTTATGGTCAACTGGAAGCCTCAAGTTGGAATTTCATCATACCATATTCTTGAACATAGTCAAACCTGCAAAGGTAACAAATCATCCTCGATTTCCCCATTTTTAACCTTACTTGAATGAAAATAAGCGCATTTGTAATTCTGAGTTATGGCGCCTTTACTGAGGTGCCGATAAAAAGTGCTGATAATTTTAACTGGCTGGGTCGTCTTCTGCGAGAGGAAGCAGCGCGGGAGCCCAAGGAGACCGAGGGTAGCGACATGAGTCGGCAGGAAGGGCTGAGAGAGTGAGGCGATGCTTGACGGGGCGACGATAACACACTGCTAATCGCGGCCATTAAATCGGCTCTTTTCTCCATTCTGTTGCGGTTATCTTGGCAGGAGAGGCCAGAGATAAAATGAATGTATCATCGGCTAGAGGACGTCAACTCTGCCAGTCGGCGTACCACGAAATCTCTGGTCCTGTCCTCCACCCATGGTTCAGCTAGGGAGGGCAGCTGAATAAGAGGAACAGAGGACACCAGCCCTCTCAATCCAATCTCTGCTGTCAATGTTAAGCACAATTTCGTCCTCCTTATGACCTTGTTTCGCCTGTTTGATTCGGGGATTGTGTGTGCTTTTTCAGCCTGGATAAATCCCTGGCATATGCTACATCGCACCGTTCCTGCTTCACTGCCTCCTGGCCTCCACCGCTACTCCTCAATAGCCATGCCACACTTCTGCCAACATGTCTACGTGACGAGGAGGTAACGGCTGGCAATCAGTCAACGCAGCGTACCAAATGAATTCGCAAAGTTTCCGCAAAGTCAGATCGTTAAAGTCCTTTACAAAGGCAGCCAATGTGTGTTTACAGAATCAACCTTATGAACTCCAGAACATTACTGAAGGCTACAAGGAATGCTAATATACTGTAATTGGCCAGCGAGCTGCAGACACGTCAAATTATTATAACTTCATTTGAATCAAACGTCTTGGCTAAGGGCAATGTGAAAGTACATTTGATTTGTAGTGCAGCAAAGATCACAGTGCTGGGCTCAAAAACAAGGAGGCAATGAAACTCCCCGAAAATCGATGCAAGAGAGAACAGAAACAGTGACTAAAGAAGTCATGGTTTCAAGATGGATCATTTGTCGAATATAAATCAAAATAAAAATACCATCCTGCGATACTTACCCAATAAGTAAATTAAATGGGAGACACTATTTTTTGGCTATTGCTCTGAATATCCTGAGTTATTAAAACTGTTTGAACATGGCTACTTTATTTCATGATAAATAAAACCTCCCACCCACCCATCCACCCACCCATCCATCCATCCATCCATCCATCCTACAACCATCTAGGTAGCCTCAGGTAGCCTGGAGTAAAAAACACACAATGCCATTAAGAATATTTTCAACCTCAGCAGTTTACCGCAATAAGAATGTTCCACATATGGAGAAGCGAGATCTGGGACAACACTAGCGTTCGCCAGGCTCTGCAGCAATCTAGATAGGTGCCTGCTTTTTTGCCTGAAAGAGCTTGAGGAAGAACTGGATCAAAGCAAGGAAGCAAGGCTTAGGAATCCGACTCCTTCATAAGGACGATGAAAACAAATGGTCAGCACCTTCTGTCAAGAGGCCCAGCCATGCATAACGGGAAAATCAATTTAAGCTGGATGAGTACCCACCCCAAAAACCATTGTATGAATTTGTATATATAGTACATACATATTTAAAGCTTCTCTCATACCATTGACATCTCATAAGTATATTATTCTAAACGTTTAACATGCAGCGGGAGGCTGGAATATACGACTATTGTGTGCATAGCCTACCTCACTCGCTAGAAAACCTCATTTGCATTATATCTTACAGGAGTTACATTTGATCTTGGACGTGCTAAACCGCTGCGTTACTAATGTCAGAATGATAATAATGCACTGAAGCATCTGACGTTTTGAAAGATGTGTACTGTAGGTCCCTCTCAAGGGTATTGATTTTCTCGAAGTTATGTCGCACACCAAATAGCTGAAAATGCAAAATCTTTCCACTGAATGCCGTTTAAAATTCAAGGCCAGCGAGAGCATCGTCAAACAGTTAATGAATTGCATTTCTGTCCGAAATGCTAAAATAATTTGACTCTCTGCCATGTCCCTGTGCCTAGTCAGAATAACGTCTGTCAGGATCTTCAGCCAGGTTCGGCGTTCCGTGGGTTCTGATGTATTAGTCCCATGGAAAACCCGACTGTTTGGCTTTGTTTGGATGCCTCAAAGACCAGAGTGTTCCAGCATAATAATGGCACCTGACACTTTCTCTGAGGACAGGTTTGTACTTTTGGTTCTATGGTTTCGCCATATGGACACCAGCAGTGCAGGAAAAGGTAAATACGGAAGAAGTTGAAGTATTAAACTAGGCACGGCATGCGAAACAACAGATTCTGAGGCGCACGCATTTTGGAGATGTCGTCAGGGGACCAGCAGTGCTAATAATTACTAACAGTTTGCCCTTAATTTAAATACAGAAAGAGGCACAGGAAGGAGCCAACGTGGGGGGTGGCAGAATAGTCCAGCAGAAAGTCGGACCGGGATGGGATACATGAGCCGGCAAAGGGGAGCCAATTATGCTTGGAGATCGCTGACACTGGTAAGAAGCCAACAAGGTAATTAAAATACACTGTGACTGTAATCCGTCTGCCCTCTGTCAGGTGTCATCATGAAATCCAGACTCACCGTGTCCAGTTTTAATGTTTGAATATGATCTGAGAATCAAGATGGAAAATGCGTAACCGCAGAACTGCCTCTTCCTAGGCTCATCTCCAGGAATTCTTGCCCTTCCCCCTGAATCATCCATTACATTACACGAAGGACAAATATACTGGTAGGCTCCAACTCCTCTGCTTAATGCATCTCATCTTTCTATCTATCTCGAGTCACAAACTCAAAGGGTAGACTGGAGGTCTGATCCCATAGGCTAAACTCCTCAGGAGAACCATGCAGTATCTGGATGACAGCTTGCCGCTCTAGTCCATCCTCAACTGTATCTGCAGCCACTTGCAATTTGGCTGTACTTGTTGGTCAAAAAATGTTGTTGACTTCTACCTATTTTTTTTGCATTTTTCTTCTCGATGGAAGATGGACACTTCCCCCAAAGTGCTTTTGTTCATTAAAAACTGTCTGAACATCCTCAGCCATCCATCCTCCTAACCATTTACCCAAAGCTGGGTCCCGGCGATCCTCTCCAAGCAGTGCGAGGCGATCGATCACAGGCCATAGAAACCCCGGGACTCGAGACCGGGGCAAGAAACCCTCAAGGAAAACATGCGAAGAGGGTATGAACCGCGACCGTGGAAACATGAAACCGTAGAGCTACCCAATGACTCACACTGCCAGCCTCAATGTGACAATAAATCATCCAATTCAGAATATTCCACAAGCCCCAAAGAAACGACAAAAATAAAAATAGCACATAAAGTCAAATCACACTGACAAAGGACATTGTTATGGGAGAGAATCTCATTGTTTTTGGCTTCCCACTGTTACTTTAAAACTGCTATTATTGAAAACTATTGAACTCTGATCACATCAGGCTTATTCTTTACCCATCATACAGAAAAAAATCATTAAATGTCTAATGAATGGGATCTGTTAGCAGAGTATGAATGGTTACTATGGCATGTCTTTCAATTGCATTGTGGGTAACTGAGTAACTGAATCACATCCTTCCAGTAGAATGTAATCAGAACACTTGTGTCGCACCATGAAGCTATGAACATGTGGAGTTTGGACTGACTAAAAGATGAACATAAATGATGTAGTGTTAGTGTAGGGATGCCCATCACCCCATGCCCCGGGTCCTCTTAGCTGCTTGCAATGACCACAGCTGGGAGTTCAGGAAAGGGGAGTGGAGGGGCAACAATGACAAGGGACTGTAAAAATCACCAGGTGCAAATATGGGATAGAGATGAAATGTGATCCAACTGAGAGCAGTGCGGCGGTTATTGGACGGCAATACAACTCGGACCAACTGTGCCAAAAAAAAGACCAGAAATGGAATAGAAACCCGAGGGGGGGCTGGAAGAATGGGGCACGTGAGAGACCTGGAGTGGGGGGACAAAAATAGGAGTACAGGGGAGGGAGGAAGGGAGGGAGAGAGAGGGATAGAGAGAGAGAGAGAGCACGCCTTGGGGTGTGTGATTAGCAGGCACACCACCCCCCCAGCTCATGAGGCGGTGCAGCAATGCACCAAAAAACCCAGTGAACAAAGAGAATAGAAAACAAATGGAGCTGTGACATTGCTCAATCACCTTCAGCTGACTGAAAAGCCGGGCTGTTTTATACATACACACATTTTATCATCACTCTGATCAAGACCAGTGACAGAAAGGCACCGAAAGTAAAAAACAGCCAGATCATGACCGATGAGGAAAAAGGAACTTCCCGTTAAAAGCTGAGACTCTGTTTTATATAGGAGGAGTTCCTATGGAAAACACTCATTGTTCATATTACCCTGAAAACGTCCAGTTCAGCAGGATATTGCCTGGCACAGAAGTCCATTCTGCCACAAACGGTTGAGGTGGGCCGAGTGTGAAGAGAGAATCTGGCATCACCAAGGGCAGCGAGGGCAACTTTCCAAACAGTTAGAGTGGAAGGCCCATAAGGAGTCAAGGCAGCAAGTCTGCTACTGTCTAGAAATTAGAATGAGATCTTTTTGAAAATGAGAATTGTAGCCAGGCATGAAATCTGTCACTGGATTGAAGGAAGTGAAATTATGGAATCTACAATCTGTGCAGATGAGGGATTTGCAGATGTGGGAAACTGGAAGGTGCTGACAGTTGAGGCGAACTTGTGAGATGGCATCTGTCTCATATTTCGTTCCAACTCAGTTATCATCGACGGGCCCTCCTTAATGACACCTGAGCTCAGATGGGTTTCACAAGACACCTGCTCATGCGGGTCAGCTTGGAGTCAGTGGTGTCTCTTCAATAATAGATGTAACACAGAGGTATGAGTTCAGGAAACATTTCAACAATGTTATAAACAGCCGGAGAGTTCTCCTGAGAGGTGGTGGTGGTGGTGGTGGTGGTGGGGGGTAGACAATTTAAAGTCTGGTAGGGTTTAATCAGACGGAGCCTAGACAGTGGATGAAACTAAAGGTAAAAAAAAAAAAGTGTTGCGATTTTCATATCTCTGACCTGCCACATTTAAAGGACACTTTCCAGAACTTTCAACATGATACTGAAAACAGTCTTGGGCTTGAAAAGTACTGATGGTGGCAGCCATGCTTAGAACACGCATTTTGGAACACATCAGTGTTTACAGTTCAACAGCCGGGCCAGGCCTTGCAGGGGCCTTTCCTGAAAATGAGAATCACAGAACGGTCACGTTACATACAGAAAGATATCAGATATGTGATGGTTGTGTGAGTCATATTGTAATGTTGGATTAAAAAACCAAATCATAATCTATCTACTGTGCCTGTGTGCAACAACACCAATGGCCCAAACCTACAAGTTCCCAGAATGCAAAGCACAAGATATTATTCTCACAGAAAGCTCACATAAATATAAACAGAAGGTAGGAATAGATACAAATGTTCTGTAATCGCACACCATGACACTTACAAAGCATAACTTCTTAAAACTGTCAGACCTCCTCCACTAGAATAAAAATGTGACCCTAGGATTTTACAGCATGCTGGCATTATCACTTTTGTCACATCGTTAGACTCGGAAACAAAGTGTTAAGTGGAAAAAGTATGAAGTCACACGGCATCATAGCTGAATCCTGGTGTGTCTCTGGATGCTTGAAAAGAGCGTGTCGCAGGCTAATTATTCTGAACATTAAGGGAAATCACGCAGAATAGAACCAAATGGAGCCAAACAGAAGCGAGGAGGTATTCTCCACCTCCAGGGTTACGTTCTGGCCTACAGCACAAGAGCTGAATTTTCAGCATGACTTGCTTCTTGGATAACAGCATTCACTTTATGTCTTATAATTTGTTATTACTCAGACTGTTATTCGGCATGAAGTGTGAGCAAGTATGTCTAACAATTAAATAAATAATACTATGTAATTGTAACCACCTCTAGATTTTATTTGGACACTATTAAGGCAACAATAATATTCCACTGAGTGACCCATAAACCCATTAATAGATACTCCAGAGTATTCAGCCATTGGGGGGGGAATAGAGACTGATGACTGATATCTCTCTCTCTCTCACTCACACACACACACAAAATCTTCTTATACAAGTGGTCTTGCTGGGTTCTGGCTAAGATTTTGTTCAGTTTCAATATAATTTGAATTATAATTATTTAAATAATCTTTTCAACAAAAATTTGCAATGGTTCACATTCATGCTAAGTTTAATTCAAAATTTAAGAAGCATTTGTACTGTTATTTATATCATGCCGTGTCTTTTTGCAATCTGAATTGAATATGATGCAATTGACTTCCTAGAGAAGTCTGGATGCTCTGTAGTGCTGAATTATGTTGATTTACTGCTACAGCACTGGATACTGAGTATTAAGTATTGTTTAAGAGTGTAGATGTACAGCAACACCGCTGAATGTAAAGTATTGTTGATTAGTATAGATGTACCGTCACTCTGCTGAACAGTAAGTATTGTTGAGTAATATAAATGCACCACTACACCACTGGATACGGAGTATTGTTGAAGAGTGTAGATGTACAGCAACACCGCTGAATGTAAAGTATTGTTGATTAGTATAGATATACCATCACACTGCTGAACAGTAAGTATTGTTGAGTAATATAAATGCACCACTACACCACTGGATACTGAGTATTGTTGAAGAGTGTACATGTACAGCAACACCGCTGAATGTAAAGTATTGTTGATTAGTATACAGTTAGGTCCATAAGTATTTGGACATTGATGCAATTTTTGTAATTTTATATCTTTGTATATCACCACAATGGATTTGAAATTAAGCAATCAAGATGTGAGAGAAGTATAGACTTTCAGCTTTAATTTTAGGGGTTTAACAAAGGTATTGCATTAAGCTTTCAGAAATTACAGCCATTTTTCAGAGTCCCCCCATTTTCAGAGGCTCAAAAGTAATTGGACATGTGACTGACAATCAGTTTCATGGCCAGGTGTATCCCATACCCTAGATATTCCATGACAAATTTTGTAGATAAAAGGTCTGGAGTTGATTCAAAGCATTGAATTTGCATTTGGTAGCTGTTCACCGGAACTCAACATGAGGTCCAGAGAGGTGTCGATGCAAGTGAAGGAGGCCATCATTAGGTTGAAAAAAACAAAATAAACCTATCAGAGAGAAAGCTAAAACTTTAGGAGTGCCCAAATTAACAATTTGGTACATTCTTAAAAAGATGGAATGCACCGGTGAGCTCAGCAATACCAAATGGTCTGGGAGACCACGGAAGACGACTAAAGAATTCATCCTTGGTGAAGAAAAACCCCTTCACGACATCTAGCCAGGTCGAGAGCACCGTCAAAGTTTACAATCAAGTGATGCCTTCATGAATGTAAACACAGAGGGTTTACCTCTAGATGCAAACCACTGGTAACACTGAAGAACAGGAAGGGCAGATTAGACTTTGCCAGAAAACATCTTAAAAAGCCTGCCTAGTTCTGGAATATGGTTTTTTGGACAGATGAGACCAAGACTAACTTGCACCAGAATGATGGAAAGTATGGAGAAAGAACGGGACAGCTCATGATCTGAAGCACACCACCTCGTCTGTCAAACATGGTGGAGGCAGTGTTATGGCATGGGCATGGATGGCTGCCAATGGAACTGGGTCACTGGTGTCTATTGATGATGTGACTGCTGACAAAAGTAGCAGGATGGCTATACCCTCTGCTCAGATTCAGCCAAACGCTGCAAAACGGATTGGAAGGCGCGTTGAAACTGAAGGCAGAAAGACCAACAAGCAGTAACTGAAGGCGGCAGCAGTAAAAAGCCTGCTAAAGCATCTCAAGGGAGGAAACTCGGCATTTGGTGATGTCCATGGGTTCCAGACTTCAGGCAATCATTGACTGCAAAGGATTTTCATCCAAGTATTAAAACAATATGTATATTTTATCTTATATTACTTTGTCCAATTACTTTTGAGCGTCTGAAAATGGGGAGACTGTGAAAAATGGCTACAATTTCTGAAAGTTTAATGCAATACCTTTTGAAACCCTTTAAATTAAAGCTGAAAGGCTACACTTCTGTCACATCTTGATTGCTTAATTTCAAATCCATCGTGGTGGTATAGAGAGAGAAAATTACAAAAATTGCATAAGTGTCCAAATACTTATGGACCTAACGGTAATTGTACAATTACACTGCTGAACAGTAAGTATTGTTGAGTAATCTAAATGCTAAACAACTAAACTGCTGGACCTATGTTTATAAACAGTATTTGCATACATACATGAATAATAAAGATTGACATTCGAAATCTGAATCCAAATATCTACAAAATGTCTGCAGACTCAAAACCCCCAATCATTCTAAAATTTTGAATGAAATCAGCAAAATCCTATACAGCTGTCACAAATTAATAAACCCATCATGGAAGTATTACTGCATATTGCAATAATGTTTTCTCACGTTATGTCTTGTGATCAGACATGCAGCGATCGTTTCTGTATTGCAGGCCATTCTTTTAGACGTTTGCCATCTAAGAGGGAGCAATACACACCGCTGAAGAATAACACAGTTCTAAGGTGAGAAGCATTGTGGGAAGTAGTAAGAAAACAGCAGCCATATCGGTAGAACAGATCATTATGGGAGAAATGATAGCACATGCCATTTGATTTCCTCTACCTTGCTGATGCTGCGCAAATGAAGGAATTCTGCTTTTCTACAACTAGTTTAAGCACAAGGAAACTGGATGACTGTGGCACATGTGGATGCAGGGCATAACAAGGAAGCTTTACTAGTTGTCACGATTACATGACATGCTTTGCTTGGGATCTGTTAGGTGTATTAAACTACACGTGAAATAATATTTGGAGGGGATAGCACTTAGGAGGGTTGCTATTTCATATTCCAGAAGCCCCCACTGTCTCTGCCATGAAAGAAATCGCTTCATTTGAAGCACCCAGCTATTCAAACCCGCGAACAATTGCACTGTAGGCTGAAACCCTCCTTTCAGGCAAAACTACCTGCCAAGCAAGAAATGACTTGGTTTAAAAGTCTATTAATCTGAGCATTTTCCTTGCCTCTTAGCCACTAATAATTGACCAGTAAAATCACCAGAATTATAACCTAATGTCATCGGTTGATAGTATTCTAGCACAACAATGAAGCAGAGATTTTGGAAATTGCTATGGTTTTAGCAGAACGTTATTGTTCGGGTAATGGAGAAATAACAGAAGCATCATGTGAAAAATTACTTGAAATTAACAAGATCAGAATTACAAAAGTAGCTACAAGTTCTATATTAGTTTGCACACCAAGCTGAAGTATGTAGCTATTCAAAAATCAGAACTTTAATATGTAAGATCTCAAAGCAACAAGACATCTAACAGAGCTGCAAAGATGCCAAGCAGACATCTGTAAAACTGTTCCTCTTGACGCATTTAATTTGCAGTCTTAATCATGCAGACAAACTGCATTGGCAGAGAGGAACAGTGATTGCAAGTCAAAACTCGCATCCATGGAGAGAAAGACTAAACAGGACGACCGCTAAACAACGCGAAAGCATGACTTTGTGAAGTACCACAGACTTGAATCAGCACATCTGAACCCCAGCTTAAATCAAAACTATGTTGCGAGCTTCACAAATCCAAAGATTACGACAGGGTTGGCATGTGAAATTCGCTTGTTTAAACCTGGCACGAGGAGCACAAAAGCCTGGACCCCAGAATAATGGGAAAAAAGGCAAAATGATCTGTCTTTTCAACATTCCCCCATCATTTGGTCAATTATGTGTTTGGAGAAAGCCAAGGGATGCCTTCAACCCTCATGGGACATATCAAGTCTGATGACTGTTTAGAATGGCCCTGTTATAGATATGGCATACAATCCCATTTTAGAGGACCAGCTGCACCCTATGGTGTAGAAACTGTTCCCTTGTGCTCCCATATTCCAAGATGATAATGGCCCTATACATACATTAAAGGGTGGTTTTGCGAACAGCAGGATGAAGTCAGACATGTTTCTTGGCCTCCCCAATAATCAGATATAATCATCATTAAACCTTCATGGGAAGTTCACACCACAGACTGTGAAGTAGATTTCCACTTCCTTCATCTCTCAATGAACTGCGGTCTTTCCTTCTTGAAGAATGGTCCAATATTGCACTACAGAGAGTTCAGGACTTGTACAACAGCAGTTCAGGAAGGTTTGAAGTCGTTTTGAAAGGTTTACCTACTTATTAGATCCATGATATTACAATATTGTTGAGGTTTCCATTACTTTCTCCCCTACACAAAGAACCCTGACCAGGATAACACGACAGATGGATGGCTTACTGAACAGGTTCGATCACATCAATAAAACAAGCACTCGAATGAATTTGAGTTTGAAACATTTTGAAGGATCTTATAGCGAAACTAGTTTTATTTCTGTGTTCGTTTAAAAATTAAAGTGAGATCTCATGTGGAAGATGCTATTGTAAAGAATTTCAGATCTGTAGCTATATGGAAAATGTGGAAGCTGAGGAAGAAGGGGTAGCATGACCTTATCTTTTAGTACTTCTTGGTGCAGTAGCTCTGGGCTACGGAAAGCTGGTTTCCTCATGTGCTGGCTTCCTGCAAGAAACTGTAACATCATCCTTATCAATAGCAAGACATCATAATTACTATCCCCTGCTCGCATCCAAGTTGTGTTCCAGGATTCTTCATTTTAGCTTAATTTTCTTTAGCTATTGGGCTATTCCAGTCCGACTACGTTAGGTGTTTTTTTTATGCCTGAGGAAGAGAGGAAGTGTATAAAGTCTGGAGTGACCAGATAAATAAGCCGGAGGGTGACCGGACGTCATCATCCAAAGGTGAACACACTGTATAAGGGAGCTCATAAGTTCTGCCTTGCTGCTAGCATGGTCCTTACTGCAACCGAACCCCAAACGTCCCTGTGAACAGCAAAGCTCAAAACTTACCTCGATGACCAGAGAATCAGTTTCACAAAATGCAAAAATGCAGCTCTGTCTCCCACTGTTTATTGCTTAAACACAGTGTGAACCTTTTGACATTTTTAATTGCTTAACTTATTAAAGTATACTAATCTCTGTATTAAATGCAGAACTGAATTGGATAAGTGGTTACTCCAAATGAATAAGAGGATTGACAATACCGACAAGTATTGCAATTAATTGAATATCGAGAGGATAAATCTATCTAAAAGATAAATTCTCTAACAGTTCAAAGTGAAGCCCATTAAAAAACATACAATTACAGCACTAAACATGTTTCAGGTGTGAGGTGAGATGAAGATTTTGCAGTAAAATTAATTAACTGATTAGACAGGCTGATTGCTACCCCACGATGATATCATGGCTTGAGCAAAGTGCAGACACCATCAGTGAGTGAGTGACTCTGTCTGTGTGTGTGTGTGTGTGTGTGTGTGCGCGTGTGTGTGTGTGTGTGTTTGCAGTGTTCATAAAAAAAAACAGCCTTTCTTGTTTCAATGGAAAGGCCTAGTAGAGGATTAGGGTCAGTCTACCACCCTCATAGCTTTGCATCGAGAACCACACACAGCACCTCAGACATTCGACTTAAATAATTAACCAAACCGACCCACTGAGCAGTTACTCCACCTTGATCCCCGCTTGCCACGCTCAGTCTACCACATATAATCAAGGTAACCCTGCCCCCCCAGGATGGATGCACTGCCATACTCCTCAGCTCAGTTTTTCAATGTTGTTTCGGTGTGAGCATACCCGCATGCACACATGCTGTGTAGCACCACTGAAGGAGCTACTCTCCTATCTTTGTTTGCCACAATGCATTACTGAAACATAAGCCTGACATAACCGATGCATCTAATGTGTCTCTCGCAGCAGATATGCGATTCCCCATTCGCTGCTGTGGTCACATTCTGATGTCGCCAGAATATGGGATTCCTGCTGGAGTGCCTGGATGCCCTAGAATGAGCACAAATTAATACACCACGTGCCCAGAGCAGTTATTCCGACTCCGCTATGGCTAAAAATGCTGCTTCACTTACTCGCCTTAACAGACACACATTCACACGTAGACACACTCATACACCATTTTTAAATGGTCAGTCCAGTCTTCTAAAGGTTTGTGGTGATCGATCTTTCTAAAAAGTAGATTTCCCTCCAGTAGAAAAAAAATCATTCTTCAAACACACAGACAAAAAACCCAGACATTCCCACACAATACGTCAGAAACATCTTACATTCTATAAAACTGAGACCTGCAAGACTCTGAGTGAGTTCTCAAAGACCTAAATAGAGATATCTTAAAAACTCATGAGAGTGGGTAAATTCATGTTAAGCAACTGCCAGTCTGGAATCTTTCAAGAATTTTTCAGGAACTTTTATGAAATGAGAAACTGTCAGCTGGTTGACCACTGACACAAACATCCACAAAGTGTGTGGCATCCACACTCAAGCAGGAGCTTGAACATCCTGGTTTAATATTCACACGGTCAGTTCGAAACAGGCACGGTGAATGACAACCATTTTGCCTTTGCCTGTGAAAAGGGGTGGCATGCATGTTCTGCATAATAAATGAACTGAATAAACCACAGTTTTCAGAGCTTTAGTATTCCGTTCAAGTGTTCTACAGTGGGGGGTTCAGGCTAGTATCCAAGTCAGACAAACAAAGGCAAAGAAGTGAAGAGTTAACTAAGAGCATAGATCGGCCACATGACATAACATCAGGTTCATCATAGATTAATGATAAACAACCTTGCTAAGTTAATATAGGTAGGTATTTATTCTTTTTTTTTTTTTTTTTTGCATCAGTGTTGCTGCAACCCTGACCGGGGTAAGCAAATAGACGATTCATTTAAGGATGGATTGAATCAACGCACATCTGCCACTTTATGTCACAAGATGCTTGACCTTGTTGACCCAATAGTGCCCACTGTTGGACGGGTAGAAATTAGAACTTCCTGTGTGTGTGTGTATTTCCTTGTTTGCCTAAGAGAGAATTTCTCTGCACAATGAAATGTTTTGAGGACTCCAGTTCATGCTGGGGAGTTATCTTCATCACCTGGTATGATTGTGTATCAACAGGACTGCAGGATCTCCATGCATGATCTAACTTTTGTGTGTTCCTGTGTTTGGTACAGCCAACAAATGGGGAATTAAATCTCTTTGTATTTCTGCACACAATACATTATGTTTCAATGAATACATTACCTGGGCTATGTTTTCAATGTTTGAGGTTTGTTTTTGTTTTTTTCCATGGAGTTTTTCCTGTTTGGACTGTTCTTGGCTATTCAATATTGTCACTTCTTCAGCTGACAGACCTTTAACCAGACAACGGTCTATCATCGAGACAGCCTACTGAACTATTTTTGTTTATTCTGACTGTTGTCTTTAGACTCTATCGATAATGCAGAGCATGAATTTCTTTTGTGCTGGGATGTGACGGCAGCAGAAGGTAAAACAGGAACAAATGCTACAACGTCATTCCACCCCCCCCCCCACCCTCTTCCTGCAGCAGAGGCCTTTAGACAAAGCGACTAACCGTTTACAGTTTAAAAGTTGTCCGTTCGCACATGTATATTTTACCGATTCAGCTCAGCCTCTGCAAGGGACAGGGAGCAAGACCCTTCCAGCCTGCCTGAAGCAAACACCTTTGATTACAAGTCAGTGTCTTAACTGCTATGCTAACAGCTGCACTAAAAGCGGCCGAATCAGAGACAATCATAAATCTGACGGCCAAGAGCTGACACACTAGGAAATGGAAAATGTGACTAGGGTATATTATTAATTTTCTGCACTAGATAGTAGAGAAAATGCATTACTTTCCATCTATTCATACTTCCGGCTGGCTTATGCAAAGTTTCTTCTTCAGGTTTCGACCACTTTTTATGTTCCTCGGTTACATCTCCAGTTAGTTGATATCACTCCTTATCTAAATGAAACTCTTACAAGAGATTGACTCGTCTATCTTTGATTACCGCTTATTCCACAAAGGGTTATGGTAGTGATGGGACAAATGAGGCTTCAAAACCCATGGTGGGTGGGAGTATCCTAAACTAGCCAATCAATGCTGATGCTAAATGAGGCTTCAAAACCCATGGTGGGCGGGAGTATCCTAAACTAACCAATCAATGCTGATGCTAAATGAGGCTTCAAAACCCGGGATGAGTGTGAGCATCCCAAACTCCATGGGTTTTAAAGCCTCATGTGTCCCATCACTAGGGTACTGTACATTTTCTGAAGTTATTGGATAATATTACAATTAATGGGAGCTTTACTGGTGCAGTATATCAAAAAGCTCATACAACTGGGAAATTCCCAGTTGCTAATTACCTACAAGACAGTCCAAAAGCAGGTGGTGTAACGGCTCAGCAGGTGGAGCTGTCACCTCACACTGTGGGTTCGTACCTCAGTCTCGACTCCATGTGAGCAGAGCTTGCATGTGGGAGCCAACCAAAAACATGCTGTTCAGAAGATCATATGACTACGTGAGCAATGTGGGAATGCCTGGCAAGAGTTGTTCTTCGTGTACCCTGCCTCACACCAAGTGCATGCTGGGATATACTCTGCATTTATGCAGTTGACTTTGGACAAACAATTAGCGAAAACTGATAGGCATTCAAAAGCTATAATATACTTGCTTTCAGATTCAGTATTGGGGGCTTGCATTGCAGCTCAAAACAAAGGCAAAAACGTATAGCGTCTCATCTAAAGAAAAAAAACAACGTACTGTGCATCTACAGAATTAGTCACTGATGAATACAATTTTACTTTATATTGGATTGTGTGGTAGACTATAAATTCATTCACTGGCATAACTGAAAAAAGATGATTAAAACAGTACTTCAGTACAGTTTTACTCCATACTTATAACTTAATTTGTTCAAGTAGGTTTGATTACAGGATTCATTAAAATGATTGCAGAAATGTACTTTTCCAATTATACTTATTTTTTAAATTGATTTGTAGGAACAGATTGGGGACACCAACCACACAATATCTATGAGTCATGCTATTTTTATGGGCGTCATGAACTACAAAGATATAATGCATAATAATAGTAATCATGAGCATAAACAATGGAACCCAAGGGGGTGGCAGGGTGGCTCAATGGTTAATTCTGATGTCTCACACCCACTCCGGTTTCCTCTTGAAATCCAAAGCCATGCAGTTTCTGGATTGCCACACTGTATGACTGTGTGCCAACAATGATCTGGTATCTCTGTACCAGGGATGTAAACCTGTACCCAAGTCATGTGCCCTCTGCTACCCGGGTCAGACTTTATGACCTTGACCTTCATGGCTTGATGGAATACAGGACATTATGGCATTACTGGCAAACCACAAGATATTTATATCAAACACTGTACTCAATGGCCACTACTACTGATCTACAATCTAAACGTTAAAGCTAGATATTTTAATGGATTTCAAAGCATTTTAAATAGAATTTCACCTTGTAACCAGTATTAAAAACTTGGCTTGCCCAGCTAGCTCTTAAATTTTCTAAAGACTGAGTGTCTAAAATGAACAAATTTAGTCTAGATACTTAACACATATTGTGTCACCAGTTTTCTGATAAAATAAGGTAATGAATGCAAGATATCAAAGCATTTTAGACCAAAACAGCACTGAAATATCTTGTGAATTGAGAAGGAATGCTGCAAATTAGTTTCCAGCATATCAAAATCTATTAACATTTTTCCAAGAAACGTCTAGGCTGTGTGCAGATTCCATAGTTCACTGCCAGCCCACACACAAAGAATGAGTAAAGAAGCCATCATTACCACACTCAAATCAGCAAAACCGATTATGTGCCTTCATTCATTTTGAATTCAGGGACTGGCTCACTGAATAGCCATAGCAAGGAAGGAGAGTTACCACACCATGCATCAACATGCTATAGTATGTGAAATTTATAATTACTGGATTATGACCCAGCACAATGAGACAACTATCTGAAATTCAAAAGTGAATGATTCATACAAACATTTAAACTAAGTACAAAACAGACAGACAGACAAACAAGTAAACACAAACGAGCTGCACTTTCCAGAGCATAAATACCTTATAACATCAATAGGCTTACAGTATAAGTTATGTTATGGTTAAGTAAATAAAAACTGAAAATGTAGAAGGTTTGTATTCAATGTTCCTATAATAACAAAAAAAAAAAAAAAATCAGTTTTAGTGGCTCAACAAAAGTTAACTCATTAATGGCCCAGCGCTGGTTGACTTTTTGTCTGCGTTTAAGCACGAGACGGTCTATGGAAGGACAGTAAACCGATGCATGGATCAGGAAGGGTCTTTTTTTTTAGGGACACAGACAGGCTGGGACTGAAGGCACTCAACAAAAAGGGAGCAAATGTGGCCAGGGAAGCTTTCATATGCTTGTGTTACAGGCTATTGGGCCAGAACAGTGGCACTGAGTCATAAGAGTCGAGAAACAGGAACACACATTATGGGGAACAAGGAACAAGCATAACTAATCAACATGCCTACCCATAATGCCTAGAAATAAGCAATGAAGAAGGGAAAAAAAAAAAGCACTTTTGTTTCGATGCAGTATACATTGCCAGACACTTTAACCTCTGAGATGACAAACGAGACTGATAAATGCACTCTTGAGGTCCTCCATGTCTTAAATTTGTGCACTTTATCCATTAGCATAGATTGGTACCTTTATTGAAATGCTCTCAGGTATGTTTTCCTCTTGGGTTTTGAATGCTTAGAAGGTCTTACATTCACTTCTATTAAGGGGCTGGGTGGCCACACACTCGTGGTAATGGGTGCACTTCCTGTCCCCTGATTTGTGTGAATGGGTGTCCTCCTGTGGTCCAACAGCACGTCGTTCAGGAGGACTGATGTCTATGTACCCTGTGATGAGCTGGCATTCTGCACATAGCGTGCTTGCTGCTTCCTGGAACAGGCTCACTACGGTGAATTGATTTATTCATATTTTAAAATCTATATTTTAGTGTGATATTTCTGACTACAGAAAACTCCGGGAAAAACATTTTAAGCCAAACATCAGAAAATCCTCATGAACACATTGACTTACAGCAGGCTACACCTAAGGGCAGGTGTAGAGAATGAGTGCCAGACTGATGGAAACAAGCCAATATGAAACCAAGAAAACTGGCTCATACCTCGTAACACATACCATGTCGCCGAAAGCTACAAACTAATAAAATAAAACAAAAATATACCTGGACAAAACAGGGAAAAACACAAAGTAAAACAAAACAGAGGCAATCCAGGCAACTGTCTCAGGTCCTACCTACAGCAAGGTCAAATCCCACATTAAGGTCATCACTGCAAGGTACTTAAAAAAAAAAAAAAAAAAAAAAAAAAGAGGGTTGGAGGGGGCCTCAATCACCACCCACCCAATTCTACACCAAGGTGACCAAGGAGTATTTTGTCAACATAGCTACCACATTTTTAAGGCGCATAACGTTTCTTTCGCCATTACAAAATGAGACACACTTCTCGGGCCACTGAAAAAAGAAACATTGTGGTTTAGGAATAAACCAGCCTATGCTTTTCCTCAGAAGTACACGTGACTAAATGAGAGGCATGACACTAACAATCCCCCACTGAAGCTTTTTTGAGGACACTCATTCACTACAAAAAGTATTAATGAATGCGCCTTTAAGTTTCCACTTAGAGAAAATCTGATTTAATTCTTCACTTAATTTATTAAAACACATTTCTTGTGCAACCAGGCAATTTTAACACTCAATGTGAGCACGTGTGTCCAAGAAGAAAAAAAAAAAAAAACAACAAATCCCAGAATCGATCACCTGCTGAAAAAAGGTAGCAAATTCGAGATTACTCAAGCAGGATTTGAGATGAGGGCGCTTTATGATGACATCATTTGCCGTAGTGAAATACCTGTACAGTGAACACAGGCATATGCCGACCAGCAGCATTAACACGTTACACATTGCCAAAAATTACATCACGAGTTAACATTCCCAGCAGTTTCTCCAGAGTAAAAAAAAAAAAAAAAAAAAAAAAAAAAAAATCAGACAAGCCCAGGTAATACTATGGTTATTTCATGTAAACTGAAAGGTGCATTTTCCCCACATTTTAAATAGTACTTTAAACAAAATTCAGATCTAAACTGCGGTCATTCTGCTTGTGTTAATTAATTCGATTATTCATAATGCGATTGCAGCCTATGAATCTCCGTAGGCTGTGCCAGGCGATTCAACACGGTCTCCCCACAAGCCCAGTGTCGTATGTTCGCACGTAAAGCCGTGGACAGAAGTTTCTTGCCCTTTGTCCACGAACACGCAGCTTCTGCCCGTCAGCACGGTCCCCCCCTGGCTTTTGGGAGAATTTCATAAGCTCTGCAGACCAATAAACGACACGGAGGGCAGGTTTTACTTCTCGGGGCGGAGTTCTCCATTCTACTTAACGGGAAGCGGTGCAGCGCGTCGCACCACCCTATGGAAGGACTGCATTCCCGGGAGCGGAGCACCTCGATGGAAATCTGGAATATTTAGGCATTTACCTGGGAAAACTCACAGGTATTCTTCATCGCGCCCCTTGACATAAAATGCGTCTTATTTTGCAAGGGCAGGACCCCCCGCGGTTACGGTCTGCGGGCGATCGGCGTTGTTTTAAACTGCATCTTTTCGTCGCATCTGCTGCCGAGATACAGGTTTGCTTCGGAGTGTTTATTCGCTGTCCGGTACTCTCTCCAGGTGATCCTGCTTGCGATCCGCCTTACGCACGCTGGTATTGTTCATAACAATCTAAGCAGCAGAACCTAAACGGAATCCCAGTTTAAAGATCACATTTCTAGTTCCAGTATTTAGCATCATAAAGATTAAGAGCAATTTCTTCGATCCTTCTGCTATTTTCGCATGCATTGTTGTGTTATTTATTTATTTTATTTTTTTGGAAACAGCTTTCCGTGCCTTTCTCCTGCCCCGTCATTGATGGGAAATCAACTGGATCGGATCACCCACCTAAACTACAGCGAGCTGCCCACGGGGGACCCTTCGGGGATCGAGAAGGACGAACTGAGGGTCGGAGTGGCGTATTTCTTCTCGGATGAAGAGGAGGAGCTGGACGACAAGTCGCAGTCGGACAGTTACAAAGATCAGAGCCCTGCCAAGGAGGGTCCCGTCGTTCCGAACGAGATCGAGTACTCTGCCTTCTGCTGCCAGGAATGCATTTTCTCCAAATTGCGGGAGAACGAAGATCTGAATATTTACTCCATAAAAACTTTGCTGCCCATGTGCAGGCCAGGAGATCTGCTGGAGCTGGTCGCCAGCGACCAGCCTCCGCACTGGGCGGTGTATGAGAGGAACGATCAAGTCATTCACCTGTACAGGGGAGAGATCCGAAAGGACAGCTTGTTCGAGGTTAGCAATGGGCGGCTGGGCAGGATAGTCAACAGCCGGTACCGATACAGACCGCTGCCTGCCGATCTGGTCATGCAGAATGCCAGCAGCCACTTGGGACTCGGCAGCGGCGAGATCTGCTGGACGAACTCGGAAAGTTTCGCCGCCTGGTGTCGGTTTGGCAAGCGGGAGTTCAAAGCCGGAGGGGAGGTCCACGCGTCGGAACCGAGGTATTTCCTTAAGGTGCACCTGTCGGAGAGCGACGTGCACACGCTGATGTTTCACAGTCTGGAGGATTTAATCAGAGAGCGACGGAAGGTGGACGCTAGCGGCATCCTGAAGGAGCTGTCCTTAGTCGACGGGAAGGAGTGATACAGCTCCTGTCATAACGTGCCCCACCCCCCTCCAAATAACACACACCAAACGGACCTGTTGGGACATGCATGCCTTGTTCAAGGGCAGCTCTTCGATTCATTTCGGCTTGGTTTCGGGTTTATCGATTGTATTCCAGGAAGGGGAAAAAAATATACAGTCTAAATGTCCCTTATTTGTATGGGTAACCGTCATTCGTCATACCGAAACCCTCAGAATCCACCTTTAATGCTCACACGACACACATCTCGTTAGCGACTGTCTGCTTCTATCAGCTATGCGTACCGTTCACGCCGCCACGGATGGTGCCCGTTTTGCCGCTGTCTGATTTGTTTTATTTTTGCGAGTACTGTCACTTTTTCCATTCATTTTAGTCATACTATAGTCACTAAAATGTAACGGATTAGTGGTTCTTTTGTTCATTTAAAAAAAAAAAAAAGCATCCGTTTTGCGCTACGCAGTCTGCCAGCCACCCCATTTGTGCCATTGTCGATTAAACCCTCTGGCTTTTGTGTTAATTCCCCCCCCCCATTTACGTACGAGTAATATAGCGTGTTTCATTTCCAATAAATGTCGGCTGCGCCACAGCAGTTCTGATGCGTAAAGCCCATTGCGTTATTTCTGCGCCCGCTGCTGTAAATCACTCGCCCGAACTTTGGCACAGATGCGCGCGGAGGAGCGCGCGCTGTTTGCGACGCGGACACGCGACGCTGCTAACAAATTGTTGCTGCGGCTGTTGCGTTAAGGCTGCGGATGTACGCGGTCCTGACTTCCCCTGCTTTGCACTGGGAAGAACAGCTAGACCCCTTTTTAATATTCTACCGATTATTTGGTTTCTGTGCCAGGAAAATCGAATGGGCAAGCTGTGGGAAAAGAATTTCCATTAAAATGGCATTAGAATTAATATTTAATACCCCCCAAAACTCAGATGACAATGGTGAAGGCTAGCTGGTTTGGGCTGTTTTGCTACTCGAGCACTGGCACATGAATAGGTGGTTAATTGCAGTACACACGCAGTGACTTGTTTGTGAAGTATATTAATTTCAGTAGTGCTAAATGTTAATTATTTTAGGCAAGCCTTGTTTTGAATTTAGCCTGGGTAGAAGGTTGTCCACATTGGCTGAGTTTGTGTGCAATATGACATGAATTGCACATAGTTATTTCCTCTCCTGCTCAAACACCTGTGGGGTGTTTGGACATGAAAGGGACTCTGAGGGGGTGATTAAAGGGGGAAAACACTTCAATGAAATTACCTCCAGACCACCCTTGGATGTACAAAGGCTCTGTGTGCAATTTAGAGCTCTGCAGCCTATGCTGCAGCAGTATGAATAACACTTGAACAGCAAACAAATGTACCATCTTTGCCATAGACTTGTAATAGACCAACGTGCTGTAAATGTTGTAATATTTTCATAACAGGTACTAGGTAGTTTGAAAGACGCATGCATGCATAATTAGGCTTTACATTTTACTGGACATCAGCAATTTCTAAAAGCCTTTCAAGTTGCTGTAGCTGTGCCGTTCACTCAGAGGTCATTTTGGAACCACGTCAAAAATAGCTGTCTGCTTTTTCTAACAATACACTATTTCAATTTTTAATTCTTAGTATTACTAAACAAAAATGCACAGTTCAAATGTGTGTAAGGTGGGGTGGTTTAATTTCCTGTCGAAATAATATCAGGAGATGTGGTGAGGCATATTGCCTTTAGAAATAACAGGTGGAACAGGTTTGCAATTTGCATTTATTCTGGGGTAATGCCTGTTCAGACTTGTGTGAACAGCATGGTGGGTGAGGACAGGTGCAAGAGGCATCTCGGGACTAACCCAAATCCTGTGTTGGCACAGGATCGCAAAGTCCATTAGCCATTGTGACATGCAGTGTACTTCCTGACAGAAAGGAACGTTTTAGGTTCATGCAGAACCCAAATGTACAGAGAAGATGGAGTCCATCCTTACAGCTTTTACTGGGTGTCTTTCGAGCACTGTGACTCAGTCAGGATCGGTTCTACCCTCTCGGTAAAACACCCCGAAGGACCTCCCCTGTGGCGTCACGCGTGGTCTGATACACAGCCTCTTTGGGAGTTGTCTGAATGCATTATGGTTTTTCCTTAAAAACAAGGATGTAGATCTCTGAAGTTTACACGACTTTACGATGGCACTAGTCTTTGCTGACGTGATTGCTATTACATGCTGAAAAAACAATGTTGTTATCCTTTTCAGTTGGGGACTTTTTTTTTTTAAACTTCATTTGTTTTACTGAGAATCAGTTACATAGCAAGCGAGTACTTCCTACATGATCAAGAGTACATTGACAGCCCTTGTGATTAGTGGAATTATCTAATTAAGCCACAGCTAACACAGGTATATAAATTAAGCACACAAAATACCCAGCAACTGAAGATTTTGGTGACTCTCATTGTATGACAACATTCCATCTTTCCAACAAGCCAGTATGTCTAATTTCTGCCCCAGCGACTTGCATGTGATGTGACTTGTCAAGTGGAAACATCAGGAGTTCAGATGTGATGTGGCAGGCCACACAAACAAAGCGGGACCTGATTGCCCAACATCACTAATGCTGCTACAGTTGAATGGCAGCAAATGGCACCAGCGTTCCATCATCTAATAGAAAGCCTTCTCCGAAGAGCAGAGGCTATAACAGCAGCAGAGGGAGGGCCAACTTCTATATATACACATTTTTGGTTTTGAATGAGATTGGACACCTGCCTGTATACTCGTGCTTTTAGCTCAAGTGTATTTTCCCCGCCATAAAGTATCTTTATATCCCAAACATGGAAAAACCACTAGAGTACTAAAGATGATCTCACGTGCTACTCCAAGCGTGCCTCGACTTGTTAGTTGTGTGTCAGGAAGACCATCTTACCTGCCCAGGAAGTGCAATATACCAGAGTGATGCTTTTTGTTAGATTCAAAGTTTTCCTCCCAGGAAAAGGCACAAAGAAAGCAAGATTGCAGGCCACAGCAAAAAGATGGACATGAAGCTAAAGGAAATCTAAGAATGCTTCCATTACTGCCCTAATCATACAGAAAGGGGTGCACATTTGTCAGAGAGATGAATGTGTTTGAACCTGCATGAGGCCATTTGACATATTTCAAGGCTCACTTACGTGTCCCACCCATATTTGGCACGACGTCGTTTCCCTTGTGTCACTCCCAAGAGCTGGCCCTTTCGATTCATCATTTCCCTCCCCCGAGTGCAGCTCCGTGCAGCAAGGCAACGACGCACGCCAAGCACGGTGTTTCAGCCAACGTCTCCTGTATTAGAACAAACAGTAACCTATTCCTGTCTCAACGTTAACAGCTATTGCATCCAGGACAGAAGTTGCATTTCATTCACTGGGTGTAGGGCACCCAGGACTGTCTTGCCAAATTCACCCAGTCCAACAGACCATCTAAATTAATAAATGTCACTTCTGGTTTGCATGTAAAAACATGGAATTTCCTAAGACAGTTGCACATGGATTAAAGCGGGGGGGATACTGTGCGACAACCATGAGAAGATCTTAATCAAGCAAACTTGATTAGCACTCTGAAAGGTCACGTCAAGTGCAATTCCTACAGGAGCCATTTTTTCTGGATTAATGCTACCCTCTGGTCTTGCAGCCAGGCCTGTGTAAACTCAAACATGCCTGGGCTGTCACAGCAGGGATTACGCACTCAGGCGTGATTTTCAATCCATTACTTGTACATAAAGTTTTTATTAAAAAAAAAAAAAATATATCCACATAGTTGGCCACCTTGTATTTCTTACTCTCCGTCAGAGAATAACATCCATCTGTGGGCTGTGATGTCACTTCCTATATGAGGCTGCTTTGGCTCAGCCCTCAGCTCAGCTTTTCTGTCACTATGAGAACAGCTTTAAATTCTTAGCATGTATAAAGGGCAAAAGAAGACTTCACAGGGATGACGGTTCAGAATCGTCCACTGCAGTTTCAGTGGGAAGCCCCGCCATACACGTCAATATTAATTTGAAATATATTTGAACGGGTAAACATGGCTGATAGCTATAACATAACATTGATATGCTGAAATAGTCCGTATTACAACAATGATGTCTCTCCAACAAAAAATGAAGTGATAGAGGTACATTATTCGGACCATGGGGAAAATTGTGCTGTTTTCCCATAGCCCATCTGTCTTTCCATGAGACTCAGACAAATGTATACAGTATACTGGTTTGGGCAAGTTTAGGGTCAGCCAGGAGGCCTGGAGCAGTTGCTTAAAGGCCCAGCAGCGATATGATTACCATTTTGGCTACAGGATTTGAATCCACAACCTTCTAGAAATCAGACACAGATACCTAACCCATTGAACGACAAGCCACCCTGACAGATATTTTTTAGATGCGGAACTGTGATAGTCAGAGGAAGTAGGTAGCACAAAGGCTTATGAACTTGAAAGTATTCAGTTTAAGTGTTTGTAAAATGGCATTAGATGCCATCTTGAATTTAAAAGACCCCACACTACTTGGAAGCTTGCTTCAAATATACAAAGTACAAACCGTGTGTAAAAAAAAAAAATTTCTGGGCTGGTCCCCATCTAGTCTAATTTGTGGCCTTGTGCTCATGAACAATAAAGCACAGCAAAGCAGTTATAATGGCCAGCCTTGGCAGCTACGTGTCATCCTTACTCAAGGCTAAAGAGACTCAGGCCTTGTACAGAGAGGTGTCCATGTAGAGAACCCATTTAAGGCCGGCAATCATTTGTGTTGCTCTTTGCTGAAGCCACACTACAGCGGCAGCATCATTCTTGTAGCGAGGTGACCAGCATTTTGCACAATATTCTTCCGGAGGTCTTAATGCATTGCACAGCTTCAGCAGAGCACAAATACCCCTTATTTAAATAGCTGCAAGTATCTTACTTTCTTCATCCTGCTGCTCCATTCCATCCAGGTAAATATAGGATTCCATCCCAACAGCATCTGCCATCACCTCTATTCCCCATAACCCTAATTCGCGTTTATCCTAAGGGGTCTGACATGATCAGCTGTTACCCAGCAGTTATACTGTTGAAAAACCCACATAAATAAAATGTCCAGCTATCGCAAAGTCACTTTTCACATAGTTTAGTCAACTTTAGAGTAGTTTTTTTTTTTTTTTTTTTGTTTGAACTAGGCTTGTAAAGCCAGGCAGTTCCCCCATCGGCCAAGTCGAGGGAAGTCACATGCAATAGAATGACGAAAGGCTCGGACGTCAGGAACCGGGGCCAGCTGTCCAAAGACGAGTCACATGTGCCAGTGGTAAGATCATATATTATGGAGGATGAGGAGGGTGATCGTATCTCTAACAAAACAGGCAGGCAGCTCCTGGATCTGAAGGTCAGCAGGAAAAGGCACCACAGACTGTAAATGCCCAGGGGTAGATAGCCTCAAAATACACCACAAAAATTCAGTCATTTTCCCATAAACCCATCATTAGCGATGACACTGCAATTGGCAGAGGATAAATCAGATTCCTCACTGTCTTTCCACGACATGGTTACAGTTTGAGCTAAGGCCCACATTCCAAGGAGCATCGTATCTGCTAGTAATGGTACATGAAACCAACCAGAAAATTGAAGGAATTCTTTATAGACAATGTCAGGTGTAATTCTATGCATGTATTATGCACACAATCACTTGCCTACTAAAATTAACCATCAGAAATTCAAAAACGATTGAATTGATGTTCATGGTCCAGGACAGCGACAATTCTGAATGCGAGTCTTGTTGTAATATCCTCTGGCGACACCAGAACCCAAAGACATTATTCCACTGGCACAGATTGGCAGCCAATCTCGATGTGGTACAGATCAAACCGATATGAAGACAAACCAGGATCTCCGGTCAAGAACCCAGCCTGAGTCAAACACAAAGATCTACGACAGCTCCAATTAACACAGGACAACTACAGGTCAGTCCATGGCCCTCGGTCAGGGGCTGCTCACAGTCCCCCGGGAAACAGACGGGGTGTGAAATGGAGGGAGAAATAGGAGGTCGTCATGGAATATGCAAAGGCTCTCATCTTTAACGGGTTCAGTGCACCATCTGTCATCTGCACCTTACTTCACTGATTTAAAGGCAAAGTATGACACGGCCTACAGGAAGCATGAGACAACGACAGACAGGCGACCTTTACTTTGATGGCTCTCATGAATAGTTAATTAGGAATTGGCAGCAGAAAGTTCTCAAACACACTCTTGCTTAACGGGAATTGGTGCTGCTTCTCTCCCGATGCCCAGCCTCATTACGTTCATGCAATCAAGAACGTCATGAGGCATGAAACAAAAATTACCTAAACTTTAAACCAAAATTACTTGGGCCGATAATTAAAGACAGTTGTAATTGCTGAATAGGAATTGGTACATGTTCCCCTGTAAAAATGGTACTGTCCATTGTCATGGGATGGACATAGATCACCAGAGTTGCGCTTGCAACTCCCAAACGAAATTGCATTTATTTGATATCACTTCAGGATAAATCACCACTTACAGGGCAGGTGGACAACAGGACAGGACAGTGTCAAACGGCCCTGGGAGACAGTCATTTCTCTTAGTAGGTGGCGGCCTCCGTCAACGCCAACATGCAGCCTGCACCAGTGGGCTGTCCTGCATGGACCCAAAGTTGTCCCCCCCCCTCCTCTCTATTATTCAGTCAAATTAATCGCTTATCAGCTCCAGCTGTGGCTCCTTCACATTCCACCCAGATTTAGTGGAATGCGGGCCCCAATTAATGCGACCCTTCAGCTCTGGTGTTGAGCATTGGCCAATCAAGGGGTGTGGCAGCCCCAGATTGCCATGCCATTAAGTTACTTTTCATAAGTAGTTTTCATTAAAGGTCTTCCAGGTATTGGTCTGAAATGGTTCTTAAGCAACAAAAAAAGGAAACGTTATTCTGAGTAACACTTTTAATCCAATTCAAAATGAAAACAGCAGCCAGAATTGGAACCAAATCACAATCCAGTGTGGCATTTTGGTGACTGTATATTCACCTGAGACCTGACAGACCAGCTTGAAACATAATCAAGGACAAACATATGCCATGCAGTTTTATCGTTGTATGATAACACACACAGTTCATTCAGCCTTCCCCCACCAAACTGAATGAAGATCCACCATAGGATTAACATACAGCACGAGACTTTAAACAGCAAATAGCCCATAAGGCTTGTGAATCTGAGATACTATATTAAAAAAAAAAAAATCATGAAGTGTTGAATTTCCTAACAGTACCACTTTGAGTGTCGTGCCAGAGGGAATGTCAAGCACTTTGGGAATAAAATCCACATTCAAAATGTGTAAAGTGTTCATTCCCACCTCTACAGTGACATCTGTATTCCCATTCCTTTCCACGCACCCACCCAGAAAGCAGATTTTATTTAACAGAGTAAAGTGGACATACCATGAACAAAAGCAGGCAAACATTTACTCAAGCTCCCTGCTGGATGCCACGTTGATTCTTATCTCACCATCCCAAAGAGACCCGCTGAGGAAGTCCCAGTATTTTCCAAGCACGTCTCCAGATCACAGGTGAAATGAGGAGTTCAGAATCATCTTTTCATGCCATTCAGTGACCCCCAGCCACTAAGGGCTCCCTGGCGCCTCACAATACACCTTAAAATTCATAAGCATTTTTTCCCCCTTCATTTAAATATGCGCCAAAATGGCAACAACACAAAGGCCACAAATTCAAGTAGTACCTGTCACATTACCAGGATCAAAGACAGCAGCCAGGCCGAATATCGCAGCCAAAACTCCCGAGCTTCACCTCCACAGTGAACTACATATCCTTCCACTCCCCTGTGCTGCTAACAAGAGCGTCTTGATTTGTTTCTTTGATTGTAAGTCATGTAGCATCGAAATGACGTGATTTACATCAGGATTGGAACCAACTGACAGAATCACAAATTTTTGTGGTAATTTTCTTTGCACATAACAGTCAATAGTTTTCATTAAAATCTTAAACTGAATTGACTTTCGGCAAAGGCATTAAGTGTCTTAATCATCTCTTAAGAAAGCATTTCACAAGGAATGCCCATTTAACTTGAACTCTTGCTAAAGAAAAATTTCTTATTACCATTCTTGGAAAGTCATTAATTAAATTCTTAAACCAATCATAAAACCCATAAAGCACAATCCTTAAAAGAATTTCACATTACGTGGAAATGTTTACAATAATAAAAGAACAACATTCTGCTCTTGCATTTTAGCAAAGGTTACTTGGTGCTGGTTCGGCTTGCTTGCCGTTCTCTCCTTTGCAGGTATTTACAGTCACACCACTATGTCCATTGCTGATCCCAATTGAAGACCCTACAGTTCACACAATCGCTGCCCTGGTGTATGGGAATTCGGGTAGAAAAGCAATGACTTAACAAGACCAACCCTCTACAGAATACGAGACTAACGGCTAATTGCTTCACGAATGACAGATTCCGACTCCGATCTTCAGCAGATGAGCGTTGACGTTCCGAGTGTGCAAGTCAATCATTAATGAGCAATTAGCCAAAACAATAATGTCAAGCAGAGAAACTCGCACTTGTTATAGAAACATCAGCTCTGCAAACAACACCCCAAAATTAACTCCACAGTGCCTTTAGTAAGGCTGCAAGCTAGGCCATTCCTTCAGAAACTGGCTTAGTACTTCCCCCATTTTAATGGCTAATATTTCATCTAAATAAGATTTTAGTCTATATTTCAATACCTATTGAATGTGGATTTGTCCACTGCTGAGGAATACAGTAGCAGTCTCTCTCCAATGATGTGGACCTACCAAGTCTGCTAAGCCTCTGCTGTAACTCTGCAATTAGGTCTCACACACACACACACACACACACACACACACACACACACACACACACACACTTCTAACCTTATGAGGACCATCCATTCCTTTCTATGGACTGAACCCTAATCCAAACTGTGACAAACCTAACCCTCACCCAGTCCTAACCTCAATGATAAAGTAAAAATTGTTACATAGTGAATTATCTTGTTCCTGCGCAGAAAGTGTTATTTCCCAATTCCTTATGCCTAGAGTAGAACACCTGTTTTTCCCCTCTTCAAGCTTTGCTTTTGTGACCTGTGTAATTGGGGACTGATACGTGAGAGTGAACTACATTACATTTCATTATCCAGGTCACAAAAGCAAAGTTTGAAGGGAATGATGGCCATTTTCTATACTTTTACAACATAAGCAATTAAGATATAAGACATGCTATCCAGGAACAAAATTTGTGTTACACAGTGTAATTAACCCAACAAAATAGAAGACTTTTGGCTTTGATTGCATTCACAGATTTTTAAAAATTTGTTTTCCCTTGTGGGCTTGGAGTAAAGTTGATGAGATACAGTGGTCTATGCAGAAATTACACTGCTTAAAAAGAGAAAAGATTTTATTGACAACACGATTGGTCAGGAAGATAAGCAGCAACAGGCTCTATAATCTCATAAATACCATGCTACAATTTCCTTAGTAAATCAACTTGGTCATTACAATACAGAGCAAGTTATTGAAACAAGCGGTGGATTATATACATATTTCCTTTCTAGTCCATACAGGATTGTGTATAGTTCAGCAGGTAAGAGATCTTTGTCTGTATCCAGAAGGTTGTGGGTTCAGATCCTACAGCTCTCAGAGCAATCATGCTAGCTTGAGCAAGGCCCTTTTCCTTAACTATGCTAATTGATTCTGCGGTCAAACCCCACATTTTTCTCACTTATACATTATTTTGGGATAAGTGTTCAGTAAATAAACAAGTTACGGGTGTAGCCATTTCCAGAATATCTAGTGCAGTATAAACACTCAGGTCTTATGTGATTTATATTTGTTTGTCAGTTAAACAAAAAAAACACCATACTTAATTTGTTCAAGTAGGTTTGATTACAGGATTCATTAAATGACTATGGATCCAGAGGTGTTCTCTCTCTCTCTCTCCCCCCCCCCCAAGAAGCTTTAATTGATTTGTAGGACCAGACTGGGGACACAAAGCACACAATAGCCATGAGTCACGCTATTTTCTATGGCCATTATATGAGCTACACCTATATAATGCATACAGCACTAATCACCTCAACAGAGCATTTAAAAAAAAAAAAAAAAAAAGGGGGGCTGGCAGAGTGGCTCAGTACTTAAACACTGTTTCCTTTGGTTTCTTCCAAAGCCATACAGTTTATAATAATGACCTGTGATGACCTGGCATCCTACCTAGCAGGTACCTCAGCATTGTGCCCTATGCTGCCTGGGATAGGCTCCAGAGCCCTGCACTCCTGACCAGGATAAACAAACACACTTACAGCTTCCAAAGGCTACTTTGGCCCCATAAGATGTACAGGACTTTGCCATTTGTATAATGGGAATCATTAGGTTTTTGTACACCTCATCTTAGTCCCATGAAAGAGTGTTTTGGCACCAGAGCACAGGATCAGCGAGCACACATTGCCCCTGGGTTAAGGGTCTTACTCAAGGACTGAAAACGTCACTATGAGTACTCAAACCCACAACCTTCCAGACACAGATCTACATACTATCCCAAGTACCCAAAACAATGACATGGCAGTTCATTGCCATGTTATTCTCAAGCACATCTCACACATGCCTTCGGTATGCAAGGCATTTATAAATGAGCATTCTGTATTTGAGGCACGGAATTAAGGAGGCAGCCGAACATGCCATTTATTTACAATGAACTCTTCTCATTATGATACCATTTAAATCCAACCGGACAACTCATGCCACACATTGGTTTGGTTTTATCATCAAAATGTCATGTTATACTTAAAAGGAATGAACCTGACACAAGGTGGTGGTGGTGGTGGTGGGGGGGGGGGTGT
>JAACJT020000088.1:289701-304346 GCA_009936485.2 Gymnarchus niloticus | reverse complement strand
AAAAAAAGAACATCACCGAACAGGGGGGGGGGGGGGGGGGGGGGGGGGGGGGGGGGTGTGGAAAACACAAGACAAAACTTAAAATATTCCAAATTTTACATCAAAATCATTCCACTCAAAATTGATGAGCGCTTTATAAAGCAACAGCAGACCATTTATATAGTCATCAAATTTTAATGGCAGAGGAAAATGGTTACTGGATAAATTCCATTTGGCATATTCAAGAACGTCTCTATCCTTTCAACGTCTTCCTCAAACATACACGTTTGAACGCAGATACCATTCTATACCTCAGACAGTTCTTTAATAACCCAAACTGTTGTGTATTTTACGGGGAACACACACACACACACACGATAGAGAGTGCAGCCATGACTCACGAGTAAAAGGTAAATGCTGAAGGAAAGGGTTCAGCAAAGGCTGCTGATTTCATGCTAACACACATGGAATATCTGAGGCCTTTAAAATATAAGAGCAGCTACTGGAGTGGTTTAGGCTCTGTGCAATCAGAAGATCATTACTATTCTACCAAGTGTGAGCTGGTACAGCACAGAGCAGCCATATGCACCAACACATTGTAACCTTCACAGTACATTCTCAAAAAGACCATACAATCCAAATGTGTATTGTATCATATTAATAAACGAACATTGTTCTAACAGTGATAGTACATTACTATGAATAACATACTACAGTCAAATACACACACACACACACACACAGAATAGGAATTTGCTAGGTGTGATGGCGGTCATTAAACACATTGTCTGTATCACCCTGTCAAATTACCTGAAGCAATTAAAAAATTATTCATGTTTGTAAAGTCTTGCACTTCATTAATGGCAGTATCTCCAGTGACCAATCTGACAAATTAAATACTGTTAAAAGAAAAACCTTTACAGGGTGAGGACATTAACTTTGTTATATCTGCATTTGGTTTTTTGAACAAAACATACACACGCAGAGGTCAAACTGGTTCACCCATTAACCCATCTAGAGGTGCAGACTTTGCAAAACGCCTACCCTAACAACATAACAGCTATTTATGATTAATCCTAAAGAGGCTTGAGCATAATCTGCATTGGTGTCACTAAGAAATTCTTGCCTGAGCTCCCCACAGAAAATATCATCATTCATGGATAATAATTAACCTTTATGTTGACTTTAGTTTCTGAAAGCATCACTAACACACTTTATGGTCAGAGAACGGCCCGTGTGTAGCATTTTAAATTATTTAACCTTTAGATAAAGACGACCAGAGAGAACAAAAGCCCAGTCATGACAGTGTATATCCTAAGAAGCCCATCTTTAGAACGAAGACCATCCTTCTCAGCCAGGTGACGTCCAGCTTTAAGCTTACAATGTGAAGCATTAATTGCTCCTTTTCTATTAAATGAGCTATTGTTGTTGAAAGTAATAAACATACCAGACAGTTGATTACCATATATTTGGCAGTGCCTACAGAGCTTCCCATGTACCCATGTGACTGTTCCACACCCAGTGGTTTCCAGCCATAAGACCCAACAGCAGACTGAGATAAATATAAAGGTGGTTACAGTAGCCTTACTTCATGCACTACATATGGGATTGAACAGAATACCTCTTGCTGCATGATCGCGGAGGTCCCCAAAAACTCATCCCTACAATCCCCAAGGCCTTCCTGAGACAATCGCTTTCCCTCTGCTTCACTCCATCAGATACCTTCCTCCCCCAGGGAGGTGCAAGAGAATGGGGGGGGGGGTTGGAGGAGAGACACATGAATGACACAGACAGTAGATGAGCAAACTTTGGGTATTGTGTTCATAATAAAGTGGGCCCAAGCAAATAAATGGGGCATCATGATGGGGTTAGGCCTGGGAGGGGGGGGGGCAGGGGAAATACTCCACGTCCTCACTCATTGTGTTCATTCACAACCCCTTGGCCAATTTATACTTCAAAATCCAGGACTACCACACAATAACAAGAATGTTTGTTGGAGTGCGACTCAGAGGATTAGCAGTCTGTGTCCGAAAGGTTGTTGGATTGAATCCTGTGGCCTATGGAATAACCATATCACCTTTGGATGTTGTTCAAAGTCCTTAACTCCAGCTAGGGGGTGTAGGTTTGTTGGCTGAGCGCCTCATACTGCTTTAGATAAAAACATCCGCTAAATCAAATGCATATATTATGGTGTCCATATGATGTTCACTATAGTAACACCACTCAAGCGACATGTTCCAATGAGTAAGAACTAATGTCACCATTAATAAATTCTGACACCAAATAGCTTGCCTTTCAATGCCTTCTGTCAACAGGTTTAACCGGAACATTTAAACACAGCCGTGTCTGTTGAACTGTACGAGTTTTGCCTAAATCGCTACGTCTTCAGACCTCTGGTCGGACCAGTGCTGAGCTTCCTGCTGCTCCAAAGGTGTAGCCCTGCTATACCATTGCAGCCCTATGATGGTGTCAAACGAACCGCCATCAGAAGCCCACCGCAGTAACAGCCCGTAACCTCATCCAGAGTTCGCTAGACTGTAAGAGAGAGCCTCAGTGTCTCATCTGCTCCCATTAACAGGACAGAGACGCTTCATGGCGGCCTGGCAGAAGGTGTGAACCAATCAGGGGGTAGACACTCATTTGACAAACTGCCATAGTTAAGCTTCATAAGAGATTGACCGTAGTGCTCAGTGAACCAAACCTGGCTGAACGGGATGAAATTAGAATGGCCCATCGCTCCAGACAATAGCAATTAGTGGGCAGCTTAATCAAATTGAATTACTTCCCTGAAGGCCATAGCCTAGACTTTTACCATTGATACAGTGGGATTTGACATCCTTTCCAGCCAGTGTGCAAAAGCAGCAAAAAACACAGAAGGAGAGATTTTTCCCCATGTGATTTCAGATCAAAGACAGTAGAAACCGTAGTCTCTATGATAGAAGGGCAGCAATGTGGTTTTACTCGGAAGGTTTGCGGACTCCATTCTGTGTCTAGAGCTTGAATGTCCCTTCCCATGACTATGTGTGTTTAACTGAAGGTCTCTAAACCACGTCATGTGTACATTAAGGCAGACAGGCATCTGGTCATACCATGCCCTTCTGGGAATGTGCTTAGCATCAATGCATGGACGAACACATTTTGTTTTGTACAATGGGTTGATTGAAAAAGGTGACTAGAGACAAAAGGAGCTGGGGAAAGTCTCTTTGAAATGACATTAAGGAAAACATACTGTACAAGATGGGCAAGAACACACTACTATGGATAAATGGTTTAGATACTGGATATGAATGCATCCTTGTATTTCCATTAAGACAAGCAAATCATTCTCTTGGCAATGCTTTAATCTTAAAGACTTTGACACTAAACCACTCCACAAGAAAGTCACTCCCCTAGTAAACAAGAAGTTAGATTGAGGCAAAATGGCAACCATTTGCTGAAATGTTCAATGCATTTGTATGGCCGGAAATTTCCCAGAGCAAAACACTAGAACCCAAAAAAAAGTACAGCTGCAGACCCTACTGTAAATTGGACCAGAATCCTTTGGGGCTGCAAGTTGCATAATCAGTGTGCCACCTGCTATTCTGAGTATATACAAGTGACCTCCTGTTGTGTCCATGAGCTGGATTTCATTAGAGACATCCAGGGGTGCACATGGCTGGAGAGTCATGTTGCAATGTTACGCAAGTCTCTTGGCAACCTAACAGCAGCAAATAACAGTGTCCAGAGGTTTTTGCTGGTACTCAGCTGGTCAGAGTGAGCAGTGCCCGAGGCAAAGGTCAAACGTCAGGTCCCGCAGGCCCGACTTTCAGAGCTGCAGCTACAGGGGCTGACAGAGGGGAGGTGGCACGACCCAACCAGAAGTCAGCCTGACGTTCGGCACGCTAGCCGGCCAGTCGGCGTAAGCCAGGACAGACCCCAGGGCCTTTCACTGAATGCTGATTGCCTCGGCCTCAAAATGTGAGGGAGCGAGACAACAGAAGCATCTGGAGGGATGGCACTCGGCAACAGACATGCGCTCCTTGCCATTAACCGCTGCAGCCAGAGGATCCTCTCTGCTCCAGGGCTACTGCTTGTCTTTTCAGACATGGTTTCTCCAGTGTTTTTGCCACATGCTGCTCCATTAGACACCCACGGAAGGAGCCGGACTGCCTAGTCATACTGCTGGTCACCACCTGCCTGCCTAGATTTAATGCTTCCTGTACCCGCTTGGAGAACAAGCCTGCCCTATACTATACAGTGCGTATAAGTCACTCTGCGAGACAGCTGCCGCCAAACAAATACATCGCAAAAATATTCATCTCTTAGACATTTCATCAGACACTGACAGCAAGACGTCCGCTCCAAGACTCCCTGCCATCAATTGCCGTAAAAATAAGGGACGTGAAAATACTACGAAGCAGACGCATGGTGGGAAACTCTAGAACTGGGACACTTAAAACGAATTAAGTGCCCGTTTGAATTTCCAAACTTTTTAATTGTAATTCAGCTGACCTTTTAGCTTGCCACAAAATAGTCTCCGAGCTAGAGACAGAAGTTGAAGCACGTTCCCAAAGTACAAAGAGCGGTAATTACAGATGTGGGCAAAATGTTACGAGTGCTATGGGAAACCCCACTCTGCTGCGCTGGAAATGTCAGGGATTCTGCCAGGCGCATGAGTAATTATTTGTAATTCCTGTGAAGTTTTTACTTCCCAAATCGGTGAACAAACTTTGAATGTCATCAATTATCACTGCGTCTGCAACTACTGTGGAGAACGTATAACCCACACTGGAATAACAGGGCATTAGTGTACGGGCTTTCGTTAACCTGCCTTAGCTTGTGTAAACTAAGGGTTGGCTTTTCATGTCACTACATTTCCTGTTCATTTTAAAGGTTGTACTTGTGCATTAAGATTTTTTTTTTTTTTTATGTTTTCCGCAAACCGAAAAAGGTCCGGGAACCCCATACAACGCCTACCTTCTTCACCCCGCCCCACGCCTCGCTCGGGGGTTCAAACAATGGCGTGGGTGAAACGAGCTAGTGGCCTTCTCCTCCGACCGTGTTACATGGCACCTGTTCAAGTGTGTTGATCGTAGACTTGAAACGAAGCGGGAAGCTGACATCCTCCCTCCTACCGCGTCCACAAGGGACTTAATTGGCCTTTGTAGGCAGGTAGAAAGTGAACTGAAAAGGAATATAAAAGAAGCCAGTTAATCATCTTGCTTTATTAGCAGTTCATCCCATTCGCAGTGTACTTAATTCATGCTAAATTGAATAATCTTTGAAATCAAGAAAACTCTCCTGAATACACTAGTCTTGACAAAGCAGTTACGCCAATGAAGTACAGCTGGTTTTCATTGTGGAGAGGGGCCATTCAAACCCAGTACCGTGCCATTGCTATATGGTTTCCGTGGGCTCACCATGTATAACATTTTATAAATGGTTAAACAAAGGCTGCAAAATCCCATTTTCATACTGAAACACATTGGTCTATTTTTCAGTTTGCTTGGTCTTTCATTGGGCTTCGGATTAACTATTCACGTAGAGCAAATTAAAACATGACTAAATGAAAAATTAATATAAGTAAGGCTCAACACTAGGGTCATACGCACTGACCAGAGGGTACGTCGGGGTTGCTCCCCGCTATGTTCTAAATTAATTACCTCCATTGAGCTGTTTGCTGAATTGATGATCAGTTTCAAAGCAAATAAACCTGAAGGTGCTACTACTAGATTTATATGCATGTTAAATCAAACCTCCAGTTAATAATTAGATTATTAAAGATCTTATAATGAATCCCATATTGCATACTTTAAGAACAATAATATTACTTAATCATCTTAATAAATATTTAATTATTAATAGTACAAATTCATTACCGTACGATGTGCTATAATGGCGATTTTAGAATTCTTCTCAGAGGTTAGGCCGGTGGCAAGAGCTACCAGCAAAGGACGACTATGCAATCAGAATTTTAGTAAACGCTTTTTTAATTGTTTTTCTCTCCTATAAGTATGAGCATACGGTTCATGCAAAATAGATTCTACATGTAGATCAGAAAAGAAGTTTCTCTGAGGACAAGCAATGTTACAATATGAAGACTATAGGTTTCGATTGAGCTAGCTTTAAAGAAAGCACCAAGGGATGAATAAGACTAAGTTTGAAGGCCTTATGAACTGCGTGCAGGTGATGTGCTCTGCTAGCGTTCGTGGCTATGGTAGGCACTAAGGAGGACCAACATACATGTACAGCCATGGGGCAAAGGGTTTTTCAGCCCATTTTGACACCTTCAACTAGGCATTGAGGCTAATCAGCCTGGATAATAATCAGCTACTTCCAGTAATCACGTACCTCCTAATTTAGGGTCAATAGGAAATTTTCACAGAAACCTCAGGGGCTAAGAATTTCTCTCCCACATACTTTCACTTGTTCTGCAATCCAATAAATCTGGAGTAGCTCAGTGGTTCCCATGGGGGATGGATGGGTGGTGTTGCCCGTGCTCATGTAAGTAGGTACTTGGGGGGGCTTTAAAAATATATTTGTCTGCAAAATGGGGAGTCTGACAGAAAATCCGAGGGAAGCACTGGAGTAACTGGTCCTTCTTAGCGCCTGGACAAACCTGCATGAAGAGAAGATGAAGGTGCAAGCTTTTCTGGAATAAAACTGCAGCCATCTTCAACTGGTATCCCTGATGCTGTGAACCAACTGGATCACCAGTTTAGCCCACCATGTGGCTAATGGGTCCCCAGGAGGTACGTACGTGCTGAGAGGGCAGCTGAGATACACTGTGATCCACCCCTGAGGACCAACTTGGTACAGAACCCAGCTTGGACTGAACGTTCTCCCTGAAAAACTACACAGCCAACTGCAGCCATATGTATGCATCCACTGCCGCTGTCCAACGTGCCATAAAAGATGGCATTCCGTCCTGCGGCTTCCCCATAGCTACACGCCCACGGTCGGCCCTGCGGCTTCCCCATAGCTACACGACCACGGTCGGCCACCGCCTTCTCTGTGCATAAGTCTGGTACCTTCTCCAAGGCTTCCATTGTGGCTGGTGTTAGTGGGATCTCTGGGTAGTTATCCGGAGCCGCAGGGCAGTCCTCTTACCTTTCGTACATTCCCCTTGCCCATGGGTAATTTCCTTTTCTTTCCCTCCTACGCCAAACCCCCCTGCCTCTCCCCCCATGAAATCTCTCCTGCCTCTCTTCCCACCTCATTCAGTGCCCAGGATTTGTTTTCTTTGGGTATTTGTCGGTGATCCAGTAAGCATTCAGGTCCTCCTTTCCCTGGCCATTTTCGATCATGTGGTTTTTCATTTTGATCAGTGTCATTTCATCTTTGTCTTCACTTATTTGTTGAGGGCAAGGCTGGTATGTCCTTCTGCACCCACAGTCCTGTCCGTTTCTGCTTTCCTGGGCTAACCCGGTCTCTGGCCCTCCATTGCTTGTACATGTGACCATAGGGCTGTAGGTTCAATCATCAGACAGGGATGTGAAAAACTCAAGTGTGGTGGCCTGCTGTGAGCACAGCTGGGGGGTCTCATCTCGTAAGTCGTCTTTGAGTGAGCTGCAGCGCCGAGAAGGGGAGCCAGCCGTGACTCAGCTGTGTGACCACCTCACACCTCTCAGCCTCTGCCAACATGCAAGCAGCACCTCCTGGTGTTTCCTCAAGGATCTCCGGCTTTCATCCCCCAGATCAAAGATGCATTGTTCAGGCACTCAGCATGCCCTATCCCGCCCTCAGTGTGTGACTGCCTGCGTGCTCAACGTCTGGACCTGGCCCAACCGTCTCTGCCACTTCTCCAACACCGCCCCCCCGAATAATACACCAAGATTATGCCGAGAAATTTTCACAAGATTTATCTACTCTCTTACCTTAGTTTTGCAATCTTTTAATAAGTTAAAATGATTCCAAAAACATTCAGCTGGAGATTTACAGTATTTCACCTACTGAAATAGAGCCCAAGGGACCAGCGATCTATAATTAGTCCAATATAGGCTGCAAAGACCCTGCTGCCTACACAGTGCCTATCGGCTGCGAGAGTCTAATGTAATAATCTTCCTGGTCCCACATCTTCTTTGGTTGCCACAGTACCCCGTTTCTCTCATTTTGACTGCCACAACATTGCCCAGTACTATATTTTCATAGGTTACCCCAATACCAGCTGCTCTTGGACCTCCATTGGCTGCTGGCCTAGTCTCTGCGGACCTGTAACGCCTTCTGCCATCACAGATTCCGTTCACAGTCTTGTTTATTTTCAAGATGATTTAACTGTTAAATGTCCCTGGGGTCTTCATAAAGCCACACTTTATTAGCCTGACAGCACGATGACATCCAAGTGAGAGTACTTCAAAATGTTCTAAACCAGGGATAGCCAGGCGCTTGGACGTGAAGAGCCGCAAATGGGAGGTCCTGAAAGAAGCAAGCCGGTGGGGGTGAGGGCTGGTGATTGCGAGAAAAGTGCATAATTGAGTGTTGGGGCTGTCCTGGCTCCTTTTTTTTGCACTGCGGAAATGTTTTCATTTTCTCTCTTGATACTGAAGAGTCACGTGCGACTCACAAGCTTCTTGTTAGCCGTACTTGCCCAAAAATGTGCCTTTATGTCTAGTGCTGATCTCACAGCATCAAGGAGTATTTGATCGAAAACATTTTTAAGGTTGAAGAAACTGAATTAATTAAGAAAAAAATAGAGAAACTGTGCAACAGCAATGCAGAACTGAAATAATTTCATCGAAAGCCAAATGGATGAAAATTTTAAAGGGCATCAATAAAAAAGACACTTCAGTGGAGATCTGCCCAGAGGAGATGCTTTATACATGTTTCTTATGACTATATATGTCACTAACAAATCATTGTCACCTCAGATGCAGCTTCACATGTTTTAAACAATAAGAGCAGGAGAGGATGTTAACGCACGCTACCAGGACCGCTTCACTCTGACAAATTTGTGACAGAACGCTTTCCTTGGAAACAAACGGGGAAAAAAAAGCTAATTAACTAAAAAGCAAAAGAGAAGCAGGGTCTATTTTAAACTATTTTAAATGCTGACTTCATCCTGATTAACTATGACATACTGTAAGAGTTCCAGATGTCAGATGAAAAGCATTGATAATTGCATAGTAATTTCAGACAAGTTTCAGTATGATTGTTTAATTAGGACCAGTTGATGTCTGACTTTCCCTTGTGTTTTTCTTTATCACTCTTTCTTTATATGCTGGAGTACATAAATATTTATGTAAATAAATGACCACTTTGTTTGTGTTACAGTTTGAAGGCTATGTCCATGAGAAATGGTGTGATTGGCCAATCCCAGTTGAAGAATAAACTTGTTCTCAAAACAGATTCAAATATCCACCCATCTTCTGTGATCTCTATTTAGTACATGGTCGCAGTTAGTTTCCAGTCAATCCCAGGCAATATGGGGTACAATGCATCGGTACCCTGGGTGGGATACCAGTCTACTGCAGGGCACACATATTCAAATACTTTACCTAAACATATAGAGCCAGTTTCTATAACACCAGTTAAGACTAATCTTAGACTAAGTCACCCTATTAAAGGGAAAGTGTGGAGAAAACTGAAATCTGAGATCAACTTGTATCTTTGTTGCTGTTAGCAAGATTAGCTTTTGTTATAAACTCACAAAAACAGAACATAGCATAATTTCTACACCAAAAGCTTTCCTGGGTGATCAAATTCATGTGTTAATTTCATCTTTTACCTTAAAGGGGATGATTTAGTTCAAGATTAATTTTAATCTGTGTTTTGAAAACTGGCCCATAGTGAGGAAAACTTCAACTAAATACTGTTCCTATTAAATGTATATAGAGAGAAGCTCCTGCCAAATTTTGCTCCTGTTCTTAGATAGAAACACTTCTGCTAAATATTCCACCTCATTGTACAGAGAGACAGATATGATAAAAAAACTGCTGCTGTAACACTAATATTAACCCTTCGTTAACTTGGTAGTGTTATGGGCTTTTTTGACCTCCAGTCATGGACGATAATAGAGATGAGAAGCTAAATTAGAGGAGGATAATTAAAAAAAGAACATCTTTGGATGTCTCAGAAAGACACCTTCATACATGCAAGCACATACTATGGGCACAAATTTAGCCAGTGGCATATGTCTGGACTGTGGCATGAAACTGGAGCAGCCACAGGAAATAAACACAAAAATGGTTGAAGTCCGCGCAAACACCACATCATTTGAACCCCCAACCCTGGAGGTGTGAGACCACCATGGCACCTCAAGAGTAAGTTAATTTCATATAATTAAAAGAGAATGTGAAATGTCATAGGGATATCCTTTGAAGCAGATAGTCCTCGGGCTTGTTGGCATTTTACAAACATTAAAGAACAGCTTGATAGATGTCCATATTTCTAACTGATTACTCTTGAATTATTCATATTTCAGATTAATTATGAATTCAATTAAAATGGTTTTTCTCCACTGTGCCCATATACTGTATATTGTGGGATATTTTCAGGAGAAATTCAGGTATACCTAGTTTTGTTGTTATGATACCTCCCAGGCTCTGGGGGGGTTCTGACCCATCTTCTACCACCACTACAACAAGCACTGCTGCGTCTGGATCCAGAGCGATATTAATGCCGGCATGCTAACGAGTGATGTTTAATTTTCACATTAAAGTGGTGTAAACTGAGTGTTTTGGTGCTTTTAGGACAAGCCCATTATCTGTCATAGCTTTGAAATCACAGTGTTTAAGATGCAATTTACTGTATAATAAAACATATAACGTCTTGTGTGACCGCGAGAGAAAGCTTTTATGTTATCAAGATTATCAGAAATGTGATTGGTTTACTGCTATTTAATGGTTTTTGAATTAGAGGTGAGTGTCAACTCAAAGAAAGTTAATTAATCTGTAGACACATGACATTTATGGAATTTCAAGGGGTCTCTGTGAAGCTTTTATCCTGCTGTTACTCAAAACAGGTTTATTATGCCTCATTAAAATACCTTTCAAATTCAATGAATGCAAGTTTTAGCTTGGAAAATATATAGGTCCCTGTAATTCTGAGAGGACATTTCACAGCAGCAAACAGGAGGCAGTTAGCCTTACTTTTTCTGTCGAACACAAAGACAGAATATGGTTCCTGCACTGGAGTTTTGTGTAGTTTACTAGGCTAGAAAAACGGGTCTGAATCCAGAAGGTTTTGGGGTTGAATCTTCTGGCCAGCAGAATAATTATATCACCACTGGGCCCTTGAAAAAAGTCCTTAATTCCAGCTACTCCAGGGGCACTCAATGCTGGCTGACCCTGTGCTCGAACCCCAAGCTCTCCTCACTCATGTGCTGTTTTGGATGAAAGCATCTGCTAAATAAATGCACTTTGTTCCAAAAGTCGTTTCAAGTGGATTTAGGTCTCCCTAAACATTTACGCATGAGTTATGAAGGTGACGTTGGCCAGGTAGTGAATAAGGAGTCAAGATTAGAAGGTTACCAGAAGGCTAGCGTCTCCAAATTGTACCCTTGGCTACTCGAGATCCTTCTATGTCTTTTCACCTGTATAAAGTGGATGCAGCTTTGCAAGCTGCTCATAATAAAAGTGTCTGCAAAGGAAAACTCCGTTCTCAGTGTTCCCCTTGAGGAACGTTTAAAGCCGACATGATGATTCCTCCTCATTGCACTTACAAAGACTAAACACCCGGGACTTTGCTGGGAACGTATCAACCACACGCCCCGTTCTTTGCAAGTGACGAGTGTGAGAAGATCTATAGTGTAATAAGAACTGTGAATAAATTCCAGATGAATGGTGCAACAGCAAGAAAGCCGTGTGAGCTAGCACGGGCGGGAAAAGCGATGGATTTACGACCAAACGATGGCTGTTTCAAGTCTCAACGTAAGCCTGGCTGCTCTAAAAATACCCTCCTGTGAAAATGGGCAAAGCGAGAGGAAGGTAAGCTGTATAAATCACTGATATCTGCCAAGCATCTCAAAATAAACCAGTGTACGGATGCGTAATGGGGGAGCAGAGAGGTCCAGGTTTGGGGCTTTGAATCGTGTGGCTCTGTGTGTGGAGAGTTCCTGTCGTAGTCCAAAATGGTGCACTTAGGTGAATCAGTGTCTCTCACTTACATAGAGCTGTAATGGACCGACATCCAGAGATAGGCTTCAGGTTCACCATGTCTGTGTGGTGGATCAGAGCCGTGGAGGATGGATGAGAGTGTCATGCAAATGGCTCTGCGTGGATCCAGTTTGACCTTGGGCAGACATCCCGGCTGGTAGCTGCACGGTGCACGATACCCAAGGAGGGCTGAAGTCTAGTGAAGCTCGAACAAAGTGTCACCTATGGTGAAGTTTAAATCTCCATGGAAACTCAGACCTAGTGGTCCCACGATTACCAATTCAAACACATAGAAAAATATTAATTAATATTTTAACAATAAATTATTTAAAATTATATTTTCTATATATCCTAAACAGCTTACCTCTATTTTTAAAAGCATGAATATAAAAGCAGAGAGAAATTGCTTATGGAAAAGACAGCATTTAAATCCACTTTAGTTAAATTCTGATCAAAATGTTCCACTTTCACACAGTTCCTCACCAAGACTGTGGTACACTGAATGCCAGGGCATCGCAGGGCACAGGATACATACACCCAAATAAACACTACAAGTGATTTGTCTTGGGTGGAAACCGTCACAACAGAGGGAGAACATGCAAACAACACGCCCACAGGCTGGGGGTGGCGTTCAAACCTGCAACGCTGGAAGTGCGAAGTGAGAGTGTTAACCACCAAGTCAACCTTTATTATGTTTATTTCCTAGTATCTGCCATCTTTCTGCGGGGAACACACAGTTAATGTTCTCTTTACACTTTTGCAGTACCAAAGATTCTCAGAACACTTGGGACTGGAAAATTGAATTGTGGAAGGGGGTTTGATTTTAATGCAAATATCAGAAATATTGACTGGCAGTAGAAAATCAAGAATAAATACAATTCAAAATAAAGGCTGACATTTCTACAAAATCCGAATACAAATTATTTGTAGACTGCAAACAGTACATGACCTGCCTACACAAAGTAAGAAGGCCTCAGCGTGGAGACGTTTTCAGTAAAACAAAGTGTTGGTGATATATCCAAAGTGACACACACAGCTCCCTGGAAAATGTAGGATGCCGTCTCATTACGAACAAAATATTGCAAGTTTGAGGTGCAATTCTTCTTTAAATAATTACACGTAATCTATAGCAGCGATTTACGGCCTAAGGAAATGGAGCTCAGTCACATTAATGCAGACTATATGTAGCTTACTGATGTTTGCTGGACACATTATTTTTTTCTTGCCATGCTCTTAAAGACTCTACAGTCACATATATTCTCTCTCAACGGCGTCCACTTTGAATTCTGAGAAAAAAAATCTACCGGCCTTAACCCACTAAGTTACTCTTTGATTTTCACATTTAATTAACGTACTTCTTACTAACTCTTCAGACTGCGGTGAGGGGGTCAACACACGCGCTGACTTTCAAATACGCATTTCCACATAATGACACCTCGGCGATTTCGAGAGAAAAGATGACAATGAGATGGAGCGCTCCACTCTGGCGGCATCTTGACATTCGCTAAACCTGAGAAACCCTGAAGACTCTCCAGTTAACGGTCAGCCTAATTACAGTTTCTTTAGCGTCTCCGTTTTCAAGTGAGCAGACTTGTATCCATAGCAACTTGTGAGAAATCCAGCAAAGCTGATTACCTAAAAACTTGCCCAATGAAAAGGCAAGCTGTGACTTTTCAACCGTCTTCTCTTGGGCCCAACCAGGATTTCAACTGTTAACAACAAAGGCATTAGAGAGGTCGTTATTGAATCACTCTATTGTACATTAGTGCTTAGAGCTGAACACGAATGAGAAACGACATTTAAACAGGCATGGCAACCATGGACCCCAGTAAATGAAGAAGTTTCCCCGCAGAACAAAACACGGTAAATCCATGGCGGTTGGTTTTGTTTGGCTTGTTGTTGTGACTGCCTGGTTTAAAAAGAAGGAAAGACACCTGTGGTGGCTGTAGCTCATGCCACCTCAGGGGTAGAAATGTGAGCATGAGTCGGAGGGAAAACCGGTCCTCAGACCACAAGAACTGGAGGTGCGGAGCCGGGAAAGGCGAGATGAACAGGAGAGGCGCACAGCAGAGAGGAGAGGTAACACATAGGTGGAAGAATAATGGCTCTGTGTTAGCCCTCAGATGCCACACACTCTGCTGCTGTGCCTTTAAGTCGTCCTGCTGATCGCCTTCATGACCAGCGACACGTGCAGCTACTGCTCCTAATGTGCGGTAGCTAATTACAGCGTAACTTTGACCTGCATACAGCGTACCTCTAACAAGGGATATGTTACACTGTCACTGTAGGCCTTTATTATAATTAGCACTGCTGTTTTTTGCAGCAGAATAATATTTATTCTATTAGCATACCGGTGCTGATTCAATTATAATTCCTAGAATTAAAAAAAGGGTGCACCCACAATGGGTGGCACTGTGGCTCGATGGTTTCCACTGACGTTGCAGACCTCCGGGACTGGCGGTCTGAATCACACATGCAGTTGGCTGACATTCAATTCAATTCAATTCAATTCAATTTCATTTATATAGCGCTTTTAACACGAAGCATGGTCACAAAGCACTTTACATAGTCCCGGGCCCACAGTCCCCAGAGAGT
>JAACJT020000088.1:258381-289590 GCA_009936485.2 Gymnarchus niloticus | reverse complement strand
AACAGGAACCTAGCATTACTTCTGTTATTCTCTATCAGCCGGGAGAGATATGTGGATCTAGCTGCGACCAGGGCTCGTTTGTACTTTAAAATACATCCCACCCAGGGTGTCCCCTGCTTTGTGCCATGTGCTTCCTGGGGTGGGCTCCAGGTTTAGCGCAACCCTGCTTTGGGCAGTTATGGAAAATGGCTGAAAAAAAATGAAATAATAGCGTAATATGAATTTCATTGTGAGGTGAAAGACTGTTACTTCCTTCCACTGTTATGTTACTTCTCTGTTTATTGTTGATTTTTATGTCTAATGGTAGTTGTTCTTTGTACTGGGTACAAGTAAGCATATTAATGCACTTGTTGCATATGGCCAATAAAACATTGAATATTGAATTTTGAGTGTAATAAAGATGACATACAAAAGTTTCCCCAGTACTGCCAGGAAACAGCACTGGGTTCGTCTAATATTTTAAAGGACCACAGCCCCTGCCTTCTGATTGGACGGACAAAAAAAAGCTATAATAGAATGAGAACCATGTGATAACTGTGATGAAGGAGAGATTTGAACGGTTATCTTACTAATTTTAAATAAATGCTTTTAATCAGACTTTTTCATGGGGTGTTAATGAGTGCTCAAGACATGAACAGCAGGACTCTTAATTACTCACTAACCTTATAGTTATTACCTCCATTGCTGCATGGGGTTAAGATATTGTAAAAATGTTCCGTCATTGTTCAAAATTTTTATTTAAAAAAAAAAAAACCAAAAAAACACACAAAGCACATGGCACGGCTTAAAGTGATTAAAGTGTAAAAGTGACAAATGGGAACAAAATAAATGACTCCCATTTATAATTTTAGCCGAAATTCTTTAACTGCCGTGCCCCCCCCACTGTCTTAGGCAAATATATAAAGTGGTGTCAGCTGGAACGTTGTTTAGAGCTCAAGTGGTGGTTTTGTGGAGAATGACCTTCATTGCCCTCTGTCTACAACTGCATATTAACCGGTTCAGCTCAAAACGCCGGTGTTGTTAATGATGCTGGTTATGGCTGGAGAATTCCCAAAGAGCTCCACCTCACACTTAAGCACCTGTGAGACCGGGGGATGAAAACGTGAGGCAATTAAGAAGTGAGGAGAGTGGCTGGGCCATCTCGACGGTTTACCGGCACTATGGCATGGAAAGCAGGTAATAACTGCCACCCAAAGCCATCGGCCATCTGCACAACCTGAGGGAGGCAATAAAATTTCAGAATATGCAAGCAAAATTTTCAAAGAACTGCTGGGACGGTTATCAGCACCTTGCATTACTGCTTGGAGTAAGGATAATTACAATGTGAAAAAGAGCATCACTTCCATCCCCATCAATATCAAAGTGGCTTTAAAGTAACACAAGGGTTGTGTTTTAGTCAGATACAGCATAAAAAGGTCATTCTTTTTAATAGCGGATAAATAATCCCCTCTCCACCTGTACGTGGACACTAAAGACCTTGATACGACTAACACTGGCACCAAACAAATGCATGTCACATTAAACAGGTTTCAGTAATGATCTATCCTGGGAAAAATAATAGTCAACTTTAGGGAAAATGGATCAACATGAAACAGAGGAAAGACAGTACATTTATTCTGACTACCGTGAAATATAGTCTTGCCTGGTGAATGCAGGCGCTGTCGTGACTGTTGTATTGTTCTCACATTCATGGTGAGATGAATTTAACAACAGGCATCCTTGTGGATCAAGGGGCGACTGGGTCACAAAGGGTCAATCTACTTCATGATGTGCCCCACCCACCTCCACCCCCAGACCCTGCCCCCGAGTCACCTAAGGGGGAGCTGGGGGAATGTGGCATTTAAGCAGAGTCATTCTGTGTTTTCCTTTTGCACGAAAATTCAGGAAAAGCCTTTTTCATGAGCCAACAGTTTTTTTTTTTTGGATACTCAGTTAAAATGATTCAACTTGCTTGACTCGCATACTTAATTAGAATAAATTCCCTGAAAACCTGAAACGGGGGCTGCCAGTTGTCAAACAGAAATGGTAGGGTGTTTTTTTTTTTCTGCTTAGCACACTGGTCATTAAGCATCCCATAATGAGTGCGTCTGAAATGTTGGGTCTCTTTTCAATATTTAAGTAGCAAAGATAGCTCGACGGCATCGTGAATTAACCCATGACAGTGTTTAGTCACTTAGCAGGATACTTTTCAAATCAAAGCTGACTTCCAAAACCTACAGTGTAGAACCTATGTCTCACCTGTATGGCTGGATATTAAATGTCAATCAGCAATGAAATGGGAGCTTCTCAGGTAGGGGTCACTTGAATAAGTACACAAGAAAATCCAAACATATGCTAAAAATCTTTTAGAGTCACGATTCATTGCCACAGCTTATGCTTGGATAGTGGGAGGAACATTCAAACTGTAAAAAGCAGGAACGGGACTAAACCTGAGTCAGCAAGCTGCCTGGTTTATTGGATCAATCCCATATCATCACTGTGAATAGGACTAAACTTCCAAGTCAGGAAGCTGCCTGTGTTTTTGGATTAATCCGACTCATCATAGCAAACAGGACTAAACCTCTGAGCTCGCAAGCTGCCCGTTTTATTGGATTAATCCCATATCATCACTGTGAATAGGACTAAACCTGAGTGAGTAAGCTGCCTGGTTTGATCCCATATCGTCATGATAAAAAGGACCAGACTTCAGAGTTAGCAAGCTGTTTGGTTTATAGGATCAATCCTTGACCCATCACAGATAACAACTGTAATAACAAACAGATAAACTAAATTTGGATCAACCCTCAGATCTCCAATGTGAATATGACTAGACTTCTGAGTCAGGGAGACGTCTGGTTTATTGGCTCAATCCCCAACTCATTAGAGTGAACATGACTTAACCTATTTGCCTTATTTGTTGTATCAGTCCCTGACTAACCACTGTGGCCACAGTATTCCGCTGTTTTCAGGCTCTTAAAGGGATTACACTTACCCTTTAGTAAGGTTATGTGGATGTGCAAAGTCTCCCTTAAGGTTGCATTGCTTAAGGAGTTTCATCTGGTGCACATTTTGAAGCTTTAAAGGTCTCAGTTCTCTGACTGGGTCCAAGCACATTCCTGTTCTGGTTAACGTAGCTACACATTGTATAAACGACTCGTCGGACTTTCAACACATCCATCTACATGTTCTAGGTGTTCCATAAAAAACATGAACCATGTATCACCATGACTATTACCGCTTCTCAGAAAACGAGGTCACATCAATGGCATTTTTCAAGTCTCATAATACACACACACAGAAGGTGTATATGGACACATGGAACTCCATTGTAGGTCTTTAATGACTATTTGGCATTAATCATTTGACTCTATTTTAAGCCTTATTGTATTCCCTCTGGGCTTAATTAAAAGAAAAGGTGACTCAGTATTTTAAGTAGAAGACTCAAAAAAGACAACAAGAGAGTGTGAGAACTGGTCTAGTCATGACACCACCTGAAGTGCGCGATAATGGGGGCGGGATACTAACGAGACGGGCAGGTTAGGATACAGTTAAGTTCCCGTCAGGTTTAGGGGAGGAGAGAAGCCACACAACATTACTTTATAATGTTAGACTGAAGTGAGTCAGCACCAGCAGCCACGTTCACCTGACTCTCCGCCCCATCTGCTCTGTGTCTACATTTCCAGTGAGTATTGCTGTTGTACCTTAAATGAAGGTTTCTGTTAGAGATCAATGTGTCATCACAAATAACTAACAGCAATTAAGCAGGAATTGGGAGATCAGCAATAAAAAAAAACAAACAAACAAAAAAAAACAAACAAACAAACCCTGCGAGAAACTTGATGAACCACAACTTCTGAGCTGTTGCCATGAGGATTTCCTCAGATTGTGACCTGGTCTGAAACCACCAGGCAGGTGCGGGGGTTAGGGGGGCCCAAGCACCATCCATTTTGCTCACACTGCCTAAAACAACTCCAACACCCCGGGTGCTGGGTGCTGCTTTTTTGCCTTTCAAAACCTGCCCCTCAAAAGGTCTCTGCACAGCCCTGGAGACCACGCAGGACATGAAGCGAGCAAGATGACTAAGGGACACCATGCAGTACTGCACATTCAGGAGGTTTAATTGCTATGCAGTTTCGTTAAGCTTTCTGCATTATCTTGCCCCGTCAAGCATGGGGGAGGGACGGAATCTTCTATTCATGGAAATTTATGGATTATGCAGCCAAATATAGCAGTAAAACTAAAGTGATCCATGAACAGGTGGGTAGAACAGTACAAGGAAGGTAGGTTTCGATGAGGAGGATGCGTTGAGCTGGAGAAACAACTTCATCTGAGCATTAAACCTCAGCGTATTTAAATGGACTCTACCAGAACATTAAACCGCATGGTATTAAGGTGAAATACGGAGGAAACCTTTGTGACTGACCAGGATTTTCATTTAGTAGGTGGAGGGATGAATGGATGGATGGATGGATGGATGAATATAAAGATAAACTGAGCTTCACCTGAAATGTTAAACAGTAGAACTTATTCAGGTAGATCAACATATGGAAGAGAGAAGGGACATTTTGGTACGGTCTCTCCATTCCCGAACATCCATCTAAAGGTACATATATATTAAATGTTACAAAAAAAATTTTCTACAGACAATTTAAATTTTAAATTTTACCTGATTTTAAAGGTGCTTGCAGGGAGAAGGCTGGTGTTTGTACTGATACCACAAGTAGTGGTCCTTAACGGCAGGGCTGTGACAAGCCATCAGTTAACAGCAGATGATGGCTAACCTAAAAGCTGATTACTGACCAGAAATGGCTATTTATTTACTTAGGCTTTCTTTACAGAGACTAATGGCATTCCTGAATTTAAGCAGCATGCAGCTTGCTGACATGGCAAATGCAGCATCCAGCGCATAGCCAAGCAGAACATCCCAGCATACGAGCGACTGAGTTCATATTCCAAAAGAAAACAACGAGCAAGTTGTCTGTAGCTCCTCTTGCAGGACCAGCAGAAAGTGCCATTTTCAGCTGGTTCATTAGCCAAGTGAACCACATGTTAGCAGGATCTATTGTTCAGTTTTATTAGCTATTATCAGTTGTAATATACTTGGCTGGGGGGGGGGATTACAAAGTAACTGTTCTTCATGGTCTCCAATGATAAATTTCAATGACCAATCCAGGAATGCCAAAAGTAGGGAACAGGGGCATATTAGAAGCACACCTAAAGTCACACAGGATATGAACATACACGGACATACAACGTTAATAAAATGAACCAGGGCGTGGTGGTCTGAAGGTCCTGAAAGTAGTAGGAAGATCATATCACATGGCTGCCCTGCTCACTGCCTGCAGCTATTGAGAGGGCATAATGTGGGTGAAGCATCTCAGAAGTACATGAGAACTGACAGAAGTCAAGAGAAACTGGGATCTCACTTCCATAATGAGAGACATACACAAGCTCATTTATACACAGCGTGAGAACCGATTTCATGTTAAACAAGACTCCCTTCCCAAAAGCTGGTTGACACAGCGTGCATATTCATTAGACAGACTTCGAGCTTAGCGTCGGACCCAGTCGAGACTGGATTCACCACTGTCTCCGAGCTCAAACCTACGCTGAGTGGATCACTCAGTGTGAAGGGCTTCCAGAGCCTTTAATCTCTTTTCACGTCCTGACGGGGGGGTATTTTCTTCCCACGAGTCCCTTCTCTCAAGCCCTTATCACCAAGAATGGCATTGTATTGAGGCTAGAAATTACTGCTGGACATCCAGGGCAGATGTGAAGTCAGAGATATGGAGGCACTCAGGAGAAGCACTCTGAGTACTTTTCACCTTCACCGACATAAACACAGCATGAACTGGCAGGTCTGCGCAGTCAGGAGACCCACGCGGGCTGAACCGACAAGCTCGGCATTTCCTGGACAGAAGCTAAATGGCATGTTCGTTTTAGACCTTTACAACCTTGTCTGCTTTCATAAGGGGACCGTCACGGACACACGGTGACTCGGCATATTTTGGAATACGGCATCAGCAGTTTTCAGATCTCCTCCGAATCCCATTTACGTTACCCACCTAAACGTACAGAATGAAGTGCAACTGCGATGAGCTCGGATTGTTATTATTTTCCCTCGCGCCAAAGAAACCAGACCACCAAGGCGATTGTGTCAACAATGGCCCATTCTCTATCCATAGCTATTCTGTACATGGCGTCATCCTTGGTGGTGTCCAAACAGACGCATTAGACATGGCCTATTGTTTAACTAAAAGTTTACTGTTTAGCAATTATAATACTCATCGGGGGGCGGGGTCAGCTTCCAAAACTGCAAAATGATCTACGTGTCATGCTGAAAGGGAATCTCGGCCTCCAATTTGGCTTCCCAGACACATTGTCCCACAATCGGGGACTAAGGCTCCCTGTAGGGACGGCTTGGCTAAAATATAATCCAAATTTCACTAACAAATTGGGAGGTCCCACTAGGACAGAGTCACTGTGGTCACTTTATACAGGGGGCGTGCCTTACATTTAGAAAAGATGGAGACAAAAGTTATTTAAAAAGAACAGTATAACTGTAGAGGCAGCAATCTAGGAAATGAATACTTAAAAGATATAAATATTTGAAATGACTTTGTACGGAACATTAATTGACAAATTCATTTTTTCAAATATTGCTAACAAAAACACTGGCACACTAATTGTTTATTCATGAATTAAAAAATACATATTTTAGAAGAAATTTTTATTTCCAGAATAGTTAATGTATTCTTTAACATTATCTTGTTATACTGAGAGACTTCCTAATTAGCTAATAAATTTTGAAGAGCAAGACCATGCTTATCTGGAATATTAGTATAGAAATTTAAACTGTTCTAGATTAGCACTTACGTTACAAAGGGAGGGCTATACGAAATATCATCCATTACGCATGTTTAAAAAACAAACAAATATAATCCTCAGAAGTTATGCTCATGTACCTTTTAATTTTCACCACAGGCAGTAATTGGTAACTTAGAAGCACAATCGTCTGGTATACAGGGATGGAGAAACGGAGGAGAAGAGAAGAGAGAAAAAAGACAATGCAAATGAACAATCGTGCCAGGTCTTTGTCTGCCAAGTCAGGAACACTGCCACCATGGGTATTTAAGTAATTACTCGACAGCGAGGGCCTCTGGGGACTCATTTTCGGCAAAAACAACAAGAAAAAGCCCAAACAAACCTTGTTTGTTGATAATTGATCTACGGAGAAGCTTTCATAGACCGAAACATTACATAAATTAAACAGCAGTAATCTTGCGTTCCATTAACAGTCGTCCTTGATGATAATTTAACGCTTTGTTACACACGTTGTGATGATACTGAGACAAAGGGAACCGCAGCCATTCTGCTGAGTACAACAGATTGCCCCTGAATGGAGAAGGAACAATGGCTTTGACTCTGAGCACTCCTCTTCCTGCCTCATGCCCACTCACAGCCACCGGTGGGTGACGGCGTGAGCCGTGCCGAAGGTGGCCAGGCCTGGGTGTGTTCCTCGGTGGGCTAGGAGTAGGGAGCCAGCTTCGCTAACGTGACCGGCAGTGAGCATCTGCCGGGCAGCTCCCTGCACGTCCCAGCCCCTCTCGGCATGGTGCAGCAGGAGGTGGTCGACCAGGCGCGGGTACAGGGCGCTGCCCAGGCACTTCGTCAGGAGGTCGGCATCCAACAGCAGTGACAGCAGCTCCGAGTCGCAGTTAGACTCGTTAACCTGGAAGCAACAGAACCGGCAGGAGAAGACCTTTAAACCCAAGATCCTGGCATGCACAGGGGTGCAAAAAAAAAAACAAACAAAAAAAAAAAAATTGACTAAATCTACTCACTATTCCTCCAGTTATTACATTTTACATTCACTTTAAGCATATCTCAGATCATTTATTGCAGTACTGCTACCTCTACTACAGTTTAACAGCAACGCAGTGTGTGAGGTGAGGCTAAATGTGATGATGTCATACAAGTCGCAATATCCCTCCGCGTCTGCCAGTCGATGACCCGCGTGACCTGGTGAGGCTCGAAATCTTAGGCGGCCAGTGAGAAGCATCACCTAGAGCTCGACCTGGCAAAAACAGCTAAGACTGTTTACGTTGGCAGAACGGGACAGTGTTTTTAGGCTATCAGCAGAATACCTTTGATGATTCAATATGCAGACCCACCTGAACGTGCCCGAGTCCTTTGTAATTTTGTGATGGACTTTCTTTTCGGTGTAAATTATTTGGCCAAATGCTCAAAAACCTCTAACTCAGCAGCTGGAAGCTCTGCAATAATGAATTATGTGCTAAATGTGATTAATGTGTGTCAGTGGTAGGGGGCATGATGCAATCTTTGTAAGCAAAAACAGAGCAGCATCCTTCAAAGCGAACTCACAAAGAAATCCACTTAGAGGGGAAAAACAGTTCAACCGCTTTGAAATTTAGCTGCAATTATCTCTTAATAATGTGAACAGCCATCATATTTGAAATATATTATTTCATGGTATTTATGTACATCCATCATCCATGACAGGATCACGCTGAGGCCGGAGCATCCTCTTGGATTCGATGCCACAACCTGACACACCTTCACACACATTAGCCAAGCTAGAGGCTAATTAGCCTAACTGCATGCCATAGGACTGCGTTATGGAAACTGAGGAATGCAAAGGACACCCCTACACAGGTGGGCGGGTCTACAAAGCCCACATACAGAGCGGGGGCCAGAACTCAAACACAGTGGGCTACCACGGCACCCAGTATACATACGAGATTTAGATCTTATTTATCCAAGGAAACATCTACTTGACATTATAAACAAAACATTCCGAAGGGGAGAAAAGTCAAAAATGTGAAACGAACCTTAAATTCATTTCAGAATTTGGTATTTGTTGTTCACATAAGCAGGGGAACTCGTGTGCTTGGTTTGGATGCCATATACTGAACTGAATGCAAAGGGTTGTGATTACATTTAAGGATTGGTTTATATGAAAAATGTTCCATTGTAAATTGTTCTGCAAGCCCTCCATTTTTCAGTAAGGGTCGAACGCAGCAAAACTGGAATTCCATGGGAGCATTTCGTTGCAGGCATCGGGTACAGGAAGCACAGCGGAGTCAGATATGGAGCGTTTCAGGGTTTAGATTTAAGCCAGAAGGCACTGGGATCACAGTTTACGATTTTACATGTTGACCTGTGATGCAGGATATCGGCTCATCTAAATGCCCAGAGTGCAAACCAGTCACGTGACCGTAATCCTGCTGACCGTTGCTCTTGACACCAGTCCCTTAACCACCGCGACACAAGTTTGCTGTGTTGGATTTGAGCCATGCGAAAGCTGGACAGAATCATGCTATTTTCCCAGTCGATTCAAACAGGTGGGGAGAGGGGACCATTAGCACCAGCTCCATTAATATGAAGAGGAAGCAACAAGTTTTCCCTGTGAGAATTAAGGAGAAGTGGTGAAAACTGGATAAGAGCAATTCAGAGGCCCGCCAAAACGCATCAGCCCAAGATGATTGACAGAAGAGGGAGCATCTACTGCTGCTGAACTCATACATTTTATTCTCCATTTGTCTCCACTGATCTCCGAACGTGTAGATAAGCACAGCTGTGGTCACCCGGCTTCTCCGCTTAATCTGGTCCGCTCTCCAGGGCTCTTATGGTAGAGGAGGCCTCTTATCAGACATCAACAGGAAATTAAAAGTAACGACACTTTTTCCCTGCCCACGTGTTTTCATCTGAATAGCTTTCTGCTTCCTCTGGAAGATAGCCTATTCCAAGCTTTTCACCTCTCCTGGCTCGGTGCTGCTGGCTTCCTCCGGTGGTCTGTGGTCTGGTTGAATTCTTGTGTAATTTCTCAATAGCGTACAAGTCTGTTCGAAGGTGTACCATGTGATGGATTAGTGCCCTGTCCAGGGTGTACCCCAGCATTGTACCTTGTACTGCCTGGGATGGTCTCCAGGTGAACTGTGTCACAGAACTGGATAAGCTATTATAGATGATGGATGGATGGATGGATGGATGGATGCATGGGTACATATTCAAAGCTTCCTGATGACTTGGTGTAAGGTGCCCAAACACAACACGTATGAAGCTGAGAACACCGCACCAGCACAATGTCTTCAAACAGGTGCCATGGCTGCTGAAATACAACCAAAGAACACCACAGGACCTTCAGCACTGCCTGTCATCAGAACCACAGACAGATAGGCATCCATTATAAATTAAGCCGGCATGTGCCGGCTGAAACAGCATTTAAGACACACTCCTGCCTCTTTAATGTTGCTTATTCTGGGGGACGCTCACTGGCAAACAGGGGAGCATGCGGCATTCCAGGACACCACCACCTCCCATTCTGGATCCCAGCCAGGCGCACAGAACAGCTACACTGTGCACTACTATAAGTCCATATGAAGCAGGTGCACCGTGTCACAGGAGAATTTTAAAGCAACATCCGCAGACTATCAATCCGACGAGGTACCTTTTTAAGTACATGAATAAGCCAAGACGTAACATAGAACAAGTAAGCTGTTCGATTTTTGTTTTTTCCGAGCACCGCGTCAGTGAGGCACATAGAACGATATTCAGGAAAACTGGCAAAGCTTTGAGTTCATTTTCACAACAAACAAACAGGCTTTCATCACGCTGCCTCACGTCAGCATGAAATAAAGCTGTACGTCAGGCACGCTTATTCGATTCGATGTGCCTTTCAGAAACGCGTCTGGGTTTGCTGAGGCCTCATTTTCCATTGTTTCGGTCTGGGGACTAGCTTCCCACGCTAAGCTCCATTAATGTGCCTCCCCAGCATTGTTGACAACCTACCAGAGGGAGCCCAGGCGTGGGGCGGGAACGCTGCTCAACCGGCCATGCACGAAAAACCGAACAGGAGAAATGACGCGTTCCTCGCCGACCATGAAAGGTCCTCCAATTGGAAATAAATTACATGCAAAAACTTCTGAAATTTCATTTGCCTTCTTACGTGATGCACATATATGATCTCTGAGCCAGACACATACTGAGGCTATATTCATTACGCAAAGACGGGTTAATAAAGCCCCGTTTCCACCGCATGGAAGTGGCTTGACTCAACTTTTTTACGTTTCCATTTGGCAGAACTGAGGGACAGGTTTTGGTACCATCTTTGCCGCGGTTCCAATTGAGCCGAGTAGGTACTACGACGGTCACGTGAAAATGCTGCAGGCTACTGATTGGTCAGAGAGAATCAACAGCACTGTCATCAACACATGACAGGGTATACTGGGCAAAACATTTTAGCAAGCTATTTTGGACTCAGTCTATTGTTTTTAACTTTAACCGATATGGATGCCCGCAAAACCACGCCGGGGTCAACTACTATTACATATTAGAATCCGACCGCGTAGACCACCGTTTTTTAGTGGCGTTTTGGTTTGCTGCACTCAGCCTCTTCTGAAAAAAAGTTCTCTCCTTGCTGTGACAAATAGCCACATAGCGAGAATCAAATACAGAATCCCTTCCATATCATCCATCGTTCTTTCCTGTTTGTCGCGTTGAGGATGTCGTTATGGGAATTGCGTGCAGCGTCATGACCACCAGCTTTCTGCAATGGAAACGGAATGCCAAGCGAGTAGAGTCGAGCCCAGTTGAGCTGGTACCATGTGGTGGAAACGCGGCAGAATGCAACCTGCAACTGAAAACTGGAAAGAAAAAATGAAGCAAGAAACATGGTTTGACTGTAGTAGAAAACAAAGGGTGAAAACGTATGGAACCATTCAGAAATACACTAAATAACTTCCTATTACTCCTCATGTGAGTGGTTCTAGACAGCTGTATTGAGAAAGGCACTATGTATTAGAAGCGTAATAACAGCAATAATTAAATTTAAATTGTGGGCAGAATCTGAAATAAACTCATTGAAATGGGCATGTTCTTATTTCCCAGTGATGGCGTCTTCTAGAATCTTCTTCTAGAGTGCGGGCTACTCTTTCTAGGATGGAGGAGAACATACTGATGAGAATTAAGGAGAAACATCCCTTCAATGTATGATGATAAAAGAAGGCCATTTTACAATTCCAAATCAAACCGAGGGAACACGTTTTTACGGGATCAAGCTGTGGGGCTTTTGAGAAGACTTTGCCCATCTCTTCTGTCACGGTTCATGTAGCACAATTTCCTTTAGAAACAGAAAATCATCAGGTGATGAATCTAAATTTAAATTGCTAGATGGAATCGCCTTTTAAGTGCGCGGCGATAAGACATTTTAATTTGACGTTTGTCAGTGCCGAATAATTAGCACCGATGTGCACTTATGCAGAGTGGGTAAACAGCCTAATTGGAGATGCGGCGGCCTGCCATCGAAGCCGACATAAGCTTTCGTTCACGGGGCGTGTTCCAAGGCAAATCGCCGGGGTAAAGGTTTCGAAAATCACAACGCCATGGGCGGGAGCAGGGTGGCCATTATTTCACTCAAAAGCGGCACGCCCTCAGCAAAATTGGGGTCGTTAGACACAGCGACGCCGCGGATTACCGATTGTGACCGGAACGCGGGAATCGATGTGGCTGACAAAGCAGACGACCTCTGGAGAGCAGGACCGACATCTGCTCGAATGCCGCCGATGATCGGAAAATTCTGCTTACGCCGGGATAGTTCGCTGGTTTCTCGCTCTTCGAAAAGCCCAAGGCACCGGCTGGGTTAGCAGTGGAGCTGGCGATAAAACGTAGGGCAAACTTTCGCATTTAATAGGTCATTATTTTCTTAAGCTAATCATAATATCTCAGTTACAATATGGCCAGACTATTGATGTTTAGCTGGAATGCTAAGCCCTGCCTTCCCATATACTAAAGAATGATTTTTAAAATCTGTCAATATTTAGACTGCATCTTTTATTTTTGATTTTTGTGAATCTACATATTCAAATAAGCTTGCCTAATTGCAGACAAAATATAAAATCTTTATGAACAATGCATCCTGTGAACATGCTCTGCAGACAGCGTAATAATGTGAGATTTCATGAGAAAAGAGCAGTTTACTTTCTCTCTCCAGCCCAAACCTTATACTGGACACTACTGCCTGGGATATTGTCAACATGCACCTGGATTCATCCTCAGAACGGCGACATTCAAATCAGCTGCGATGCAGGTACCGTATAGAATTAAACAAAACCCCGCACATCAGAAAATATCAACGCTACTTAATACGGTTTAATATTTTGTGAAACGCATTGGGAGTAGAGGTACTATGATTAACTATTCATGATGAAGCGTCCATAAATTCAAGAGCACATGCGTACGGTATGTGGTAAATTATTCATCTGCCGCTTTCCTTTATCATTTAAATCGTAAAGCTCCCGGGAGTGCTAAAAACAGCTGCCTTCCACCTCACTGCCTTTATTGCCACGCTGCCCAAATGGACTTCAGGAAAACACCGAGCCGCATCGTTCCAGCTCTCCCCTCCTCGGCTCTCAGAGGAGACGTCATAGGGCTGGTGGCTTTCCAAGGAGACGCCGGACTGTAACACATGAACGGCCCCGTTAATGCATCCCTTCTGTGGGATCCGGTTCAGGAGCAGTCTAGGGTGCCGGAGTTCCCAAACAACTATTAAAACAGGTGGGAATAAGCAACCAAAAGTTCCCCAGGTAGAAAAAGACTTTCATTTTTCCCCCTAATAAATGAAGTCTAGCAACTTATTTTTTTTCATATTTGACAGATCAATCATCCCCACTGCAGTACCAATAGTTATACAATTTTCTGTATGGTAAACAAAACAAACACACAGATTATATTACAGATATTTAAGCCTCTCAGCCTGGCCAATAGTAAGAGCGGCTTTTAAAGACATATCACCCCCCCCCCCCCCCACCTCCGTCTCAAGCGTGTGTCACATGGCGTGTTCAGCACACAAACGAGTCAAACCTTCACCGTTCCCATTGGGACCCCCCAATCCCCCATCACTTGGCTTTATTTCCATGGACACCATGAGCCAACTGTTCAAGAACGCAGCAGGTGAGGACACCAGCATCATTCGGCTGCCAAACACAGAACAGATTGCAAGCGAAGGGACGGATTTCGAGCCGCTTAAGCTCGATAAAACGTAACTTCGGCAAGCAAGGAGTATTAAGCGGTTTGTAAGGTTCTATCTGTAAATGCCATTTTAGTTACAAAGACAAATGACTTAAACTCAGCCAGTGATGAGGTCTGCTGGGATGGGTCATACCAGGGTGAGACTAATTTCATATCACTCCATCTGTTGGCTAATACTTATTTTAGCCCAGAACCCCAGGAGATCAAATGTGAGACTGCGGTATTTCATTCCTGTCAGCAAAACGTTCTTTAGTATATAATCTGGCAGAACAAATGTTTTCGGATTTAAAAAAAAAAAAAAAAACTGCCGTCAGGATTAACAAGAGTTTCATTTTCAATAACCACGTACACAAATAGCGAATAATTGGTGTCTGTAACACAGTGGGCCACCTAAAACCACGTAAAAACTATTTCTATTCAATTCTTCTTCATTTGATGAAAAATGTGTCTGGGTGAGTCAGTCCTGCCAGTTGGTAAACATTATTCACCTCCCAGGCATTGGTGTCATAGGGGAAAAAAAGTGAGTGACACAGTATATTTTGATGATTTCTCCTGCTCTAATGCTAGCTAATTAACAGAGTGGAGCTGTTGAAATCCGAGAGAAAACCTATACGGACGCAGCAGGATGATGGCCTATTAGCAATGGCTGATTTCCCCTCACCCCTGCGGTACTGACATTTTAACACGAGCCAGAAGTCACACCTAATGTCCGGGCTGACGCACTGTTAAATGCGACCTGTTCTCACTTTTAATGCAACAAGAGAAACACAGTAGATCAGTTTCCAGGGAAAAAGGTGGTGGTGCTGGTGATTGGAGAGATTTGTTGCAAATGAATAGGTTGAAATAAAAATAATGAAGACGTGTCAGATGTTACAGGTAGACTTGTTGGTGTTTAAAGTAGTGATGTTAATCTTCTCCTAGTGTGTCCGAGCCAACGCAGCTGTGAGAGTGGAGTGCTGGGTACTAATTGCAAAAAAAACAAAAACAAAACAAAACAAAAAAAACAACACCTTAATGCACTTTGTATTACAATAAACCATAAGACTTAACCTCACGATTCATGTTTAAAACAAACCAAAAGTGCCCAAAACAAATAAATGCACTAACAGCTCATTTAAATAAATTAGTTTTGATAGGGTGAGCCTTTCATTTCAATGTTTGTTTCACTGCCAAGGAGAAATCTTCCCTTTGTTTAGAAGCGTAGCTTTGTGACTGAGATCGCAAGCGATTGCTCAGTAATACCGTATAGTAACCAGGGCTGCAAAATTCTGGGAATTTTCAAAGTTGGAAGCTTTCCATGGGAATATACGGGAAATGGGAATAAACCGGAAATTTGCAAAATCGCAGGTTAGCCTATAACAGGGAATATAAATGTAGTTGAAAAAAAACAGCATAATCTTGGTTAAAACAAAATGTTTATATTAATGTTTGTATATTCCCCAGCTTAACTCCCCATGGAAAATTTCCACACCTTTGCAACCCTAATAGTAACCAAGCACACCAAAGTGAAACCACCCCCCCCAAAAAAAGAAATTCTGTTTCTGGGAAGATCAGCACAAAGTCAACCAATCAGGGGGACACACTGACTGCATGAGCATACTTAGGCATATGTGAATACACCTGAGATGACCTGAATGCGGAAGGGCAAAGAGGCGCAACCGAACACTTGTGCTGACACTCCCTTGTCAGCTCAGGCTATCTCAAAAAAACGTATTAAATAAAGCGGCCAACATGTTCACATTGAAATTTGAGCAATAATTTAGGCAAAGTCATTTCAGTGCAATGAGGATGACGTAGCTGCGAATGCTTACGTCATGCTGGCTGATCTCCTTGGAGCGTCCTGCTGCTAAGAGAGGTGATGGAGGATTCTGGCTATGAGTCACGCCTGGGATAAAAGCATGCAGCCCTTGCGCTCACCGATAAGCGACCTGGCTTACCTCGCCAATAGCGTTTATCTGGCCTAGTGTCAGCTCCAGGAGCTGTGCATCGCGGCTCTCCGTCAACAGCTTCAGCGCTGGCAGTAGGCGGCCAGGCTGATCCTGGATCAGAGCTGCTATCCTGTGAATGCACTGGGGGTGGGGGACAAGGAATGGGGTGCAGTCAGCCAAGAGAAATGAGGAAAGAGAGCAGCCCACAAACCCAGCAGGACTCTATACCGCTACACTTGAGTATGAGCAAGAAACACCCAGCCTTTAGTGACAGATTTTGGGCACCAGCTTCTTCCCAAATGTCTATATCTGACCTGACAAAAGCAAATGTTTGTAGTAATAAATAATTCAAATAATGTGATACAAAGAATGCAGCAGTCTGAGCCCTGCATTTGTCAACGTGCTCATGTGACGCTCACAGCCAAGGAACTGGGATTCAGGATTGGCTGAGCGAATGGCACGCCTAACCCCACAACTGCTAGGCATGCCCTGTGATCTCCTGCCCTTAACATTTTTGTCGTTCGTCCTTGGATCTGGGCTGCCATGACCCGTTGGTAGAGGCCTTAAGAGGCAGAGCCAGCCAGCTACACGTCTTGGAGCGTAAAAACACCTCAAGGTTTCCAGACTTCAGCGGTTTTCATTTTAATTCCTAAGGAATTAGTGACCTTTTCTGTTTTGTCGCCCCGAGTTACAGCATATTCCAGTACCCAGAACTGATCTTGCTGTAAAAAATATATGGCCCTCATCCGGTCAGGAACACAAATGACTCAGTGTGCTTATTAAATGAAAGAATGATGCTGTCCCTCAACCGCAAAGCCAACCCCATCAACATCTCCCTCAGTCCGCTCTTGGTGGGTTGTGACCCGACGACCCACAGCTACCTCCGGAGACAGCTGGTGCTTGGTTCCATACAGGGAGCGACACATGGTCAGGAGCTCCTGGCCAATGCTTCGGTCGGCGTCAGTGTTGCCGAGGGAGACCATGGTGGCAGCCAGCTTCACCCAGGGGCTCTCTGCAGAGGGGCCACTGAAGAAAATGGGCATGCTGGGTCAGTGAGGACCATACACAAGAAAATACTGCAGTTACCGGCTTCGGTGGGTGGAAAAATCACTTAAAACAATTCATCTTTTTTTAACGAAACTAAAGAACGATTTTTTTTGCTTGTCATAAATTACAATTTATGTAGTTCTACTGAGATGACATTCCATTAATTCCATAAACGTGAGTTACTCCCACGATGATAGAAGTGTGCCTGTATGCATGTATGAGTTCATTACAGTGTGTGAATAGGATTAAAATGTGAGAAAATCACCTCAGTAAGTCAGATTTAAAATAACATATTGGAAAAAGGAACAAAAACCTGCGCAAAAGGGAATATAAATAAAAGCAGTTCAAACACTAACTCTAAAAGGACAAAACCAGAAAAATGAAAATGATTTTTGTACAGAACCAGGAGCCAAATTTCAAATAAATCTCTGCTCACATTTTGCATCACGTAGGAACTGTGATTCAATTCCCTTATCGGCTGGAGTAGGAAATATAACCGGAAACATTTGTATTTATAATCATATGAATTTGTAGATATTTTTCCTGTCTGGACGTGAACCGAAGGAGAAACAGAGGAGGGGAGAGGGAATGAAAGGGAAGATTATCAGTGAAGGAGGGGCCCCACACTTGTCTGTCCATCAACCCGCGCCACGGCAACTGCAGAAAAGGCACAGCATTGACAACGCCAACGGGAATGCCAGGATCTCTGAAAAGTCTCAGGAGCACCGGACAGCCTTCAGGGGGAATCCAGAGATTCCAACAAGACATGCTAGCGTGCAAATAAACAAATGAAAAGCTGCGTATGATAACCCATAAAAGCTGTCCCGAGACACCCGTAGCTTGGTGAATTACGGCTTGCATATTCTTCGGGAGGCACTGAAACAGAGGCTGACAAATCCCTGAATCTGCCAGTGGCAGATCAAAAACAATGGCAACCTCAATATAACAAGCTATCTTTATCCATCCATCCATCCATCCATCCATCCATCCATCCATCCATCCATCCCAGGGTCTGGAGCATATCCCAGGCAGCACAGGGCACATGGCTGGGGTCCACCCAGGCTGGGATGCCAGTCCATCACAGAGCACACTTAAAAATCCATAGTGAAAATATAATGATGAGGGACTGCTACGCACAACAGCCAGGGGAACAACTGTATCTAGGTTACGCCTGCTTGTGTAAACATGCTACTCCACAAACACAACGAGGCCATGATGATTAAGAAAGAGAGATGCAACAGGCATGCATGCTTTCAGAGCAACAAGAGGTCATGAAATAAAAAATTAGGAAAGAATGAAGATGAGAGAAGACCAGAGGGTGAATTTCTACTTGGGCTGGATAGCAGAGTTGCGTGACATAAACATGTGCATCATAACATCACCTCTAATGGCTGCTTACTAGGGGCTTTCACTTAGCCTCTATATGACAGACCAGCCACCACTCATGGCCTGTATGAGCTCCCAGTGTTAGAGAGAATCGCATGGAGTAGAGGCACCAGTTGAGCCTCTCCTCTAAAGGAACACTTAAAAACGTGCTCATACGTCTTCCTGTTTTCCCCACATTAAACAGAGCAGATCACGATCAAGCTCCTTCTCCACAGATGCTCCCGATTTAGCTCACATGTATAATGCCACCCTCCCTAAATTTGTGCTGAAATGAATTTGGCAGGAAGCATCAAGCTTCAAAGAAACAGTAAGTGAAAGTGTGGACGACTACTGTTCCCCTTACTGCTCATTTTATTTTCAAACTTCAGGATTCCAAGACCATGGAATATACTGAGGTGGGGAGGCATTATGCCACAGGGTCCCATTATGTTATCACAGTGGTCAACAAGTATGGAGTGGGTGCAGTTACCAAAATTAACTGCATCCTCTAATCTTTTTCCACTCTCCGAACACTGGGACTTGAAACCAAAAGTGCTTTTCGTAAGGAAATCAACATTAGCGTTTTGAAAGTTCAGTGCGATGAAATTCAGGTGCCCTTAGCAGTTTAACGATGTGCATTCCAGTAGAATGCACTGTTTACTTTCTTCACACTCCAGACTCTACCCCTTAAACCCCTCTCCACGGGTGTTTTTGCATAGTAACAAAATGTGCCTTTCCATCAGCGTTCTCCCCTAGCGTCAGGGAGCAGGGTGTGCTGCAGTAATTAGGACGGACCTGCTCGTGCTAACGAAGGAAACAAACTAACGACTCACAAAGTGTCACTCGTGACGGGGGGCCAGGCCTGGAGGAGCAGAGCCAGGTGCTGCATCTCCTCCCACTGGGTGCTGACGGCCAACAGTTTCTCAAAGAGCTTTCGCCGCTTCTCCTCGCTCTCCACGTCGTCCATCTCCAGCTACGAGAGAGAGAGAGAGAGAGAAATGGGTCACTGGAAGGTCACATAGGAAACCATCCTGCATTTTACAGGAAACTCCCAAAATCTTACAGCCAGCCTGATTACCATGACTGCAGTGGTTTTTTTTTTTTTTTGCTGCACTGACGACGGCAAGGGTATCCAAATCTTCACAAGTGCTTAAGGCTTCTCAAAGACACAGGAAGGAATCTGCAAGACTCGCCCTGGGTGTGATGGAGACCAGAGCAGCCCAACACAGGGGCAAGAGGAGGGTAAGGAAACGGTCATTTGGGTATGGGAGGGGTTTTAAAAAGTGAGGGGATCAAAGGAGGCGGTGGGTTGTGGGATGACTCGTCATGAGGGACCCGCCTTATAAGGCTCATACGGCAGAGAAAAAATGAGCCAAGGACCTCCCTCCCTGCCCAGTTCAGCAGCCATATAGTCACCATACAGAACGTCACTTCTGTTTCGAGCGCCTGACAGCTGCACGGGGACCGAGTTCTAGGTGTTCCTCACATATCCAGGGTTCCCACCCTCACGCTGTTTATCGCATTCAAATACCAGACTGGGTCACACAGAACGAACCTCGAGAAACAGGAATGCAAATAAGCGATCATAATAACCAGACATATTTCGCATGGCAGGACTGATAGTGTAACTCAGATCACTGAGCATCTCATGTGAGGCCGAATTGGCTAAGCTGAGGATTATTGACCAATACCTGGGGTTTAAGCTACGGAAAGTATGAGATTGGCGCAGCGAGTGCTGAATACGTGGGGATCAATGGGATACCGACCTGGGGTGCTTTAAATGGAAGACTTCCATATTCCAGGAAACATGTTCTTGCACAATATTTTAAATGGGACAAATTCCGCGTCAAGGTGGCAGGTAGGAAGGCAGGTTACTGTTAAAAACACAATTTACTCAGAGACAGCAGGGGGCGTAGCATCTAAGGAACTGTAGCCAAAATACTCGGAAGGGTGCTACTGTCTAAGAGAAAAAAATACTGATCTCAACTACACACTGTAATATAGATCAAGATATGTCAAGAGCTTTGTGCCAATGCTGTCTGTTAAAAGGGCTAAATACATAAAATTGAATTGAATTAAGCAAGTCACACTTGAAAAAAAATGTTTCAGTATGACAAACACAATATAAAATTAGCAGCGAAAATGACAAATACAAATATGCAAATAACCACACAAAAAAACAAAAATACAATAACACTGAGGAAAATTTTAAACAAAAAAGCAAAACAGGTAACTTCAGTACATTAATTTGTTGTTTCTATGACCAATAAAAAAAAAAAAAAAAAAAAAAAAAAAGAAATCTTGACGAATCTAGTCTCAACAGCCAAAAACGAAGCCAGTTTCCTACTGCAAATCCAGACACCCCCAGAGACTTTGTGAGAGCTAGCGAAGGAACACAACCAAAAATCCTTGAGTAGTCTGGCTGTGTTATTCAAAGTGCCAGCATATGTTTTCTCGGGTGCTGATGGTGTTACTGGAAAGCAGCCGGACATTGTTGGAAAACTTGGAACACCAGACCAATATGTTCGATCGGTCCCTGTTCGCAGTGGGGCTACGTCCAAAATGCAATTAAATTCCCTATTGCTGCCCTGCAATTAAACAACAACAAAAAAATCTACATTTTAGAAGGGACTGGAACAGCAATCTGTGACTATATTGCACACTGGTTATTGTATTCTTAAGTCAACATTACACTCAGATTTTTATACAGAAATTAAAAAATAAAATCAAGCAAAATGAAAAACAAAAACTTTACCACGTTCAGTGTAATGGATAAAAAATAATATTTAAGTACATCATGTATTTCAGAGTATAGAAACATCATTTCTCCTTTTTCACTATAAAGGTCCGTCACTTTACCTCCTACCATGCGATGCTCAACTTTTAGCTTTCACGCAATCAGTATGTTTTTGCTCAGTATTTGGATTTTACACAATTTTCTTGTTCAAACCTGGCAGTGAAAGCAACCAACATCCTTTGATACTCTGCTGTCATTATATTGCTGAGATTACAGTTGCTGATCTGAAAAATGTTTCTTCCCAGAAATAACTTATTTTTGGCCGTATTTAATGAGTTCTTAGGTTCTGGCTATTGGGCAAATCTTGCCAACAACCAGGAAAATAACATGCAGCTCTGCTATGCTCATTGGGCAAACCCAAACGGCATCACTCCTAACATGACTGGCATACAACCTGTCTCACCCACTCATGAGATGGAACGAGTCTAGTAAGGTTATGGCCCAATCTACCAACCTCGTTCGTCTAGACGTGTACACAGCGGGGTGAAACTCATGCGACAGAGTAGTGGGAAAAAAGACGCCATACTGTAACCTACGAGGGCAGCCATTTTCGGCCAGCCATTGAGAAAAATGCAAATGCTAACTGGATTGGGGGAGGGAAGTTTAATTAAAACAAAATGAGCCAACAGCCAGTGTAAGAGCTCTTCAAACAAACATACTCAGTAATTAAACCCAAAATTACACAAAAAAAAAAAAACTACTTATTGGCTTTTTGCTCTTCCTCAGATTTCAGCCTCAAACTGTCTTGCTCATGGTTCAGGAAAGAGAATCTCAGTCCTGTGACTCATTTTGATGAGCTAAACACCCAAATCTGGAACACAGATGTATTACAACAGCACTTCTCATTATGTCTGAATAACACATTTCGTTTTATGAGGTCAGGAAACATTTGGCAGAAATATACAATTTATCAGAAGCATGCAAGAACCAGCGCGACTGGAGACTCAACGAGTAGCACTGTGGCCTCGCACGTGGGTTCGCCTTCCACTCCTGGTTCTGTGCGTGTGCAGTTTCCACGTTCCCCTCATGATGCACCATTTCCTCCACATACTCCGATTTTCTCATGCGGTCCAAAAACACACAAAGCGAATGAGTGTCTCTAAATTAACTACAACGTTCAGCCACTGTTGTGTGTGATGGACTCGCACTCCGTGCAGGGTGTCCCTGCCTTGTGCCCTGGGCTCACTGTGACACTAAGCCAGATAAGCGGAATGGAAACAGAGAATCAGCCCAAAGGTTAACTCCTGAGGCGGGCTGTAGATTTGACTCTTTAAGGACTGAGACGATGGAAACGGCAGCACACAGGCATCATGAAATACAGCCTAATTGCAATTTCTGTTCAAACAGGAAAGACAGAGTGACGCAATCTTTCCGCAGCAAATCACACCTCTTGTGTTCACGCTGCAGACGGCTCTACCTGACTAAATAGCACAGCAAACAGGAGTGTAATTGCCAGGCGCAGGAAACGGAATCGAGTGACATTTCTTTTTACACTGACAACAGCAAGGCACTCGACACACACATGCCACCGCTACATTAACGGAGTCGGTTCCTCGGGGGGAACGCGGTGTGATTCGTTTAACGTCTTGCCAGGACACAGTGATTCCCTGCTATAGAAAGAGCAGCGGGGGGGAGGCAGGACAATGATGGCAAGGGAACAAGGATGAGATGGGAAGGAACAGCAAGCACTTCACTCTGGTTGGGGAAGGCGACAAGAGGTGCCTTCGGAAATGCTGCATAGGAGATGCGGAGAGTAACGAAGATGTAGTGACGTGTGTGTACGTGTGTGTGTGTGTATGTGCCGAACACTCTTTGAGAAGGCATACAGAGCCCCTGCAGACGGAGCTTCACGGTCTATTTCACTCTGCACCGTATGATAGAAAACCGCACTTCCTCTCTGTCCTGGCCCCCAATCTGCGTTTTTAAGTTGTGTGGAAAAGAGAGTGGAGGGGGGCTGTTTGTGCATCTATGTTTCTGTTGTGCAGAGACATACTGGTAGGTTTGTGGAGCCTTTGTGTCTCTGTATGTGTGTGGGGGCTTCAGTGCCTGTCTGACTTTAAAGCTGTCTGTTGGCAACATTCCATTTCACGGATCACCTTATTAAATATTTAATCTTAGCTTTTACCCACCTCCTTTTGCTCTGCATCCCCCTCCCCCCTGATTTACGTTGCTTACAAAGTGTATTCTGCACACAAGGTAACTAAAGAAAAGACTGACCAGTATGTAGTATGTTGATTGGATAATCTACCATCAGTGCTGCTCCTGCTTATAATACTTGAATTCTGAATTTTATAATCAAATTGTAAAAATACGCTGTTGTTGCTCAGATACAAGAAAACAGTTACTGAAATAACATAAGCAGCCAAATTATCAAAGGACAATAAAAACCCCTGCTGTACCCTACAAATAAACGTAATTCAAATAAAACTGCAATCTCACAAGATACTTTAATTAGCCTAAATTAGTTTTGCATTGTTAGCTAAAGATGATAATCTATTAAATGGTATTTGGTAAGCCTGAAGTTCTGCTAAGCTGAAGTTTTTAGCAACAAAAATATCGCAGCAAATAATAGTCTGTGAAGGATTTAACCTTAGATTTACTTGTGCTAGACATTTCCATTCTGAAATGCATTGTATAGTACTGCATCTGTAGCATTATAGTGAGGCTTCATTAAACAGTTCCTAATGTATGCAAGATGAGACACACACAGATTGAAATTAGGAATCACAGAGTAGTGATGCTGAAGATAAGAGAGGCAGTATAACGTGATGGAGCTGGAGAAGGTGGCAGCATGGTCAGATAGAACAGAAGGCCGAAGGATGAACCTTCAAGCAGCAACCATGGGTCACGACTGAGGAGACTGAGAAACTAAAGTTATTCCAAGACGGAGAAAACCGCGGCCATTAACAAGGACCTTGGGATGTTACATTAGCTTCAGATTTCCATCAAGTAGAGCTGCCATGCTAAAATAAACAATGGTCACATTCCAACACAGAATGATGTCAAGGACAAGCTCGTTCACTCACAAAGATGAACACGGAACCATAGCAAGCTGAAAAGTTACCCATATACAGAGAACAGTTTCAGGTCTGACAAACCAAAGGAAGATTCTCTATAAACACAAAAGGAAGGTGGTACTACACAGCCAGCAAGAACAACCCAGAACTCCCAGCAGCTAAATATTCTCCAGCAACGGCCTTCATCTGAGAACCACATCACACTTCAGAACAGACTTCCCATCCGGAGTGTTCCTTACTATTGGGAGAGGCTCTAGGCTTACCTGTTCATGGCAAGCAGTATAGCGGATGGATGGATGACATTTTAGATACTAGAGATGCGCAGATCCAATATTCAGTATCAGTACTGGTTCGATACTGACTAAAAACACCGGACTGGTTATCAGAAAAACATGAAGTTATAATCTGATACAACACATGGGCAAGCCTTGGCTCGTGCTGCGAAACCGGCATTTCGTTTCGTAATGATGACTTTTGGGGAATGGAGTATCCCCCCCCCCCACAGTTACTGCATTTTTAAATTCTGTATTACAAATGGCATACAAATGGCTTAGATGTTAGGTAAAAATGAGGGTGTGTTATAGGTATCAGAGATGAGAAAGTGGTATTGAGCGATCCTTACTAAATACGCAAGAAAATAACATTACAGGGTACAAAGAAAACATGTTACTATGCATTGTATTAAAACAAACACACCAAACTGACAAATTAAACAAAATGAGGAATCAGATGAGGAGGTAGAATCAACACTATCACGAGTCGCACTCCAGCAGATTTTTTTTTCCCCGACTCAGATGAACTTCAATGCCAGACATGAGACCATAAGAAACCACTTGTTAACACACCTTAAGAATATACAACACAACATCATTAGCGTGCAATAATGCCATGTGTAATTAAACTGCCTACAATAGAAGTACCCACAAATTACAGTCTGGCATGGTCTCAACCATAGATCGGCACTAACAGAAAGACATGCAATAAAAAGACGTAAGCGGCATTCATTTTTTAAGGATAAAATATTATTCACTGCACAGTGAGAAGAAAAAAAAAAAACGGCAGGGATTACCAGAGAAAGCACGAGCTAACTCTCGTCTGCAGAAGACCGGCAGGATCCTCTGACGACCTACCGGCAGGTTTAGCTCGGTTAAAGCCATATGGCATCTGTGCCGCAGCAGAGGATGTGACAAGAAAGGACAAAGAGTGGGCAAAATGCAGGAGACTAATGTCAAAAACTCAGTCAAAACAGTCTTTGCACCTTGAGCATTAATGTGTGACACTTCAGAGAGAGCTAAGGAATTACTGCTGAAAACGAAAGATCAACTCACGAATGCTGAGGGGCTCAAGGTGAGGACCATCTGACGGCCGCAGTCAGCGAACAAAGGTGCCCAGAGACAAAAGACTTTGGAAGCTACAAAAGGTGTAGCTCAACTGCAGTGCCTTAAACGATGGTACAACAGACGTTAGGTGGTTCTACTGTTCCTTGTCAAAAGTATGGGACACCAGCGGTGGTCTGCGAGTACACTGGAGCCCCTCTGATTATAAACTATCAAAGGTTTTGCCGAAATTTATTTATAGCTGTTTAAATTTCTAAATTAACATTTATTAACACCAAACAGTAATTAGCTAAAAGGAAACTACAGGAGGCATACATGAAGGGACTGGCAAGAGTAAAGCTAAAGATTAACATAAAATCAAAGATTACTAACAAGGTACAGTAAGTGTTTATCAACTCCTTCAAAAGCAAGCCTGACCTGTGACATGTACAGTGCAGTAGACAACTTTAAATGTCAGGAATGTTTAATCTGTTTAAGGACATGCATAATGGTTGGGACCATCACCACTATATTGGATATCAGACAGACTAAGGGCTAGATTAGCTCATTTTGTTTGGATTACTCAGATATTTCTGATTTGCCATAAATCCCCCAGGCCTGACAGTGTCTGGTTTGGACCTGGCATCAGAAATGCCTAATAGAGGTTTGGTTAGGAGTCTAAGAGCTCAAAGAATCTACCTGCATGACAAATACACCTGCTAAAGTCAGAAATGGGACTCCTTGCTAATTTGGATAAGGTGACTTCACAGGTGACTCAATAGTTCAGAATTGCTAACTGTGATAAGTCAGCAGCTTCAGCAAAATGCCTCCCTGGGGCCCATGACCCAACCACGACGGTAAACAAGATTCACCTTCCAGCAACGAAATCTTCACCTTAGCTGTCCATGTTGTACTGGATCAATTTAAAGTGTCTCTAATAAAACCATCACTAAGTCAAAACTTGTAGTCTTAAAACAGTTATAGCCCTCAACAGTTATAGTCTCTTCTCTCAACAATCCTTGAGAAAACGGTTACCACCCACCAGCAAACATTCTACAATACTAATAATATACTTGAAAATTCTCTGTCCTTTCTTCTTCACCCAAGGCTACAAGGGATGCATTCTGATGCAAGGAATACAATACTACTTACGCTCCTAGATCTTTAAACTCTCAACTACTCTGTTCAGTTACTAGGCTGGGGTGTGAGGTCAGCTTACCCGGTTCACCTTCCATCTAAACAATAGTCATTACTATGATATCCGAGAACAGCACTGTGTCACTGGCATTACTGGTACAATAGGGGTCCTGCAAGGAACAGTACTGGGACTGCAAAAGATAATTAAAAAAATTAACTTTCATTCATATGCAGATGACACACAGCAATACTGTTCAGTTGCATCCAATGACCATACATCCATAATCTCCACAGTCATCATTTCCCTCTCCGCTGCTCCCGTCAGGGGTCACCACAGCAGATCACCCGTCTCCATCTCCTCCTGTCCTCTGCATCCTGCTCTGTCACACCAACCACCTGCGTATCCTCTCTCACCACATCCATAAACCTCCTCTTTGGCTTTTTTCCTCTTGCCTGGCAGCTCCATCCTCAGCATCCTTCTCCCAATATACCCAGCATCTCTCCTCTGCACATGTCCCATAATCTCCATAATACACTGCTTTAATAAACAGTTGGATGAAGTGACTGTCTGTCACCAAACCCTGACCAAACAGAAGTCGTATTACTAGGTGCCTCACATTTCAGTGTCACCCGTTTGGCCAGTAACCTCGACATGATGCGATACAGACCTGTTGTTAACTCTATCTCTATGCTTTATACAGCTCAGAAACACCGCTAAGCTGTAGTCTTTCCTAACTTTTCAAGATACAGGAAAATGTACACATGTATTTATATATAGCAGCTTAGACTACTGTAATGCTGTCCTGTCAGGGAGCACAAATCGCATGCCGAGTTCCCTATAGCAGTCCCAAATGCAACAGTAAGAATTGTAACTAGGAGGAGAAAATACTAGCATTTTAACCTGTTCTAATGCTTCCCCACTGGCATCTGGTTACAATGCTTCGGTCTGCTTACAGACCACTGAAGGGTCGAACCCGTACTTACTTAAGTGAACTGATTAACACATACAACCTAAAAACACACAGTGAGGTCACAGCTACTGTAACATAAGGGGTGCTTCCTCGAACTTAGCATGCAAATCCATACCGCAGACCTGTTACTTCAGCATAGGCTGCTGTAAACTTGGCTACAACTTTGCACGTGGCTATTTGGTCTTCCTTTGTGTTGGTCGGTCACACGTCAGCGTCTCTCCTGACCCACTGCATCACTGTCCGAGCCACATGGCCAGATGCCCTGAACCCCAGGTGGAAATAGACGGAGTTCATGCCATGGGTATAGCTAGGTCACAGGCAAAGCTACGGGTCATTAGAGCACTGAAGGCTGGGCTGCAGAAGGTGGAAGAGAAAGCTGACCTACAGATGGTGTGATGACCCACAGGCAGCATGATAGAAGAAAACTGTATAGGAGAGCGCACTACCTCCTGAACTGTATAATGTTTGCCGGCTGGGGGAAGGGGGGGGGGGGCAGGAGGTCATTGGTCAGTTTATACTCTTTCAAACCAGGGAGAATTATTTCCTTTACTCCGCCATCTTCCGCCTTTCATTTACTATTGATTTTTACTACTTCTACCTTAAACAACACTGGTTTGAGTCTTTGTTAGGCACATTGAGGGATCCATGTTGGGAAATACATTTATATCATTTTTTTTTTTTTTTTTTACAGAGTAAGTGAGCGACGAGGTAACTGGGATGGCATCCTGATATTTAGATCTGGACCAATCCTGGCTTGAAGCGATCCCGGCCTGGACCCATGTGATAATCCCCAATCTTAACTGGCTCCATCTGGAGGAGCAAAGCTCACAAGTGGCTTGGTTTAGCCCAGGTGACCCTCTGCCACATAGCCATCCCGCTGTATCCCACACAGGGAAGTGCCCCAGTTGATTTTTCAGTACTCAGGCGTTCTTTACGTTACTTGCTCGACCACTCCAACTTATGAGGCGGAAAGTTAAAATAGTACTACACTCCTTTAACCAGAGGGGTTTACGTTCTAGCAGCGCTGATCTAAAGAGGCCTTACTGTTCTCCCCGTCTGGGATTTGCCCACCTTTTCTTCAAGAATACAAGTCTGCACATATCACAGTGCTGGAGTATTTTGTAGGACTAGCAGGTGGTTTGTGCTCAAGGAACACACCTAAGCCAAACAGACTGCACTATAAATAAAAAGCTGTAAACTTCTACTCATGTATAGAAGGTAATCTGCTTTGTATTTCAGCAGTGGGCCACACAGCTCAGCGTACAAATTAAGCAAGTGCTAAAACGATTTTGCTAAACTCAACTGACACTGGATACAGTTTGAATATAACCTTTGCCCATTTTTATGGAAAAGGACATTTAAATAAGTACTTTTAAATGGGGCTTTAAATTATTTATTGGACTGGAATACCCTATGGAAACACCACTACTCCTGATGCATGGACCTTGAGTGGAATGCATTAGATGTGAGCCAATCATGAAAGACTTTCATGAGGGTCAAAGGTTACCCAAGATCCACAGTCGAAATCTCCTACTCTGGAAGCTTCTTAACTCGACCCTAAACCTTTCCCACGCAAATCAGAAAGGCTGCTACATGGCACTCAAGATTCTTCCTGCTTTTGAGTGCCACCACGGCTCAAAACTGAAAATGCGAAGACTGCAGCTGATCATCAGTGAGAACGTCAAGCATCTCATACCTTCTGATGAGTCTATGACCCCACCCAACATGGCACACCTGCTCTCCAGGATCCCTGAAACCAAGTTTACTGCAAGGTCTTGCTCAGCGACATCACCTCTCCACCTCCCCCTCTGAAAGCTGATGCTTCTGTCACCTGACACACCTTTACAGATCCATTCGTCTACATGAGGGGTCTTTTTTCAGTAATCAGACTATTTTAAAGACCCCCCCACAGAATCAAACTACAGTTTTTTAAACCTAAGACAGTTCCACTATTCACATTTTATTATATTTTTTAGATTCGTAATTTCGCAAGAATGATTTAGGAAATGAATGAAAGCTGTAGATCTATTTTAATGGCTAGTGCAGATAAACGATAAATCAAATCCGATTTTGGAACGCAGAAGTGACAGTGCATAAGGCCATGATTCTTTCCAGGTAAGGAAATCATCCCATAATCATGAAAATTGGAAACCCGAGATGGCACAGGATGCACACTGTCCCCTCAGCCAGCTAATCCCTAGAACCGTAGGAGCCTCTCTGTAAATTTCATATGTATGATTACACATGGGCTTAGCCATGAGGTACCGTTTCCACCTGCTATCCCAGCGATCATGCCTGCATGTACTACGTGATCTAGGCAGCGGAGCTACGCTAAAACATGCTGGCGAACAGCGGCGGCATGACAGTGAGCGTCCTCCTGTGACCCAGATGCATCCTGACTTGAATCCCCCCCCCCCCACCTTAAGAATCGCTGGAGTTGAAAATAGCTGCAGACAAGCAATCGCTGAATGACACAAGAGAGCTTCAGCCTATCTCCCAAAAAATAATTGGTGGGGTGGGGGGTACGCGTTCAAAAGGGAACGCTTTAAGTGCAGTACAGTTACTGGTTAAATCAGACATGGCAGGTAGTGTAGCAGTTAAGGACACAGATCTGTAAGGGTTGTTGGGTCAAGTCTCAGGAGGAACCCAGTGATACTGATCCTTGGTTAAGCTGCAGAAATCAGTTAAATTAGATGTTGGCGAGAAGGAGCTTCAAAAGGATGGAACGCAAGGCTGTAAGACCATCAAGTGGATGGGCACTTGACGTGAAGGCCCCGTGGTGCTAGCTTAATGCAGTCTATTGCTAATGTAAACATTACAGCAGTATGGTAGCAGGGGAACAGAACAGAGCTTCAGGAATATTAACGCCCAGCCCTGTGCAATGGGGGGGGGGGGGCAGGTTCAAGGGCACCTTAAATACTCATCACCTGTCCTTCTAGCTCCTCCTGATCAATCTAAATCACTTATCAATATTAATGTTACTCTGGGGTCACTGAGCGTCTGTGGTCAGCAGAAAGGACGCATCACTGTCAATGCCCCCAGCAGTCAGAACGTTTGATTGACCGATACAGACTCTGTGGTGAACTGATACCCACATGGCGACCCTGTGTGACTTGAGCCAGTGAACTACAAAGAGTAGGGAGTAGAGGGAGCGTGTCAGGAATACACCCTGGATCTGAGACATGGCCCTGAGTCACTAGACGGACCTCGGAAGCCTTCCGGAAAAAGGAAGTCCTTAGCATATATAATCCCTCCCAGATAATCACTGAGAGTTGGGGGGGAGGGGATTCTCAGATGGATGGGCAAGCATAGAGTCTGACTGCTGGTCGTATGGCAAGGGCCTGCTAATGCACCGGCAGCTGGCCCTATTCCCGGCACTGAATTGATTTGTGGGAGCGCTGCTTATATCACCTAGAGCATAATTAAATATTAACGCCACTTTGATGTATGCAAAGCCTGACTTAGTAGATTATCCGGGACCTGAGTGCAGCTCCAACACAAATCTAAGCCACAGAAAGTTATAAAAGGTCGGGGGGGGGGGGGGGGGGGGGATGCCCCCCAAAATTCCCCGCTAAATATTTTATTTACTAAGATGTGGGGGGG
>JAACJT020000088.1:200540-235059 GCA_009936485.2 Gymnarchus niloticus | reverse complement strand
CGGTATCAAGGTAATTACCCCCGTTTACTGTAGTATTAGGGTATCAAGGTAATTCCCCCCCCGTTTACTGTAGTATTACGGTATCAAGGTAATTACCCCCCCCCCCCCCATTTACTGTAGTATTACGATATCAAGACTTACTCAGCATTCAGTGCCTTTACAACTAACCTAGTGCGATGGGTACATTACAAATAAAGTGAGCCTGCAGCATCACACACAACAGGCTGTATTATGTCAGGGGGGAGGGTTGTCTTCAGGAAAACCTACCAGTGCACCTATCTGAAACCAAAGGCTTCTGATTAGGTATACAAGCCAGGAAGTCAAAGAATCATTACCAAAACATGTGTGCATTATGAAAATAAACTCTGAGGCTCTACACAACGAAAATGGCAGCCTCACTGTGAATGTCATGAATGGCCCAAGGCTATGAATGGCAGCCAATTTCATCATTTTTAAATCAATATCCAGGTTGCCAGACATTACAGGCTATAACACTACAGCCACAGTGAAGATAGCTATACTACACAATAAAAGGCATATATACCTAATTTCTATACACTGGTCTTGAAGAACAGCTAGTAGTTTCCCATTACTGCAAGAGGAGAGAAAAAAAAGAAAGACATTAATTCAATATGCCCCATAAATTCAGGATCTGAAAAGAGAGTGCTTAATTCAGAATCAATATCAAATTAAAAGGAAATGTCTCGAAACTTCAGGACAAAATTGAAAGAGACTTGACAAAATAAATGAATAATTAAGAAAGGAAGAAAAGATTGGCCATTACTTTGCTAGGACCAGCTGCCAGTTAATCTGTTTGCTGACGAGTCTAATGAGTCCCTGGGGCAAAGAGGAGCTTGAAGGTCTGCAACGCAGAAAAACACACCTCAACCGAAACGGGACAAGTCAGGACAACGTAAAAACGAAGACGCGGTCGAGTATAGAATGTCAGTGAAATCTAAAGCCATGTTCCCATTTCATTAGCTTGAGAGAACGACGGATGCGGTTTGTATGTCTTGTAGCATATGATCACCTGTCTCTGCCACAAGATAGCACTTCACATTTATATTACAACCACAGCCCCCGCCAGGCGAAGACAGGGAGGGTGATGACGTTGATTTATATTACACCAGTTATCTGGCATGCTTAAAACGCAACACAAACAAAGCTGTTATATTAAATTGATCACACAGATATCTAAAACAAAGAGAATAATATTCCATGCACACACAAAGTGTGACTCCCCAGAATTTTTAGTGCCAGCAGTGGCATTAAAAACCACCTCAGGTTCACAGTCCAACATTAGTTGGCCTCTCTTCACCACCTCTTTCTCTTAATCTTTTAATCAATTTTTATCAGCACGGCATAGGAAATAAAAAAGACCATGTCATTTTAAATGGAGACAAGGAAACGACACTATGTGCTTGTAGATCTGCACACCACAAGCTTCAGGAGTCTAAACAGCCCCTCCAATGTTCAGAGGAAATTAATACATTACTCACCTGTACCAGAGGTAGTGAAGGAGGAACCTAAATGGCCCTAAAGATTAAATTGACAAAGATTTCATTTCAGTTATATGAAAACACTGAAGAATAGGGCATTAAAAGGGTATCAACAACTGAAAAGTTTAAAGCGATACGTCCTTATAATATCTGACAGGTTGCTGATATTTTTGCTTATATTTATTAAGTAGTGACTTTCTGTCATTACAGGTCTTATCTTATTGGTTTTGAATTAGTTTACAGTTTTCAGCACCCAGTCATTTTTCTTCGAATGTAGCAAAATTGACCCCATGGTACTGAATAAATACTTTAAAAAGTATATATGATTTAACCATTAGGTCATATTTAACTAGAGGCATTAACAACATCAGACTAACAAAGGCGAGACCACTGCATGTTCCTGCAGTTTGGCTTTGCAATGCATTTCATTAAAAATCGGGAAAAAAGAACCATCTAAATCAATTTATCAAGGTTTCGTGACCTTTCTGTATTTGAAAGAACAAAAATATATTTTATGTTACAAAATGGACAGTCTAACCGAATCACCAAGCCAATATCGCCACAGATTGAACTTCAGTTTCAGGACGACTTATAACAAACAGAAGAACCCGCTGAAAAGTAACGGACATCCCGCGCATGCGCATTCTCCTCTTACCAGTCACTGCCTTTGCAATAACAGATGTGCTGTGTTCTTTGTTTCCTCTCAACTGCAAAACAAATACAATGATGACTTTAACAAGAATTACGACTATCACTAATAGTAATAACAATAAAAAAAATGATTATTATTACAAACAGCTCACAGGCACTGTTTCAGAGTTTAATGAGGAAATAATTGAGGTCCTCATGACAATATCAATAAGATATACCACCAATATATAACCAATCGGTACAGGATCTAGGAGTATTCACAATACTCAATAGCTTTATAACAAGTTTCAAGCAATAAGTCATAGGTAAAAGCTCAATCTAATTCATACATTCAAATGCATAGAGTGTGTGGTTACTGGTTGTAATTAGAATTGTTCTGAATACGATTAAAACCAGTAATAAGTATAGCTAGCAAAGGGTTGATTCTTACTAAAGTCATGTATAATCAGCAATACCATATGCTACGTGGCTTTAACCGGTCAGCTAGCCTTTGCAGCGGGTGAAACTGACATTTACATGCAGTTCATCAGTACATAACTGACAGAATTTAACAATTTGTCAAAATCTTATTTCGTCTGCTACATTGCAACAAACCTGAGTGTCGGTCTCTGGTGGCCATTCCGTATTTATAAGTAAATCATACAAAATGTTCTCCTCTTCACTTTCTAAAACGCATTCGGCAGCCATGTTTACGTACACCCGAATGGTTGAAGCACCGATCTACGGTCTGCAAGAAGGGACAAGAATGTTTTTTATCAATTATCTCGTTTTCATACGAACGCCGGAAAGTGTATTTAACAGCTTAGGCAAACGGTAACAATTAAACGTCAAAGTTTCGAGAGTAATGTATAATACATGTATAACATAAGAAATCACCCGTCCACATTAAAAAATTTTTAAACTATCTACGAGTACAAACTGAAAGAGTAATAAACTCAAATTGCGGATTCATGTAATAAAAGACAGCGGTTCACCCCGGTCATTATAAAGTGATGCACTCTGTCAAACTTGCTGCCGTTGCTTCCGGTTGATTAGTGGTTCTAATCATGGCGGCGTTCGGGGGTGAGAGTTTTCGCCTTAATTTAAAAAATATTTTATATATTTTAATCTATATTTTAATCTACGTGTCGTTTTTTTCCTCTTAACTAAAGCTCATTTTTGTTTCTGTATAGAAATGGGCGTAATGCCTGAGATTGCGCAGGCTGTCGAGGAGATGGACTGGTTGTAAGTAGACGTAGAATAGGAGAAGACGACACATCAACGAATCTGTAACTGTAATGCTCCAAGGATGAACAATCTGTGTTGGATCGTTGAAGTTTTATTTATTTTTTAAACCTAGTCTGTATATAAAAAAACATGTTGGTATCACTTTATGATGTGACCGATATAGAAAACAAGGCATGCGCATAAAATTTCAGTTCTACAGTGTGTGTTACTTTTGGAATAAAAAAAAAAAAAATGAGGGTGATCCAAATGTAAATGTACAGTTGCCGCTTTCATAGAGTGGCTAATTATCATCATTTATACAGGCTACCCACAGACATTCAGGCCGAGTCCGTACCTCTCATTTTGGGGGGTGGAGATGTGCTCATGGTGAGTCTCTCCCTAAAGATCGCTTTATGGTTACATGTAGCAGCGGCACACGTTCATATGTGCACCTGTGTGACGTATTTGTTTATTTGTTTACTTAGGCTGCTGAGACTGGTAGTGGGAAAACGGGAGTAAGTACACACAGTACTTTCAAAGATGATTTTTCACTATTAAACACTTTGATGTATGGTGCTTACTACAGTGGACAACTGTTTAAATCTTATTTAATATATGGGTCGTTTTTCAAGTTAAAGGTTGCATGGATTCCTTATTAGAGGACATAGTGAATCACATTTGAAATAATCAGACTCATTAGTAATTTAATGTGTGTTACTTGCAGTGAAGTACTGAAATACATACAGTACAACACATGCATTTAAAAAAAAATACAACTGGAGTAAAAAATCACTTCAGAATATTTTTTAATCATGAAAGAAGAATAGAAAAAGAACTTTAAAAAGTTCTCAGCCGGTCATAATTCACGCATGAAAGGGTTAAGTGGCAGTTCAATTATCGTACTCGCACATTGTGGTGTATATATTGAGTATTACATGAGTATAATTTTGTTTTAGTGAGTCAGTTGAATTTGCTGAGCAAAACCAATTATTCCCCACCTGCATTTGTCATTTACTAAATGTTACTCAGATTCAGAAACATTCCTTGAGATGGTGAAGCACCTTAACATCTCTGTCTCGTTATCTCTGTGAAGGCTTTCAGCATTCCTGTTATCCAGATTGTGTATGAGACCCTGAAAGACCAGCAGGAAGGCAAGAAGGGTAAAGCGGCAGTGAAAACTGGAGGCACTGGTAGGTGTTGTTGTCACATTTTTCTTCACCTGACGTGTTTGCCACATCTGGATGGGAAGAAGACCTGTGAAGTGCAGTAAACATGTGTCTGTGTAACTTCTAGTGCTGACCAAGTGGCAGATGAACCCTTATGACAGAAGCCAAGCTTTTGGTGAGTACGTTTACAGAAAAGACGTCAAGCCTCTTGCACTTATTTCAAATATAAGCATTTCATCGCTGTATCCCTTTACCTAATAGAATTAGAGGGCAGAGGTTTGATAATGTGTGGCTTGTATACGTACAGAAATGTTGAAGAAATATTACTTTGACCTGCTGAGTGTTTTATATGACACCTTAACTGGTCTTGATTTTCAGGTTGTTAATATTTCTCAGATAAAATGGCAGAAACTTTCCAAGAATTTTTTAACTGGCAAACAAGACCGTGTCACTGCCCCCACCCCCCATGGCAGTTAACAGGACCAGGTGTCCCTTCTGAGCCATTCCCATGACTTGTTTTCCAGCAATCAGCACAGACGGCTTGTGCTGCCAGAGCAGAGAGGTGAAAGAGTGGCACGGCTGCCGATCGACGAGGGCCGTTACCAAGGGTACGGAAAGAGAAAGAGACCCTTTACTGCATTCAGCCCAGCAGAGGGCAATGTCACATAGTCTAGATACAGTAAATCTAATCAAAGAAAGAACTGAAGTTAGCATTCCTTAAGCAGGTTTACAATGGCTTGTTCAATGCTAGTGAACTTTTCCCAATGTGGGATTTTCTTATCAGTATAAAGTTGGAGCCCCTTTAGGAATTAAGGCTCCAGTTTGAGTTTGAGTTCCAGCTTTACATTCTCCAAGTGCTGTGCTGATTTCTTTAAAAACCCCACCCATATTCCAAACAGGGAAGTATTACTATGAAGTGACCTGCCATGACCAAGGTCTTTGTCGGATTGGCTGGTCAACTGCTCAGGCCTCTCTGGATCTGGGTGAGTCTGAAGAGGGTGATGCTCACCTCCCTGTTTGAGGGATGCTTCTCCATATCCATCTATTAACCTTTACTCATTCTTATTGGTTCTGCTCTGTCATTCCTAGGCACTGACAAGAATGGATTTGGGTTTGGTGGAACTGGGAAGAAATCCCATAATAAACAGTTTGACAGCTATGGAGAGGTGAGCTTCGATTTCTCTATGTTGGTCTCTGCGTCGGTGATTTTAACCGAACTCTGATTCACTATTGGTCATGCTTTGTTTCCGGCAGGAATTCACTATGCACGACACCATAGGTTGCTACCTGGACCAGGACAATGGATACGTGTCATTTTCCAAAAATGGTGTGTTTATAAAAAAAAAAAAAAAAAAAAAATTACTAGTGTGTTTATAAGGAAATTTCAGTGTCCTGTTAATCCTCTGGTATTGTGGTGTCATCACAGCACTTTGTTTTAACAGGGAAGGATTTGGGTATGGCCTTTGAGATACCGCAGCACTTGAAAAGTCAACCGTTCTTTGTTGCATGTGTCCTAAAGGTAAAAAGTCCCTTATATACATTGTGTCCTGTTAATACTTTCACCTTAAGGTTAGCACAGTTCATTTCCTAATATGTTGTCAACTCTACCCCCTTGCAAAAGAATGCAGAGCTGCAGTTTAACTTTGGTGGAGAGGCCTTCAAAAATACCCCAAAACAGGGTTTCACTGCACTTGACAAGGCACCTGAGGGACACGTTGTGAAGTCTACCAAGACCGGTAGGATATACATCAGTGGTGTGTTGTCAGCTGCTGCCACTGTCTGTGTACTGGGTATTCATCTTTTAAAATGTTTTGAAGGGACTGCACAGGTGAGCCAGGTGAAGAACATGGCCAATGCTCCAAAGGCCCTGATCATTGAGCCTTCCAAGGAGCTGGCTGAACAAACCCTCAGCAACGTCAATCAGTTCAAGAAATACGTCGACAATCCTAAAGTGAGGTGAGCGAAAGCGGCGGCGCCTCAGTGCATTCACTTACCTTTCGGCTCACCCCAAGGCGTCGCTGCTCGTGTGATGGTTCAGACTAACACTCTTCATTCCCCAGGGATCTCTTGGTCATCGGAGGGGTAGCTGCAAAGGAGCAGCTCACTGTTCTAGAACATGGGGTAGGTAGCTTACTGGTTAGCATGGGCCTCAAGAATTTTTTTTTCTAGAAGTTTCCTTTTGTACAATAGTTTCTCCATCAGAATCAATTTGGTCAAGATGGTCCATCATTGTACATCTGCTTTTTTTTTTTTTTGTGACCTAATGGTGCAGGAAAGCATTGCCGTTTCCCTTTTTACTTCACCGCAATATCAGGTTGACATCGTCGTCGGGACTCCAGGCCGTCTGGATGACCTGATCTCAACTGGAAAGCTGAACCTGTCCCAAGTCCGCTTCCTGGTGCTGGATGAATGTGTGCGTATGGACTCTCACCTCATACGCGTTACCAACCTATCCTGGTCTCCGGTCCCTTTCTGTATGATTGACTCTAATTTCATTTTTCATTACCAGGACGGACTTCTCAGTGCCGGATACTCGGATTTTATCATGAGGGTCTACAACCAGATTCCGCAGGTCACGTCTGATGGGAAGAGACTGCAGGTGAAACTTAATTTGTTAAAATGATCTAAATTTGTGCGGACAACGTCAACGCAGCCTTGATAAATCTCAGTGTTGTTCTGACGTACGCTTGGAATGTAGAACATCCGTACGCACAAGTTAGAAATCTTTATACGCAGTGTTCATGAAGGGGGTCTCTCACAAGCCTGGGGGCTGTCATTCCAGCTGTAGCACCTGGCAAACTACCGTTTATCTACCTCCTTAAACTAGCTGTGCTCACCCATATTCTGGGGCTTGACCTGGTGTCTGATTGAATCATCCATGGTCTTAAAGGAACATGGTTGTACCCTGTCCTCAGGTGATCGTCTGCTCAGCCACCCTGCACTCATTTGATGTGAAGAAACTCTCTGAGAAGATCATGCATTTCCCTACCTGGGTGGACCTGAAGGGGGAGGACTCCGTTCCTGAGACAGTGCACCATGTGGTGGTTCTGGTGAACCCCAAGGCAGACCGCACTTGGGAGAGGTTGGGCCAGAACCATATCCGGGTAGGCGGGTTTCACGTCGATGTAATCCCCTCAGCCGGTGATTTGTGTCGGTTGGAGATGGAGATGGAGGCTGCTGCATTGTGGAAACAAAGGGTTGTTATAAAGTTATCACTGGATAGGATGAATGTTTCATTTATTTTAAAATTATGCAAGAGCGATAGAATAAATTAAGGAAAGCATAACAAAACCTTGTTGGGTGGGATAGCTGGGGGCAGCATTTTCAGATTACCTTTAAAAGTAACATTTTGTGTGTTGCAGACAGATGACGTTCATGCCAAGGACAATACAAGGCCTGGAGCAAACACACCTGGTTCGTAATGTTGGGGGGGGTGATCACGTGGTATTATACTGTATGTATCCCATCAGCAGACCAAGTGATGCGACTTCATGCCCCACAGAAATGTGGTCTGAAGCCATCAAGATCCTGAAGGGCGAGTATGCAGTCAGAGCCATTAAGGAGCACAAGATGGACCAGGCCATCATCTTTTGCCGCACCAAGATCGACTGTGACAACATGGAGCAGTATTTCATTAAGCAAGGGGGAGGTGAGGGTGGGACTTAATGGCGATTGACCCTGGGAGCCACTGCATTCTGCAGTATCTGTAGAGATGCGTGTGTAAACAGATGTGTCCTTCTAGGACCAGACAAGAAGGGACACCAGTTCTCCTGCGTCTGTTTACATGGGGATAGGAAGCCCAATGAGAGGAAGTACAACCTGGAGCGTTTCAAGGTGTCCACCAGCTGCACACTGCATGTGAGCGTTGTCCCCACACCCGCTGTGAGACGTGCTCTGCTCATGCACGTGTGTTTCCATGGTTTCAGAGGCACGAGGTCAAGTTCCTCATCTGCACTGACGTGGCGGCCCGGGGCATCGACATCCGCGGCGTTCCTTATGGTAACGTGTCATACCCCGCCAACGTTAAACGGGTAACACGACGGGGCCCAGTAACGAAGCACTGCAGTTAACTAGCTGCTAACAGCTCATTCACCATTTTATGCACGTCTGCGCTTAATGAATTTTTTTTTTTTTTTTTTTAATACACCCACCAGCTGTAAGCATCTGCTAAATGAGCGTGCCTGACTCTATACACGTTTGTTTCACTGGTTGCCAGTGTACTCACGTGAGATTAGCTGAGATACGTTTGTTAGTATTTAAAACCTATTCAGCCTGACGTGTTTGGGTTTCAGTCATCAATGTGACCCTGCCTGACGAAAAGCAGAACTACGTCCATCGCATCGGACGTGTCGGGAGAGCCGAGCGGTAGGCCCCCTTAAGGGGTGTCGTCCCATGACCAAACAACAGGCTTTACTCTACGGTTAACTAGATGCTTTGAACATGTGTGTTTTTGTTTTTTAGGATGGGTCTTGCCATTTCTCTGGTAGCCGTGGAGAAAGAAAAGGTTAGTAGTACTAATGGTGGTTTAAAAAAAAAAAAAAAAGCAGCATTTGAATGATACAGATTGACCAGCGGAAGTGTTGCAGCATCATTGCGTGACACCAGACGCTGTGGTCATACTGAGCAAGACAGCAATTACATGAGTACGTTGCATTAGTGAAGCTATTAGTGGTGGATTTTTGGTTTAAAGCAGCAGTTTGAACTTGCTTGGTACACAGAGACAGCAAATGAGCAACTAAAAGGAAATTTAGTAATACAAAGTATGAAGTTAATATAAAAAGAGAGAGGGGGGAGGGGTTATTTCTGACTAGACCTGGAAGGAGAACAGTTAAAAAAGAAATTTTGGGAAAGGTTATGGTAATAAAAACTATACCATTCACAAGCCCTACTAATTGTATGCAAACAATTTGACAGTATTTGGTTTAAGATTTAAAAATAGATGAGCACTAAATCCATTAAAGTAAGGAACGTGAAATTCAAAATATACGTTAGACGACTCCTTTGCACCTGACTGAAACCAAACGCCGGGTGTTTCGACATGAAATGTGTGTGGGGGGGGGAAACTGGAGCCTAGAGGCAGGAGGACATGTTTGTGATTCTCCTTCTGCAGTTGCTGGTAATGAGGTCTGTCAGATGAGAACTCCAATACCCTAAGTGTGCACCATCTTGTCTGGTGTCAAAGAGGTGAAAATGCCTGGGAGAATGGAGTAGTAGCTTTCATTTACCCAGTGTTTGTGTTGGCTTAATATGCTCCCTGTATAATAGCATGGGGCTGGCTTATAAATGAAGAGATAAATCTTGTTTTTACCACTGCTGAAATCAGGTTGGAATGGTCTCCATTGATCACTGACTCCCGTGTGTGTGCAGGTTTGGTATCACGTGTGTCCAAACAGAGGCCGAGGTTGCTACAACACACGCTTGAAGGATAACGGAGGCTGCACCATCTGGTACAACGAGAAGGAGGTGAGCTAACCCCCACCACCCCCACCCCGAGTCCGGTCCCCCACGCGCCCTGATCGCAGCCGCTGTCCCATAGCTGCTGTCTGAGATCGAGGAACACCTGAAGTGCACCATCACGCAGTGCGAGCCTGACCTCAAAGTGCCGGTGGACGAGTTTGACGGGAAGGTCACGTATGGCCAGAGGAGGGCCACGGGAGGTGTGTTCGCCCCCACCCGGCTCCTACTGAAACGTTACCGTAGAAGCCGGATATGCTAACTGCATGTCACATACGGCCAATCGCAGTTCAGCATTTCCTTCCACTATGTGAGAATAGTATGTTTGCTGATTAAACCTCTTAGCAATGTTGCCTGATGGTTGTACACTTGATGCTTGGTAGTGATGAGTATAGTGGTCATAACCTTACAGGCTCCTCCACGCGGGTGTCGCTGACCCCGAAGGACAGATACTGAGTCTGCCTGAGCTTCCTCACTCTTCCTTCCCCGACTCTCCAGGTGGATTGTACAGGGGTCACGTGGATGCACTAGCCCCCACGGTGCAGGAGCTGGCGGCCCTGGAGCGAGAAGCGCAGACCTCCTTTCTGCACCTGGGCTACCTGCCAAACCAGCTGTTCAGGTCCTTTTAAAGAGCAACAGGTGTCAACGTTTGCTGCTAGTGGGGTGGGCTTACATGACGGCCTTGATTCCTGTAAAGCAAGTGTTTGAGTTTAAGTTAAGGGTTAAATGAAATTTTGGTTTTCTTCAGTAGCAAAAGAATAAACTGCATGCTTCATAAATTATGTTATTGGAACAGCTGGAAAAAATAAACACCTGGAAATAAATGCAGTAGCTGACCTGATGCTGTCCTTCATTTCCACGTGTATCTCCCATGAAACAGTTAAACCAAATAGAGGTGCTGTGTAGAGACGGTTTGCAGAACAAACTCTTCAATCGTCATGCAATTTCATTCAACCGTCCCTAGGTGTCGCCATTGTACCTTGTGAGTAGAGGGATTTTTAATGTGTGGCTCAGTGTTTCCTTTGGAAGCAGTGGTTGCTGGGGGGACACCCTAATTCCAAAATAATACCAAGACCTCAAGGCAGGCCTGATGATCAAGGATGGCATCTAATCTTTGAATTTCAGGATTTATAGTTATTCACATCAGATGTGCATTTAAGAACCAGCAAAAAGTTAACTGGATGTGCAAAAGCTCTTTAAGTCAAACTCTTAGTGAAGCCAACCACTGAGGACAGTATCTATGGTGTGGCCCATATGGCAAAGGGAAGCAGACTGGGCCTGGATGAACTGGGCCTAGCGGGGGGGAGCGGTTGATCCAGGATTAAAAAGGGGATGGTTCTTTCACAGCAGAAGCAGTTAGGCTATGTCAGCTGTCGGCAGTTCCTCCATAAAAGGGTCAAGCGACTCATTATGTGTCCTAAGTAATTGAAGTGGGGCTCTAATTACCCTCGTTAAAAGAAGCATATGGAAAGAACCATAACGGCACGGCCTTTTAATTCACTTTGTGCTCATTTGCTGCGATTAGACCACCCATTTGTTGCCACAGGGATTTCCAGCTGTTTGGGTGTGTGGTTATGAAGTCTGTGGCACTGATGTCAGCGAGAGGTGTGTGTGTGTGTGTGTGTGTGTGTGTGTGTGTGTGTGTGTGTGTGTGTGTGTGTGTGAGAATATATGAACTATAAAGTTAAATATCGTATCCATACTGATTCTCCTGGTGAGGGTTACAGTATAAATCTGTATATAACTTCACCCATAAATATTGCATACATATATATTTTAGACTGTTCTCAAAATGGCACCTAAGGTAAAAGGCTGTCCCACTCCCTCATTTCGGTTCACAGTGGGTGGGGGAGGAGGACGGAATGCCAATAATTTAGGATATTAGCTCACCGGCACACTGTCTGATGGATGTTATCTGCGCTAGGTCACACCACACTCATTCAGTCCTCCTCACATCGCAGCCCGTCGTTCAGCTGCCGCATCGTCTCCTCCTTCAGGGCATTCTTTCTTTCTTTTAAGCCCCACAGAACTTGTAACATCTTGTTCGTTCCTGCCAAGCTCAAGCTGCTCTTCTTCGCCCTCCATCTCTTTCCAAGAGACCTCCTCAGTGGACAGGCAGGCGCTAGATCGGAAACAGGTGAGCCCTGATCATGAGAAAGCTTGCGTCTTCCTGAGATGCGCCTTTATGTTTCCCGACACCAGGTTTTAAAGGTTTAACCGAAAGTCCCCGCACTTTCAAACAGCCCAAGAACACGTGGGAACCCAGCAACAGGAGAACCAGACATTGACTGGATCAGGGAGGCCGTAAATTTAAATAGCTTAGTAATGCATGCTAAAATCTGAACTTGCAGATATTGGCAGGCTCACGCTTGAATATTGCGGAGGAATATTTTTCATTCCCCATGAGCCATTTGCTGCTCTCCATTGGGCCGTCTGAAGAAAAAGTGACCTCGAAGTTGGATTCTAGGTTTTACATCATAGAAGCTGAATGCTTCAGGAGCTGGTGGGCATAAACAGAACAGGGATAAGTGAGGAGTCTCGGGGGGTCACGAAGCAGGTGCTGTTGAAATTAGCCCCTGTGACTGACTGACTAGTAGCACACCTGGTCAGGGATGCGGCCCTCGCTGCTACATCTGTTCAGCTTGACAGATAAGAGCTGAATTGAGTCGCCTTGCCTCAACTTGAAGGAAGTGACTCACGTAAACGTTCATTTGAAAGGGCTCACTTAAAAGCCACTCCAGGTACGGCGATGGCCAGGAAGCATGGATGCTTCTCAGAAACAAAGGACTGTAACCCTAAAGTGGTTTATAAATAATCCCCTTCTCGAAGGAGAAAGTGCTTCAGCCCTATCCTTAGCTTATTAAACGCCTGCACTTGTCTGTACAGGACAAATGTGATACGACAAGGGACCATGAAGCTGGTGAGGTCAAGAGGAAAGGTGGAATTTACTGCCTGATAGGACACATCAACGGCAGGGAAGGCCGCGGCTCCAGATGGCTCAGCTTCACATTTTTACCCAGACTGCCTTGACGCCCTGAAACCATAGTGGTCTTATTCACGGTCAAAACAGCATTAGCTTATGCTGGTAAAGCTGTACTAATCCTGTATCTCTAAACACTGCGACATGGTGGTCTGTCAGGAGCTGGAAGCCAGCAAAGCCGGCAGGAATTCAGAGATTTTTTTTTTTTTTTTATGTTACCCTGTCCTAAGTGAGAAAGAGCAGCAGAGGCTGGGGGCTGGAGGGAGGGAGGGGGGTTCTAAATGACTCAGGACCTAAGGGGTGCCGTGGTGGACATGCTGACAGACAGACAGACGTGAAGGCTGCTGTCAAAAAAAGGCACCTCGTGTTTCCAGCCAGGCGGTCTCGGTTTCCAGTCCTAATGTCTCTAACTCATCAGCCCGTTGGGTTCTGAACCTGATCTGATGATCTGAGTAGCTGGTGGCCAGCATACACATCGTTCCAGTCCCCGCCTCCACCACCCCGTGCTCCTCCACTCACCCGCCACCGCTAGTCCCAACAGGAGCGTGAAGCAGAAGATAATCTACATCTGATAATTTCGCCACAAGTGATAGGGAGGATGGAGAACTGCAGATGTGTTTACATTAGAAGAAGCTCAACAGCAGCACATCCTGCTGGTGATGTGGGTGGGGGGTGTTGGTATGGGGTCTGCCGAGTGCTTCACCTTACAGAGAAGGCAGCGGCGTGGAACTGCTGGTACGCAGTGTGATGTCGTTTAAGGAACAGTAACCATGGTGGTTGACTCTCTTGTTCCCCAACGCAGTTCAGGGTGAAGTCTTGCAGACAGCACCTCCTGCTGGCCACCAACAGCAGCGCCTAGACCAGACAGCTTGTGCGGCGGGCATGGGCTGCACACGGCCCCCCACTTGGAGGGCTCCGGCAGTCGTCTCCTGTCATCGGGCATGGCCTCACCCGACTGCCAGACCGCCTCCGAGAGCCGACCGCCTAGACGTCATCCGTGAAAACGGCCCCCGCATACGGGAATGTGCCCCGGGCCCTGGGTTAAAGCAGTGTGACTGTGGCTATCGGGAAATAAATCTCCTGAGCATTATTTAAAAAGGCCCAATACAGACTCCTTATTTTACGAGTTGGGTGGGGTGTGTGTGTGTGTGTGTGTGTGTGTGTGTGTGTGTGTGTGTGTGTGTGGTGGGGGGGATCTGGCACTGTCTGAAAGAGAGCAATCAGAAAGCGAGAACAATCTTGAAAACATTTAGCCAGTTGCTGGGGGGCGAGTGTGGTTCTTATTAGAGCGCTGACCTTAACCCTTGGTCCTTTTGTAGAGGACCGTCCTAAAAGACGTCCTACTGACTGGCACATGATCCTTCGCATTTCACAGCACATAAGTCTTGCAGTGTGCTCTAATTGGGCAATAGGCGATCATGACCACTGTATATGCCTCACGCATAATGAACGTCAGGTTCCTCTAACTGCCTGGGGAACGGTGGGAATGTATTTCTTAATATTAGTTTGACACAGGTGAGACCCAGAATAGGACGATGGGATGCCGCTCCTCTTTCGTTCAGACACGCCGTTTTTATCGTACTTGTTAAGTGCAAATGCAAGCGAAGCCGTGAGCCTGGCTGTAAAATTCCTGCCTGAAAAACAGCATGCGATGGTAATAGTGTCTCTGCTGTCTAAGGCTTGCCACGCCTTCAGAAGGATTGTGACGCGTTCGATCAAAGCGCAAAGGCCTCTAAATTCATGGGTCCTAGAGAAATTATGACCTCCTGTTCCGCCTTAGGACGATTTTCACACCTGGCAATGTGACGGTTCCCAACGCTTCTGCTCTGAGCGTCAAGGTGGCATGGAAAAAGTTTCCCACCTTGCATCTCATGATGGGTGTGTGGGCTGGGGTCTGAGGCCAAAGCACGCTGAATCAGTGAGCTCATTTTCAAAGGGAGACATTTATAAGTTCCGCCGTCTCATCTGTTATTAATCACAAGCCTAACTCTGCACTAATTAGTTGAGATATGCTAGAGGGTCTATGTCCAGACAGGAGCTCACGTTTTCACAAGTGCTCTCAAATTTAATTAGTCATCCCTACATAACAAGCTTTACCTAATAAGCCACAGTGGATTATTAAAAGAGAAAGAAAAAAAAAAGGAAATGGCCTTTGCCAGCTGCTCATAAGTAGAGCTCAAATAATCCAGTCAACTTGATTCAACTTAACATGGCAAAGTAGTGCATGTTAACTGAGGCTTATTTGTTGATTTGTAAAGAGCATGGGCCCGTTACATACACAACAATGTGAAAGACCTGCACTGATGGCCATTTCATGTCATACCATTCCAGACAGTTGTTGGGTGCAGGCCTGGACTTACCCACCCTGTTTGAACAGGTCTGCATGGATATAAAACTTCAGTAACTACATGAGTAGGCTCAAGGCCCAGCATGCGGAGCTGCAGAATATGCACAAGTGTAGCACTGTGTGAGCAGGACTAAATTCTCTGTGTGCAGAACTGCAGGAGCTACATAAGCAGGATTAATTTCTCTACATGCAGATCTGAAACAGCTGCATGAACAAGATTAAATTCTCTGCATGCAGAACTGCAGGAGCTGCATAAGCAGGATTAATTTCTCTACATGCAGATCTGAAACAGCTGCATGAACAAGATTAAATTCTCTGCATGCAGAACTGCAGGAGCTGCATAAGCAGGATTAAGCATGAAACCTGAGAGGTTTGTTTACCCATTATGTTCTCATTATGACAGTTCATGTCAAACAGTTAATATAATTTTGCAGGTCCCATTTTTACATCAGAAGATTGTCTCTTTCTAAAATGTCCACACACATACATAGCATGCAACACCAATGTTCTTCAGTGGAAATATCTAGACTCTTTGCCCCGATAAGAGTTGGCTATTACAAAGAATGACTGTTTTCATACCTCTCAGATGAAAATGGCAGCATCGATAAAGCGACACATTGGCCACAAAGCAAAGAAGTGCCTTGGCCCGATCATGTTCCCTAGGTGGGCTCTTAGCCATATGAGAAGGGAGAGTGAAGAATGCATTTGCCAATTTGTCTGCGGTATCCTGATCAACACCTCTGGAGGCCAAATTCACAGGAGTCCATAATGCACCGTGATGTCATTTAGGCCCTTAGTAAAGGCGACATAATCACCTAGCCCAGATGTGTGTCTGATATCTGGGATCCCCAGGACCTGCCGGGGTTGCCGGGAGCAATGTCCTCCTCTGATTACATTCCAGAATCACGTCCTCAGGGATCCCTGGAGGGATTGCAGACACCGGGATGTGTGGCAGGGGCACGATCCTTTACACAGGGCTATTATCAGGTTAAAAACAAAAGTTAAAAAATTAACTATTTGTTTCATATACCAAAAATTCTTTTAATGCTCACCTGCCTGGGTGTGACTCCTCAAGGCCTGCCCTAAATCTGAATAGTGCAGTGTCCTTAATTTGATGTTTGCAGACTCAGTAATATCCTCAAAGGTATTACACTGTACTCTTTTACCCAGCATGCCTTTGGTCCTCAGATTCATAGTCTTCTCAGTACATATTTGGTACTATTAATCTGACCCGCATCTGAAATTCAGAGGCACACATCCAACACTTCTGTAATCCACGTGATGCTTGCCTCCTGGCACCAGTGGGCGCTATTTTGGGCTGAAGGGAGGACCTCTCAAAGACACCTTTTGCCAGCTGTGTCCTCTTCCTCGCCTCTTAATTGTGGTGGTGCCGAGAAAGCAGGAAATCCCTCGGCTGTCACCTACAACAATGGCAGAAACGGAGACCTCAGAGAAAAAAAATGAGAGAGAGAGAATTAGAGAACCCTCCATTTAAAAGGAGAGGCAATAAAAATGGCACTGTTTATTAGGCTAGGCTTAGCCAAACCAAATGTGCCACATTACTCATGTTTTAAAGCGTGTCATTGGAAGCCGTTCGGCCCGCTAATGAGGGCCGTTTTCTAACACCGCACACACATGCCCCAGAGTGTTGCTTTCAAGTCCACCTTGATCTCCTGCCAGGAATGTCCAACAGGATACACTGGGCGAAAGATGTAGTGTCAGCCTTCCTATGCTTACCTCTTCTCTCAAGGAAATAATGCTGCAAAATAGCCCACATCATTGGAAACTGACAAAAAAAAAAAAAAAAAAATCAAGCAGAAAGGACTGGGTGGAGCAATATCAAGCCGGTTTGGGAATGATGACTGGCCAAAAAATATTCATTTTCATAAATCAGTTTGATGATATCGAGGAATTTACCAGGATTGGAGTTTATCATGCATCTGAGATCACCTGTGAATGAAATTAGGATTCTGTGGATTGTAGACACAACCGAGAAGATAAACAACAACCGACCAAAAAGCTACAAACGGAATGTCAAGAGAAACACAACCTCCACCATCCAACTGGCAAGTAAACCAAGGGAACACACACATTTTTGTGCAATGCCTGTCTGTCATGATAAACTCATCAGTGTCTCATTCTGCAGACAAATACACACACAAAGACCACATTTAGGTCCCGAATTAAGAGGCCTCCCACCCACCCAAATCCCCTGAGATAAATGAATTGTTTAAACAGCCCCTACTTCCCAGTAACACAGTGTTATCATTCTTAAAAGGAAGATAGAGCTCTCCCTAATGCTCATGTGCTCCTTGCTCCGTGTCGTACGGTGACCTTTACATGAGCCATGACCTCTAAGGCCTTTTCACGTCGGCATCTTGGAGAGCCTCAACGGCTGACTAGCATTGGATCCGACCCATTCATCTCCTGCTGTGCGCGCGTGTGTTTTTTGCCCCCTCCGGGACACCGTTCCCACCATCGTTCAACTTTTGACCTCACATGCTTTTTATTTCCCCCCCCCCCCCCACTACTACTGTAAATGTACAGGCTGATTTATTCTTCTGGGGACGGTAGGGATGGGAACTAGGGTTGAGCGGATTCTTCTCTTTGCCTGCCCTCTGTCTAAATAATCAGAATAAGCACCGGTGACACAGCAGATCTGAGGGACCACGGGTTGCAAGTCTGTGGGGGGGGGGGGGAATCGGTGGTGAAAGTGTCATCCAAACTATTTTTAAGGCTACTTTTTAGAACACACACAGCATGTGGACACATGCTAGTGATGGTCGCCCAACTGTGAAGTGTCTCTATGCAGGAAGACCCCCGCAGCTGACTTATTGTCCACCGTAGAATCCTTTCTGGTCCAGCAGTACGCCTGACCTATTTTATTTGACTCCAAACATCCTTCCGCTCTGGAACATTAGCTGCTGGGATTCCCCCCCGTTGTACTCCCAGCCAGGGGAAGAGGGTCTCACCATCCCAAGGACGACCATTCCTGCTGAAGGCAGGATGTTGTGTCTGGCAGGGGGTGTCAGGCATAAGGGAGGCTCCTCTTCCTTGGCCTTGCCGATCGGGTCTCAGGAAATCGCCACTAGTTGCAATGACATCACTTCCTGTTTTTTTTTTTTCTGATGGTGTTCAGTCACAGTATAGTCTCATGTTGCCAGATAGTCACAACGTATAAATATTGAGGTCTTCATCACCTACACCATAAAATAAGTGGCAAGAGGAAGTTTTGTTTTATTTAGACATCGAGTGACATTTGACCCTTGACAGCTGAACAAGAGCAGAAGGTCAATAAGCAAAAAGGCTCATCCCCGCCAAAAGGCAGGACCCTTTGGTAGAAAGCAGCAGGAGCAGTCTGAGCTCCATTATCCGGCAATTGTGGCCGCTAAGTCCGGAGTTGGGAAACAGCCAGCGTGAGTGTGAGGATCTCATAAAAGGGGCGGAAGGCATCATTCCTTCAAGTCCACAAAGACTTCTCAGCGAGGTTCCTGAGACTCCCATCCCTTCCTAAGAACGTGATGGCCACCAGTTAGTTTCTGGTTTCCTGTGCCGAGAGATGCCTCGCTCCCCTAATTGGCGCCAGCTCTCCCAGCACGGTGTCATGCTGCTCCCGGTGTAACAGATGGCCCAGCAGTTGCCGGACGAACAACCACCAGAGGTGCTTCCCAGTGGAAGTGGTAGCTGGGGACTGGCAAAGGAGCCCAACTATAATGTTGCCCAAAGCCTCCACTGGCTTTATTTTTATTAACTGCACTATTGCCTACAAACACTACTTTTTGAAAGCAAGAAACAAACACAGAAATAAAATGCTCTTTTTCGCTCCTGATTTCAGCTATGGCAACATTTTTTTTGTCCCCAGATATCCACTTGCTGTAGAACTAGACCTGTCCTGAATGGAACTATCTGGTAAAGCAAATAAAAATTTTAAGGGAAGTTAGCTAACTGACACTACACAGCCTTACTGGTTGATATCATGCAAAGACTGTAAACCCACTACACTCAAAACAGGATTCTGTATTCCATCTGTATTTCAGAGGACATTCCTATTAATCACATGAAGGGGTAAAGTGCTGTGCAATTTTAGCTGCCTCATTAGTGGCGATGCTACTCAGCTGATTCTTCCGGTCTAAAGTTCAGCCCAGTCAAACGTCTTCAAAGAGCTCTCCAAGGTATCATGACGTAAGCAGACCCTTTTCCTGCCCTACCGCCCATGTTGGAAAGGCAGAGGGAGTGCCTTAGCCCCATCCGTGCTTGTTTACGTTCCACTTATAAGCTCAGAGATATCATTCAGAAGCAGAATGAGAATTGTTTATTCATCAAAATCTTAGTGTAAATGGGAATTTTCCTTAGCGACATCAGACCTTGACGTGCAAAGAGGGTATGACATGAACATAGTTCACAAACATACAGCCGTTACATGCATGGTATTGCTGAAGTGTCTATAAGAAAGTAGTACAAGACAAAATGGCTGTCTTACTGAAGATAATTAAATTACCCCTGTGATTTTATGGGTTTATGTTCAGTAAATGTTAGGTTTTTTTTTTTAAACTAGGTTAGACTCAGCTGTAGGCTCAGAGCATAGTGTTCTTCTTGAGGGACTTACTGAGGAGATGGACGGCTTTCGGGAAAACACTGTGCACATAACCTGTGGTGCTGGTCCTGACAGAAGAGTATCACTTTGCCGAGGGGAGTGTAAGTAGTCAGTGGGTTCCCGCACATGCAGGATCATGATCAATCTCCTTTACACCCCATAACCCTAATGTCATGCAGCTCCTCGATCGAGAGCTGCTATTGGCCAGTCAGCCTCTGCCATCTGGATAATCCTCTGCAGTCTGTCCTTTGCTCTGGCGGGGGCTGAGCTGAACTACATCCTAATGGATGAAGTGAGGATGCTTTTGCAGATCTGCAGAACTATGTCAGGACAGGGTGAGAGAGGATGATCTTCCACAGCTAATGTATGAAGAACATACTCTGGTGGTGTTTAAGATCCCAGGACTTTGCAGGTCTCTTCTGAGAGCCGGCCTGCCTAGCTGTTAGGCTTGTGTCATTTGCAGATTTAACAAGTTTAACAGTGCTGTCAATGGAGGTGCACTCACTGGTGGAAAGTGAGTAGAGGACAGGGGAGAGCACATACCCCTTTGGAATACCAGTGCTAATGGAAAGGGAGTTTGACTCGTAGGTTCTCAGTGACACGTGTTGCTTCCTGTCTATCAGGAATTTGCCGATCCAGTAGCAGATAGAAAGGTTCTTATCCAGTTGGGAGAGCTTTTATTGGAGTCGGTCCGGAACATCGACGAAAGCTACTCTGGCATGAGACCCTGGGCCGTCCTGGTGGGCTAAGACAAACTGGAGACTCATGTTGCCTGGATCTTCTGCAGATCGTTCGCTCTCAAGGAGAGGGTCATTTTATTTAGTGAGGTCTGTGATGTATATAGTTTGGAGATATCAGTTATAGACAACGCTGTTCGCCTGGTATACACCGTCTGATCCGAGTCAGGGACTGATTGAGCAATTACTGATAATGCTTTTCAAACGGCGCTTTTCGACTCTGCTGAAAGAGTCATTAAAATTATGTGTTTAGTAAAGAGTCATTCTAACAGACTAATTCTCAGATTTCCTGCTGATCCCTAGTGAAGAAAGGACCTGAAAGAATAATGTGGTCGGCGTCAGCTTTCCAATCTACTGAATGAGAACGGCACCTTCCAGTATGTCTGGTGGTGTGTGGTGTAAAGGTGGTGTAGAAGACTGAGGAAATGCGTTTCACCGGTCCAGTGACCCATAGATATCGACTCTCACCGAGAATGACCTTGGCTCGACGTGACAAGACCCTGCTCTGCAGATGAGTTTTAGAACCACACGCCTGCACGGAGCTAAATGAGAAAAGTGACCCTTGTGCATACACATCCACGTGGCCTGGTCTTCGCCTCCTGGGTAAGGTGCTGCATTTGATCGTCAGGGCCTGCAGGAGGCACAATACTTAAGAAGCTGGATACTTGCATAGGCATTCTAAGGTGATGACTGCTGTTGCGGGCTTAACCAAGATAATCAGCTAAGATGGTTTCAATACATACACCCAACTTTGTAAAAAGCATATGCTATAAAAGCAAACGATTAACAAGCTCTTGCTAAACAACAGCACATAGAAGACATTTATACATGGATGCATTTTTCCAAAGCTAAAAAGGAAAAACAAATGAAACAAATGGGATTGCTTACCAGACTTCCATTCTGGAGCGGCTCAGGCTGTGAGGCACTATTCAGCATCTCAGCATCGAAGAGGCCAGCCAACCTGAGGACCTGTCCCCGTCCTCTCCATGCACGTCACACACCTCCGGCCAGGACCACGAGTTGTTACTCTGGTTCTTGAGGCCCCTTTGCTTCAACAAAGCCCAGATGCGGCTCCTTGGAGGGAAAAAAAAAAAAGTAGAGAATTCATTAACTTCAATGGACTTCCTAATGCGACAGCTACCATATTTCACTGGCCATGAAGTACGGTCTCAGCAGTCCTTCCACTCCTTGGTGTTTCTAGGGGGTTTGGGGGGCCTGGGTAACGGTGGGGAACAGCCAGAGTACAGGATATGACCGATTTTTAAACGGAAATCAATTAATTCTAACCATTAAAGCACCCCGCAATTATGGTCCGGTTTAAGACGAGGTCAGCCGGCGGCACATGAAAGGGCACCATAATTCCCCAATCGTCACGGGTACGAATTACAGAGCATGAAATAAGAGACCAAAAGATTGAACGTGTTTGTGTGTGGGGGGTGGAGGGGTGGGGAGCATGGGGGGCAAAAAGCAAAGGAAGCCAATCGTCTCGCGTCTATAAATTTATGTTCAGCATGCTCTGTGTTCCTGTATGCTTAAGCGGGAACAGCTGCATCAGGCAGAAGCAAGGGCCCCTAACCTCTCTACCGGCGTGTCCCCCAGGGGCCGAACGGTTGCAGCCCTGCTCGTAATGGTGCTCCTCGCCAACGCCACCGAACGTTCGCTGCGTGCCACGCTTGTACACAAAATAATTGGGTTCGGGGGCTGTTTTCATTTTTTAATAGTACAGTGGGCACTGGAGGTGTTGAGGCCGACAGCTTTGAACTACCAAGAATAGAAAATCGGACACATCCCGCCATCCTTCCCCTCTCGAGAGACGGTAGCCTGACACCGCTCTGGACGTTCACGAAGGCCAGCTGTTCACATTTGCTGAACATGGGATGATAAGTGAAAGAGGAAAAGTTACTGTTCTCTCTTCTGGAAGGAACAACGGCCGTGGTCAGGAAACCCCCCACGAAAGCTTAAACATTCATCTCCCATTACTGTCACAAAGCCACTTTCTGGAAGCTTCTTTGGTCTGGCAGTGTGGCTCCCAGCATCTCCGAAATGTACTGTAAAAGACACCTGGAAGGCTTGATGTTACAATTCTGTGATTTATAAGGATAAAAATCCACATATTTCACAGCTTTCACTTTAAAAAGTCCTAGCAGAGATATGTGCAGTATTTCATTTTTACTATATCCGTGCTTGTGGTCAAATGACACTTCAAAAGATGCATGCAAATTGAAGCGTTTAAGACAAATCTGTCAATAGCCACACAGATACTCGGCTTACACACAGTACACCCAAACCAATGAATATTTTATGGCAGGAAGCATTGATGACTGTAACATGTGAGTTTCAGGACATATCCCTGAAGGCCCAGTAGCTGTGGTATGAGAAGAACATGTTTAGACATTAAAGAGACAAGGTTCTCTTTCTTCAGAGGTTCATTTGGACACACCTTACCATCTAATGTCCTGTTTTGGATGCCTCCAGTTCCATGTCTGTTAAAATTCTCATCCCCGTATTAACAGTATATATTACATATAACAAACTCCCTTGACTCTGATAATCTCTGCACAAATCTCACAACGTGGATAACATGAGATTTTTTTTTTGTATTTGCAGGGCTTATTCTACAATACACATTTGTTTCCTTGTAGCTGACACCTGGTGGAGTAGAGCGTTAATCGAGGAGTATTGTTTAAGACTTGGCATTCATTTCTCACGTGTGTACTGGACTAGTTAATGCCTATGCTGAAAGTACAAAACTAACCCAGAGTATCACCTTAACCTGTTTCTTCAAGACAACCTGTACAGCCACCTGGCAAGAGAGGACCAGTAGAAGCTTCCTCAATAACCCCTTGGGGGGGGTGACAGCTTGGAAGGTGCGCATCCATTTGTAGGAACGCCATTTTCTTTAAGACCCCCAATCAATCTGCCCAGCTTATCCAGAATAGGGGTCGCAGGTCACCTGTATCCAATAAACACTAATTATCGATCAGAAATACCCTACGCTCAGTGCCACCAGACCTGGTTTTTGGAGGTCAGGGAATCTCAGTTCTGCGGCCTCGATTGCTGGGGGTCTGAAAATCTTCATATGCATGGCTCTGGGTCTCTGCCGGACTGGAGTTAGGCAAGCAGTAAGTCCTTGAGCCACAGGTCTGGGCCGTGTTGGCTGGCCTCCGAGCCTGGCCCAGACGATGCCCTCTATCAGTCCCCGCTGGGATCGACAGTGTGAGTCACAAGTGTGCCACATGTTCACATATTGTAGGGTCGAAAAGAAAAAAAAATTAACTCAAATCCTCAGCAGATTAGGAGCTCCAAACTGAGAACAGCGAGGCAGTCAAGGCGATTAGCTTCCAGCTGAAGACTTTACACACGTATTCCCGTGCCAGGTCCTTTAGAAATGGCCGACCAGCTCTCCATCCACTGACCCATACAGTAGATGGAGAGCTGAGACAGGCTAACATGAACATTACACGAACATTATTAGGTCGGCTAAATAATACATGAACATCACTGGTCAGCCTAATAGCCCACTGAGTGATTGTACCTATTGCATCTTACAACCAACTCATCGGTCGTGCATACTCAAAACATATTTTTCCATCCTGTACATAACATTAAATTTTTACATCTTAGGTGTTGTTGACATTTTTCCCACACGTGTAAAACAGTATAATGCTACCCGCATTTATGTCTGTCAGTAATGCTGTTCTTAATTTCTTTCAAATCGCTTTGTAATGTTTTGGCTTAACCTTCTAGGATCTTGTGTTGGGAAGCATACAACAAATGATCGGAAGTTGAACTGTATGCCAGCCCGTTGAAAGAAGCCACACTGCTCAGCCAAACACGTCATGATCCCAGTTCACCAGGCACCGCCTTGAGTTGGGCGGGTCGCACCTAGCCATGTGTCCTGGGCTCCAGGGAGGAAACAAGCATACTGTGTCTACGGAAGGTGGCCGGGGCGGAGGGGGTCAGTAGATGGAGACAGAGTTCCTGTGTAGACACGTCGAGAATTCCGAAAGTGATGACACGTACAGTGTAGGGTCGGGAAGCGGGGAGAGCAGGCGGTGGAGGAGGGGGCACGTGTGACGGAAAGGCCCCCCCCCCCCCCCCATCCCCTCCTGCTGGGAGGGGTGGAGGCTCACGGGTGCCAAAATGAGAGAGGCTGACCTGTCAGCTGGCTGGAGAATAATCAGGTGGCAGGAAGTGTTTTATTGCTGACCTTCCTCTCTCGATGGTCATTGTTTACACAGCGTCTACTGTCCATCCCGAGCAAGGGTCCACCAAGCCCACCACTGCTGCAGAGCGCTGGATAATCCCCGCTGGCCCTCGGGACGAGTGGCCAGTCAGCCCGTGGCACAACGCAGCTGCCGGCAACACTCATTCGTAGGACAGCTGCTGCTGCTTTGAGGTTTGTTTGGGTGTCTCGGGGGAATCGGGAAGAAGACAGACAGACACACATGCGCACAGAGTACAGCTGTCATCCTGTGTCTCATCAAACAAATTAGTCTGCCAAAATTGGTTTTTCCTCTCTCAAAATTAAGTTCCAAAAACAGTTGCGTGGAAACCATAGCTATCGCCAGACAGTACTCTTGTAATAGAATATTAAATTGTTGCACATCTATAGATTGGTTATAGAGTCAAAGATGAATGCTTGGAGTGTTGCGCTGTACATTATTTTACCATGAATACTTTTCCCCCATGACTGCTGGATGTGGTAAATGTCTTCACCCACAGAAGCTCATTCCAATATCTGCAGCTTGGACATGTTGGGCCCTTTTGGTTGCTGCTGTTTATTTTCATTTTTATTTATTTAGTCTGAGTTCATATCAGGCCAAAATACCAATGCGGACTGCGATTCCACAGAGTTTTACTGACACCTGACAAACGTTTTCGCAAAGCTGGCCTTCAGTTGAGTGGGGAGGCCTCTCTGACGAGGCTGCTTAACTTTCCGCCCCTCTGCCCAAAACTAAAAGCCGCAGAGGCTGTTTACTCAGCATTCACATTCCCCATACGTCCTTCAGGGACCGGCACTCGGATTTTTGCATCTTCAAAAGTCCAGGCGTCAGCCCCAGCCCACGTCTCCACGTCAAGCTGTGTGCCGTCCCCCTCGCTTGCTGTTTTGGCCTAGGGTCACGGGTCACGCCCGGGACCCTCAGGTCTGCTTTGGGAAGGTGCCGATTGGTTGGGGACCTAATTTAAATCCAACTGCCAATCTCATCAAAGTCATGACTCCTGCAGGGATTCCCAGGCATGAACAGTGTGTCATCGCCTTCCTTGAAGTGCCCCCATCCCAAAAACACACAATACTACTCCTACTCAATCTAAAGTGCATACTTAATTGATCTTTAACACTATCCAACCCCCCCATCCAATTAACATCTCTTTCTGAGCACCTTCCTTTTAACAGTTCCCCACCACCTTAAAAATGTTCATCTTCAGGGGAAAATGCCCTCTGCTATTCAAAAGCTAAAAGCTCCTTCATCACACCCCCCACTCCCATCCCCACCCCCAATTTGGTAGCCTAATGGTATTGCCGTTTAACCGTAATCTACCAGAAGTTCCACAATAAAGTGGCTAAATATGCCAGGCCGATGGTCTGTGCACATCTATGGCAAGTTCCAAGCACCTTAACGTTGATCAGTGACTATGAGGCCTTCTGCTCTCCGTCCATGTACAAGACCTAGCAGGCATATGCATCATATTTATAAGAATATAAAATCATAATTGGCAGACAAAGTAATCACCAGCGTGGGTTATGGCACTTTAATGACCAGCCAAAGTCAAAGTGCACAGAGTCCTTTGACCCTTGTGGAAACCATCGAAGGATGCAAAACAGGTTCAAATTGGTCTTGAAAATAACAACAGAAATACGAATTCTCCATTTCCGCAGCCTCCACGTTTTGAGGACAGCAGACAGCAGTCGACAGTGTGAGTGGTACGGCTGTTTCATTGGTATAAACAGCTTTCCTAAGATGCCTAAACCCCACTCCAGACCAAGGAAGGAAAAAGTTATTTACAATGAGACATGAAGGCGAAAGGCATGAATAGAAGCCTCTCTCACAAACAGGAAGTTGAGGCTATTATGGGGAACCTCACACGCGCACACTCACATATCTAGTGACTGCTGAAATTTACAGTAAAACCACTTAGCATATCTTAACAAGGACACTAAAACACCCTACAACGCAATACAGTGACAATAAAAGCAACCAAATGCATTTGTCTGGCTTTTTTAGACTAATCAAAATATCAAATCAACTGTAGACTTTTTTCCAAAATATTTTTTGTAAAACCATAAAATTATCAGCTACTTTAAATATGTTTGCAATTGCCCGAGGTGTTTATACAAAGAATGTGGCATAAATCTGTATCTTCATTTTCCCATCAATAGGTTTTGTATTTTATTTGAGCAGCCAAAAAAAGCAGGTCCAAAAAAGCAATTATCAAACATTTTTTCAAGAGGTGTGGGGGGGTCTCTTTTATTTAAATGTGGATTTTTGTCAGTCAACCCCTTCAGTGCCGAGGAAGAAAAAGCCACCCTTTGTTCTACCAAAGGCCAAAGGGGAAGTGTTGTGTGCATGGTTTCAGGGTTGATCGGGCAAGACCACCCTCCGCTGAAGGCGGGCTGCACTCACTCTACTTTCATTGCTCCATTTAAACAGCTCTTTCTTTCATTCATTCTTTCTTTTGTACTAAATTTGCACAAAACTAATGTAAGTTGTGACATTCTGCAGAATTCAATCAGATCCACCTTGCAGAGGACCACCAAATGTCCAAACTACACCACAAAACTACACTGATTGATCTGAGCTTTAATAACTTCTCCTTGATATACCTTCAGTCACTCAAACCAACATGTCAGCACTGGGGAATGTGGGGACGTCCACAATGCAGTTGCGTCTCTTGTTCACCACTCTTGTGCTTAACATGGTTTTTAAATCCGATGGGGCAGGCATTCCAGTAGTGTACCATGCTGTTAACTGCCTACCAAAGTCAAACAGTGGCACGAACCACTTAGATTTACCCAAATTTATGAGAGCAAGTTCTGTCTTTGTCTCTTGGGATAGGGACAAGAGGAAGCTACTCAGGAGTCAAAGATTTGCAGTTCCAGAAAATCTCAATATCTCACTACCGTCCCGATGTGCAGGAATAAACTGGTGTATACCATGAGTCTCCCCGCCCCATGAGGCACCAGCATGTGGATGTGTTCCCCTGGCTCCTGCCAGCATCTCCCAGAATCTCCTGGCAAAGGCCGGGTAGTAGGAAGCATGCAGCTACTCTGCGCCAAATAAAAAGGTGATTCACGCCAGGCTGTGGACCCACTTCAAATGCTCTCAGCTGTTTCCTCCAGCACCTCGCCAAGACACTGAGGTTCCAGCCGGCCTGCTCTCCCTTCGCCCGCCTAGGTTTCGTTCGGTATGCACCACATACAAAAAAAAAATGACGCCAGCATTACCGCTAACCTCCATGTGTGGGGCTTTTTTTCCCTGCCTTTTTCCAACAACTGTGCATTTGGTTTCCCAGGAATTTAAGAGAGAACCTTTCGACATTCGCCTGTTACACCACAGCAGGGCACAAAGAAACAGTGTGGGGAGTACAGACCTGGGAGTATGACTTAAGATGAAACAGATCCGCATGTGAACAGCATTCCTCCTTAAGCCCCTGATCACATAACACACTCGAAGGAATGCAGCATTTACCTCCATAAAGCAATGGTCCTAACTAGTACTACTAACTAATACTACTAGCTCTACCATTGCCATAACTCTTCACGATGATAAATAATTATGAATTATTATTGTTGTCATTCCTATGATCATTGTGCTTCCTCGGGGCCATAAGAATATTGTAAATGTCAGAAAATGAGCACAAAACCTTTTTTCAGATATCAGTCATAAAGAACAAATTCAAGTCAAATAACAAAGAGCAAATTCAAATCTGAGGAATGATTTTATAGCACTTCCTTACTGTTCTTTAAATACAGAGCCCCACACGTAGTCCTTGCTTTTAAGGTACGCACTGCAGTATTTGCGTGTAAAACCACAGAGGCAGACAGAGGACGTGGCAGATGTGTTCAGCACGAGGCGTAGGCAGGAGCTGAGCAAACGAGGGGACATAAATGAGGTGGTGAGAGAGCAACGGCGAAGTTGTCTGAATGAGACGTTCCACGGTCACACACAGGGACGTGGTGAATGGACCCCATGACCCCAAAGGGGCCTCCAAAGTACCCTGATACCCATGACCCCCCCCATGCAGTCCCAACATTCTCAATACTGTCAAATATGGGGTCTGCAGGTAATCACAAACACACCGTGCACCCTTGCTCCAGCAAAACAATTCCGCCTACTCCCACCCAGCGACCATAGCTCTGAAATTGATGTGGCATGTTCGGCCGATCCGAAAAGGTCCCGTTCATGAGGGGATGAGCCGACCGAACTGCTCAGATAAGACGCACACATTTTCACAATACTCACTTTAATCAGTCAGCTCCTTACTCTCCCTCCATAAGATGAACATCTTCCTTGCCCAGAAACACGTGGCTGTACATTCTGCAGTGACGATTCCCGCTTATGGTTTACTGCTTAATTAGCCACTTTCGGTATTATTTTCTGGACAAAGGCCCTCTCTGGGGTCAGGAATTAATTTGACATTCCCCCCAGCCCAACCAGCTCTGGGCTTCTCCGGTTAACAGCTGATGTCAAGTCAATTAAAAACGTGCTTCACAGTTAAATTAAATTGTGAGATAATTTGATTTGATCCAATCCTCAGTGGTCTGGCAGGCTCTGCCGTTAGAGCCACCTAAGAAGTTTTCATGGGGTACAAATGTGCATGTGCCTGCTTTCCCCCCCACACTCAGAACCACCAGGTCTCACCCGGTACCATCCATGAATGGGTAAGATTGATCTGTGGAGGGAGAGTCAATGTCTCCCTGGGTCCAGGTCTGTCCGCGCTCCGCTTCAAAGGCGGGAAACAATAGCGGGGCTGTTCCAGGAGCCCATGCCGATTCAGACCCTGCTTGGGCCTCAGGAGGCCCTCAAACAGATGGTAGGTAGATAACTGCTGACCTTGCCCCTGACTGCTGAGTTCAGGGGCTGTCCGGCTTTCACCGGCCCACCGCACCCCTCCCATAAACAAACCACAAAAAAAAAAAAAAAAAAAAAACAGCTCAAAGGCAAACGGTTGACACTCACCGATCTCTGGAATGAGGCTCAGACCAAAGGAATTTGCCCCACTTGAGGTGTGGTTTCCATGGTGCATCTTGGCAGCCCCATGACCCCTAGAGCCCCCCCACACACACACTCAGACAGCCCCCTTTGTTGTTGTTGTTGTTTTCTCACCACAGGAGAGCTGCTCCCACTTTTTTCTTTCTCTTTAAAGCCAGCTGGCTGCTTCACCATTTTTTTTTTTTTATAGTGCTTTAAAATCCATTAAGTTTTAAGGCCCTTTCATCATATTCCAGCAATAGTAAATGGAAGGGCTCTGGCAGTGCATGCACACAGGGGGAGAAAGGCTGCAGGACTGGAGCGACCTGCTGTGGGGCAGGAGGGTTGGTGCTGGACATCAACTTTGCTGGGGGAGACAGGGGGGGCCAGGGTAGTACATGCACAGAGGTGGGCACCAACTTCACAGGCACCATAGAAGTTTACAGCCCAGGAGGAAAGAGGGGAAGCGACAGGAGTAAGACTGTTGGCGTTAGTCACAAAAACATCTGGTGCATTTACTTTGTTTTTATTTTGCAGTAGCATTTATATACTGTACTCTGTGTACCCCAGCCTTGTGCCCTGTGCTGCCTGGGATAGACTCCAGGTCCCCCACAACCCTGACCAGGATAAGTGGTTAGAAGATGGATGGATCGATGGATTTATAGACTCCAATTTTATAACAATGACCGTATGGACTATCTTAGTAAAATTGTGCACTACAGAGTCTTGGTTGTACATACAGCTCTGATTTTGAACACATGAAAATGATTATTGTAATTTTGTAAGAAACAGAAGTTCACTCAGGCTGTGGTGTTGGTCATGACTTCAGTGAAAGTCAATGCTGAATACTGGGAAGTTTATTTAAATCCCCGGTCCCCGCTGTGTTCACTCTATTCCGCTGCAGGCCAGCCTCTAATTGGCTTCCGTGTTTGGCCTTCAGCTCCTAATGCGCTCCCAGGGATGGCTCCGGTTCCTCTCCGTCATTAGACGACTTGTATCATGCCCCTTCTTTACAGTGGTCCCCACCATCTTTATAAGAGCAGAACCGTTCTCACCGCTATCGGCATTGCTCACTCTGACACAGCACTTTCCGTAAGACCGAAGCTGCACGTAGCTGACAGTCCGACATACCCAGCATCCCCTGACCCTCCATGACTATGTTAACACCTCTCTCAGAATCCATTGTAGAAAGGCCGGCTGTTATCAGACTAACGGGATTTCTTTTGATGTTGCCCAAAACGTCAGCAGACATCCCGCAGAGAGACGGAAATAAAGATGTGTACAGAGACAGGAAGAGGAGCGGAACAGGGAAGCAGAGTGATGGACAGACAGAGGACGAAAACCACCCATCCTGCCTCCTGTAGCCTCCGCTGACCCCACATCCTTCCAGGGTGAGAGCACAGACCCTGGCCTTTTGGCACACTGCTGCCCCACACGGTGGCCGACCTGCTGCCGTGCTGCTGGGTATTACCCCCTCATGTTTCCTGCTTGGGGGCGAATCGCCCGGAGAATTGTTCACATCTATACCCCTGAGTATACATGTGGGGTCTGGGTGCTTGGAAGGCTTCGTTTTTGAGAGCTTTTTAAAACCAACCGCTCATCAGTAGTTCAAAATAAAGCCATTTTAACTGAAACGCGTTCTGCTGTCCCTGGGCGACTGACAAAGTGTTTGTATCAGAAACGACAAACTGAATACCATCTCGTTCACCGATTTCTCCTTAACACATTCTCATTAGATGAATTTAACACACATAGTTACTTCTGTAAAGACAGCTTTCTGGTTTACCAGCAAAGCTCTTTCTCACATAAAAAGTTTTTATTTTCTTCTTACTCTCTCGTGTCATTCTTGACCATTAGCTTGGAGCAACTCTTCCTTGCCTGTGACCAGTCAGCCACCACCATCTGCTTCAAGTTTCACTGGTTTTTTAAACTACAGACACAGACGCGACTCGGAGAAATGATGGTTGCCTGTGGCCTGCGTGTAATCGACATGCGCTCCACGTGAACTCGGCACAGACACATGGCCGACACGTCATGGAGCCAAAGCAGAGCCTGAACAGACTGGAACATTTGTCTTCTTGTTTTACAAATATTTTTACTTTTAATCAAAGTGAAACTTGGTTCAAAGACCTACCATAAATGCACAATGACGTTGTATAGATTAACTCAATTTAAACAGATTAAAATAGATCTGTATTCTGGCTTTTCCTGCCAGGCCGGCATCATTCATCTGTTCATTCGTGAATGGACCGAGGTGATTAACTCACACCGTTTTTGATTGAAACGCTCACTCTGAGAGCCGTTCTCATTTACGCTCCATTTGCCTGTAAGGTTCAACACAAACAGCAGCTCGCTTTGTCTGCAAGCCACATCCATCTACTGGTGCGGTCGGCTTACTGGGAAGGGCCTCCCCAGACCTGTGGGCTTTAACGTGGCCGCAAGCGGACAGGCGTTAACTTTGCCGGGTCAAGAACCCAAAAGGTTTCACAGCCGCTGTGATAGCGGTTTGTTTATTTACACGGCGAAGCCTAGCTATGCCTCACCTCACACATTTATGCTGCTTGTGCTAACAAAGCCTCCTAACACCAACAGCGTTTGCAAGACAGAGGCCTAAGTAAACAAACAGCCAAAGAGCGCAGCCTTTGAACTGCTGACACAGCTCAACCCCTGCTTTCTGTAGCAGATGGTAGCTTCCTTGCTTCAAGAGCGGCTGCATGTCACTGTTTACGTTCCGATGCGCTGCATCATGACAGCCCACCGGCCACGGGGAGGTTACCTGGAATGTCCGTTCTGGTATTTCAGGCTCAGGATTAAGTTACAGCCTCCATCATGCAGGCCCACGCCATCTCTACCCCCCCCCACCCCCAACCGTGCATCTCCAGAAAGCTACACATCAAGGCTCTGAAGCAGGTCCGCACACCGCTGATACTTTCCATCTTCTCCAAGGAGCTCTCTCTTCCAAGCCCTTGACGGGTCACTGCGCCTATTGTCGTCCATGAATCGGCAAAGCTGCGTGCTGGAATTCGCCTGCGAAATCCAGCACGTGGCTTTGGATTATTTCACACAGCTGCACGACAGGTCCCATGACATGCAAAGCTTTCTTCTAAAGGCAGCGTTGTTGATTGTCATCAGGCACTCTCCGGTACGAAGCTTTCTATGCCCCAATATAAGGATGAATTCAGATACCCTCAGACATTAAGGAAGATTAAAGGCTGACTTAAGCCTGATCCCATTCACAATTCCCACAGGGCCGCTGGTAATTAACATTATTCTGACAGGGATCCTGTGCTTTGAAGCATACCATGGACGGCGGAAACAAACAAGGCTCTTGTTTCAGACTGCAGGATACTGAGTGTAGCCATCCCCAACCGGGGAAATTTCAGCGCAAGCATCCGCCAGTTTCATTTTACCAAGAATCTGCCGTTTCATCACACCGTTGATGAAAGGTCACAGACTAGATAGAGCTGAAGATGTGATCCACTCCAGAGATGGGGATAATGAAAAACTAATGAGGCGAACGGATATCATCTGTTAAAGCTGAATCATGTGGAAAAATAACATGGAGAAATGATTTTGGTGACCACCAGACGATGCCCAAAGGTAACTGGGTTATGTTCCTTCAAAAACATTTTTCAAAATACTTCACCATATGACATGAGCGGGAAATACTGCTGATCTAATTTCTACTGGAATTCTATCAAGAATAAAGCTAGCATGCGAGTGGCTCAGTGAGTCACACTGTTGCCCTCCATTGCTAGGGGTCCAAATCTCACCTCTGCTGTGTCTGTGGGAGGAGACCTATCTGACACAAGGTGAACATGCAAACTCCACAGACACGCACTTAAGTGAGCTGCTGTGTCTAAACTGCCCAAAGTGTGTGATTTTTGTGTGCGTTTGTCCCATGATTAACTGGTGTCCCCACACGTGGTACCCAAAGGCTGCGAGAAGGATGGACAGATGGTAATTCATAATTTTAATGATTAAATAAAATGATTTAATGGTCAAGCTTATCTGACTGCTAACAGTACAATGTCATTAGTCATACTCATTTACATAATATACTTTACAACACAGGTAACACTGACGAGCTCACATATTCTTTAAACATGCTCGTCTCAAATTAGAGTCGGGATGAGATCGATATGAAACTGGGTCCAATTAAAATGTGGCATTGTGCTCTGCTGCTAATGCACAAGATTAAGGGCCGTCATGCTGATTACATCAATTCAGATACTAATTCTTTCTAACGTTCTGTGAACGTTATTTGAATTTTGAAAAAAAGGGCAAAACGTGGGCCTCCCTGACAGCTGTGGGGGAAATTGAACCAGTGTCTGGCTTGAGTCATTTGAGGAAAAAGGGCATTTTTAGGGGAATGAAGTCAGCTTGTTGTATTTATTTGTACTTTGATCTAAAGTGAAGAGCTGCTTTATTTATGTATTCTTGAAAAAGTTCGCTTCGGTCGGACCATACATCGAAGGTGGTACATTGAAACGGTATCCGTGGTGTTCACGGTCCCCGGAGACACGGCGTTTGGAGAAGAGACACGTAAAGGAAACACTGGTAGCACTCAGCGAAGTTAAATAAACAACCCAGGGTAAATGAGTTGCAGGTGTGAGGGCGGACCGCCGGGGCCGTTCTGTTTCGCTGCCACCCTACAGAGCCCCCCCCCCCCCCCCCCCCCCCCCCCCCCC
>JAACJT020000088.1:167097-199532 GCA_009936485.2 Gymnarchus niloticus | reverse complement strand
CCAACCCTGCCTCCCTTCTCCCCTCCTGCAGACAGTGTGTGTGGGGCATTATGTAACAAGCTCAGCTGTCAGGACGGCCCAGCTGTACGTGCTGTAAAACAGTCACTGCACTGTGAGGAGGGGAGCGGGGTCCTTACAGCCAAGCATCCGGCTGTTCGAAGACTGTCTGTCTGTCTGTCTGTCTCTCCATATCCAACTGCTGCTGTGAGGACAGGGAACATGGGGGGTGTGTAGTCAGAGCCACAATGAGGTTTTTACGTGCCAGAAAATAACCAAAATTTTTAAATCATACATGCTTTGCCACAATCTGACACACTGGTAGCTGGGTGGAAATGGCACAGCCAAATCACCTCTCACCTTTGGTCCAGACAGGCACTCAGAAATAAAATTAAGGGGTATTTTGCCGAGTGTATCATTTTTTCAACTACATTTAAATGTAATTGCGGTTAGCAGTGTCATAAAAACCCTGCACGGCCTCTCATTTACAGTTCCTCAGCCTTCCAAACAGCTGCCTAGCAGCTGATGACTTAGGAGACACTAACACACCGGTAATCCCTCCAAGTATTAACCAACAATGAGATAACAGCATCAATACCATCACTATGACCATTACCAGTATGTTCCTCTTTTTTTTTTATTCCACTTAGTCTTTTTGGCACTCATCTGATGTTTAGTGAAGGCTAGTTTGATCACAGGAAGTGCAAAAAAAAAAAAAAAAAAAACATGGATAACAAACAATGAAGAAGTTTAATGATAAATCCCATAAATGAGTTAAGAAAAAAATCCCGCAGCTGGTTAGCCAAACGGCCCTGCTGTCATAGATGAACTGCTTGCTAACATGGAATGATTTTCGGACAATCAAATTCTTTTGAGCATTCCACTCATACGCCTTCTGAATGATCAAAGACGAGCAGTCTACCATCCAACAGGACAACTCCACCTCTTGTCAAGAGAGGATTTTTTTCCCCCCCTGCATGTTTGATGACTAGCTGGGCTTCCATCACCTGCTGGGACGAAACAGGTTTAGTACCTTCAATCTGTCATCATTAGTCACGCCCTTGAGCCCTGAAATAGCCTGACCACTGGCCTTCCCCCAGACCTGGGAAGAATGCCTGACCTTTGCAGAGACTTCAGACCAGACCGTAAATCGGAGGTTTGACTCAAGGGCCGCTCATTAGCATAACAACTCTGCGGCCAGACAACCAATTATTCATTCATTAAAATTCTATCCGCAATCATTAACTCTGCTGACCTCCAGCAGCTATTTGCTATTGAGGGGGGACCTTCATTCTTCAGAAGTCATGGATTGCAATGGTAAAACAAAGCGTCAGAGGTCTTTCTCATTTACAGACTTCCAGTTCAGATTAAGAACATCTTCCACTGTGTGATAAGTTAAAGACGCATGAAATAAGGAAACGACCTGGACACTGTTTTCAAACTTCACACCCATATTCAATTCCATCCACTATCCACTCCTGCTTATCATCTGAGAGGCCTGTAAAAAATCAGCTGTCTTATTCTTTCAAAGACAACTCTGTCACATGACTTTGCTTTGACGTCCTGTGCATTAGAAGACCTTGAGCCAATGTCAGTCCTGGGCTGGTTTTGATAAGACGTATTCTAACCTCTAGACAACACCTCCAGCAGTACAAAACAAAAACACCAGATGCATATGAATTAAAGATTCCCATGAATGAGCTCGTGAGCTGGATGTTACACCTAAAAGTGATTATTCAAGGAGGCCACAAAAAGTTTCCTATCGGAGTCATATGACAGACCCGAGTTATGAACATAGGGTGTCATCATTTTGTGCCGAGTAAACATTAATATGGGGGTACTGACTTTCCACCACAGTATCTGAAACAAAACAAACCCATGACGCCTTTTCAAACAGGCCAACTCAAACCAATCCTCTTTCACCACTTGCAAAAAGTCATCTGAAACCCATTATGCAAAGAACAAGATTGCTTTGTTTTGAGATTACTGGCGGTCATAATGGATTAGTCTGATTTGTATGTCATTGGGCCAGTACTCACCTTTGCCTGCTTGTTGTGTTTACCAGGCATGGAAGGGGGGACTGAAAGTGTTGTTGTTGTTTACACTGGCAAAACATCAAACATAAAAACACGAAAACAAAGCGTATTACTACAGGAGCCAAAGCAGATGACCCCAGAGTGACGTTTTCGTGCCACAAGCATGGAAGAGCTCATAGCGTACTATTTAAAAGAGCGAGAATTCCGCCACATGCAGGTCACTTCGTAGCCGAACGTTCTTCCATCAGATATTACGCTGAGAAGGAAGGTCAGCAGAGGATTAATCTCACGTGCTGATCACCGGGCTCAAGGAGGAGTCTAAAATAACACTGCCATAATTAACCCCAGGGACGGAATAAAGCACTCTGTGTTTCACAGGAGGAGCTTTGCACTGGGATTCAGGAATTCAAGCTACATTTTTCTTTTTTTATGAAGAGACTGACTATTTAGCCAGATAATGTGAGAAACTCCATAAGACATTTCAGGCTGGGGGCGTGGTGTCCATTTAGCGCTGACTTGGAGGAATGTTGCATTACAAGATGGCTGCTTTCCAAAAGGGGGGGACGTCTGAGTTATGGTGTACATGCAAACTTGGTTACGGTCTTCTATGAACTGTCTCCTTTCATGTAAGTCTGTTATCCTTTAAAGGTTCAGATCTGCACCAGAGAATGTTCTTGAAACTTTTTCAGCAGTAAAGGCTGCTGTTTTAATGACAAACTGCTCGTACAAAGAGCATGCATTATACCAGTCCATGTAGAGTACAAAGGCATTTAAAAGACGGTGATTTGTTTCATCATGACCAAGCACAACGGTGACTCATTGCGTAATGCTGTGGCCCAAGGACTGCTGTGCTTTTTGGTTCAAATCCCACCTCTGGCTTCGAGGGTAGAATTTGCGTGTTGCGACTGGGTTTTTCCTCCAGCTACTTTGGTTTCAAGCTGACCGCAAGCCAGCACTGGGTAAAGCGGTTACAGATAACGGCCGGATGGAAAGCTAAATGCACATCTCTGCTAATTCCAGGATAAGACGTGAAAGGGGATTGTCATCAGTTACCATAGGTCACAACAGACCCCGGGAAAAAGTTGGACAGTTAAATGACACCTTGTTAAGACAAAACACTACCAGTAATAGCCATTGGAGCTGGCTGGGGAGAGAAGTCACCACAAAAGCAGAACACCGTCATCGCAGACAAGCAGGGATTTAAACTCCATTAAGGGACAGGAAGTTAAAAAGGCAGGTCTCTTACAATTCCACTGCACTGTGTTGGCTGACATGGCATGGCTCTCAGGTGTGTTTACGCCGGGAAATACAAGTCACGAGTGGCCCGGCTTTTTCCAAACAATACAACAACTGGAAACTTGCGAGAAACCAGTACTCGCGAGGACTACAAGCTAGTTGCAAAAGAGCAGTTTCTCCGACACCATCAGTTCAGCGCTATCTTTCCGGCTGAGTGTCTCGGATGTGCCATGTGCATAATACACCGTGTTCCCCATCCTGCGGTCAAGCTGGTCAAGACGAACAAGAAAAGGGCAAAGCGCCAACATAACGGGAGGATTAAAATTGCAGATTCACGGCAGCGGAGGGAAACGGCGCGTCTCACATTCGGATGGTGGTGGATCATCTTATCATCCTTGAGGACAGTGCTCTCACAGCCATGCCGTGCACGTGTGGGAGGCACGGCACGGAAATGTCAGCTTTTGGATGGCCTTGTGTGGACATGAAGTCATCCGGAATACTTTAATACTTAAGTGTGTTTTTTTAAAATCAGTTTAAAAAAACGTACCATCTCCCCGAGAGAATTATTCACTCGTTATGATTTATGCTAATGACAGCACAAACTCCTATAAACACGAGTTTTTCCAGGGTGAATGGGAGGTAATGCTTGTCGTTAGATACGATGTACTGTACGTAATATCAAAATCTCAATTTACAGGACCACCCTCCATACATTCACAAAGGGAAAGGTTAATTATTGATCAGATATCATCACCCAGCTTATCAACCCCACTGAAAATGTTTAATTTTATCAGCTTTTACCTCCACATACCAGCAGAGGATACCGCCTGAATGTTCCTGCTAAGAATGGTAGCCTGCAGACCTCCATTCATGTGGTTAGCTGTACAACCGCTAAAGAGGACTTCAGATTTTATCTAAAGTACTACTTTCTCAATTATTTTAACTGACCCGATTCAGGTTAACCCTGAAAACCCTTAAAAGCCCACTGGAACGCGAACCAGCTGGCTATTGGTTAAAATCCAGGTTAGTGTGCTACCTGCATCCCAAGCGCCGCCATGACCGTGCTCCTTCCTCTGCCCCACCCCCAGGTCAGCAAGCACCAAAACGAGTTGCACCTCAGCCCCACCTACCTCTGATTTCCTCTAAGGCGAGATGCCGAGTTTCCCGTCTTGCTCCCTTTGAAGTAAATCTCCATGGGCACCAGTACTGTTCTGAGCAACAGCAAAGTAATAGCACTGGGAATTATTTAAAAAAAAAAAAAAAAAAAAAAACCTCCTTCTGTGGAAAGGAGGGGGTGATAATCACAGAACTGCTCTTCAGCCTGTTGTTTCTATCAACAAATAACTTCCCCGAAAAACCACCAAACAAGACCGTCCAGGAAGGTCTACTCTGTTTTCTAAAGGGAAAATGACCAAACTTAAAGAAGTAATGAAGGAAACGTGCAGTAGAACATTTAAAGACCGAACAGCCTGAGGATCCCCGGGGTTTCATACACACCGCCATCCAACAATCCCAAGACTGGATCCGGGTGCTGGGTCCTCGGCCCCATAACGACTGAGTGACACTCATCTGCTGAAGAGTGAGCCACAGTAAAGCACAGCACGTGTAGGATGACCTAATTTCTCCACCAGTGATCCACAAATAAGGACAGGCCAGCTCTGTTCCTTCTGGGGACCTGGAATTCTTCCTGCCCACAGGAGAAACATTAAAGGGTTCAGCAACACTGTTAGAAACTGAGACTTATTTAACTCCACTCCAGCATGAACTTTGATTAAGAACATCACTTCCAGGTTCTTCCACCCCATTAGTACTTGTCCTCTCTCTTACCCCGTTTTGCGGTCCAGAAAAATTAGACTTCTTAACTCACTTTAAACTCCCTATTCTCTCAGGACAAGTAATGTGCAGCAGAGCTTTCTCAGCTTGTGGAACTGGTGAACGATGCCACCAGAAGTTGGCTCTCAGTAGACTGTAGCTGATGAGAAGCCCATAGTAGCATTTTCCTGAGGGTGAACATGTATCGATGCTTCTGTATTTGTGTGCCATCTCGGGGGCCTTCCTTCATGTGGCTATGTCAGAGCAAACAGCCATCCATTGAAACGAGATACTTCGCATGGAGTGAGCGTGTGGTTTAATCCATCAGGATGATTAAAGGCTGCAATAAGCGACATAACATTTAAGTGTTATTTAAATGAAGAGAATACAACACGCCTAACTTTTATTTAAGCAAGACTACACGCCATAATTAAAGAGATGCACTCTGTATTATGGGTAACGCCACAGCTGTAATTTCCATGACCTCCGTGAAGGGCTGTTCTTTTCAAACATTTGATTCGGGACTAAAAGGATTCAGCCAGTGTACTACCACAACACTGGCCCCACTCTAAAGAAAAAAGAAAAACTGAACTAAAATCATTTGATTTCTTTCTTTTTTTGTGTGCTAAATTATCAATACAACAACACTAACTCCCCCATCTGAGCTCACTTTAGGAAACCAGATATAGAGGGGTTATGCTGACAGAGAATCTTGAGAAATCAGGTAATACTTAAGGCACTGAAATTGTTTTCAGGTTTCCGCGGGCAAACCCTTTCAACTGCTTAAATAATGAACACATATTCAAAAAAAAAAAAAAAAAAAAAGCCTGAGTGTCAGTCAGAGCCTGCATATCGTTACTCCAGTGGTACTGAGGGCCTGAACTCCGACCTCCGACCTGTACGGCCTCTGAGTGCTGTTGACATTGCCTTGTGAACCACAGAGACCCGCAGGATCCTAATCTGCACAGGAAGTCTCTAGAGGAAGAAAGGCAGCTCCATTAAGGGCAAAATCCGCACAAATAAATGTGCAGATCAAAGGAAGAGATAAGGGGCCCCCACGATCCAGGGGTCAGCTGTCAGTAGGTGCAAGGGATAGAAAACAAGGTAACAGGTAATATCCGTGACCGTCACAATGCCTAATTTATAACTAATCAGCTCAGCGGAAAAGGCACGTGGTGACGGAGAACATAGATTTATAACTAGAAACGGCCTTTGACTCATGACAACACAAAGACAATAACGTCGTGGCCCGAGTCAAGGAGACATGTCCCCTTTAATCCTGCAAAAGGGTCACACAGGTAAAATTACAGTACAGGGCTTGATGCACACTGGTAGTGTACCCCAGATGTTCATGCAACATAATTTCTTACCGCCAGATTAGTTTAAAATTATATTTTTATTGCTAAAATCACACTGCAAACGGGGTGGGAGGACCATTTCAGAGTTTTCAATAAAAGGCACATTCTTCGCGATGCTTCCCCTAAAATACCCATACGCGTCACTGTCGTCCCCAGTGAGTTAGATGCCCTTAATCGCGGGCGGTCAGTACCGCTCCGCTGCGACAAGCTGAATTCAGACTGCATTGCGTTTAAACAGGTTCAGACATCTTTTGACATGAGGTAAACTCACCCACATGAAAGCTCTAAAGAAAGACTGCCGTGGTAGAACATAGAGATGGTTATTTATGTGAGAGCTTGCCCACAAGTTACTGCAGTTTGACAATTTAAAGGAAACTGTAATATACCCTTGTGGACACATTCCTATCATTCTTTTCTTTACAGACTATTTCTGGAAATGACTCCATTTGGCAGTCTTACAAACAAAAGGCACATCAGGTATAAAATAAACTGAAAAACTGTGACGATAAGAAAGTGTTCACACTACATTTTAAGCCAACCAAATATTGCATTTTAAAGTTTTAACATCCATAAAATTACCAATTAACTGAGTGGCTTGTAAACTCTTATGAGGCTTTAAAGGCAGTTTTTAGCTTTACGGGCTCAGATGGTCCGAGGCTCTCATCAAGTTGCTATTTACATCCTTCCAAATTAAATTTGCCACTGGGTCTAACAAGGTGCTGGTCTGACAAGGTCATCAAGATGACCAGAAGACTCACGAGGACGAGGAAGTGAACCTTCCTGCAGGAGTCTGTGAGGCGCATCTCAAGCTGTCTACAGCTTCATTGTGAAAAAGGAAATGAGCATTACTTTGGCAGCAGAGACCTTTACCCTAAAAACCCATTTCATTCAACGCGTCCATGCATCTGTTGCACCAGAACATCCCTCATGTCATGCTCATGTTCAAAAAAAAATGTGGCAGCTCTTGCTCACTCTCCACCCAGGTAGGACCAAGCCACTCCCCCTCACACACCAGGTGGCAAACCTGATTTTGAGGTCGGGCAGGTAAGGTATGAATTGAGGCGTACCCTCCTTAAATGAGTCCTGCCACTCAAGGAGAAGCCCCAAGATCTTTATCAGCGTCTGCAGTGCAGCTCTGGCACAGGGCGGGGAGAACAAGTGCTCAGAACATCCAAACACCATGTCATGCTGAAGCGTTCTCTAGATACGTCCACGGTGAGGCCCGGTCCAAGTCTAGATTGCAGGTTTTGTGCTGATAACTCGACAAGCTCTTCAAAAGGCCCTTTTGCACACTTGAGAAGGTCCAGCCAGGCCGCCTGTCATCACCCCATACCACTGACCCTCCCCCTGAATTTGACACAAGAGAATAATGTAAGCATTTTTAGGGCAAATCCTTCCTTACAATCACAAGCGCCAGAGAGATAAACTTTCCAGCTGTGGGTTTCCTGCAATGTGGGGTCCTTTAAAACACACACATACATAGTTCCACGGCTCCTTAAGCACACATCTTTCCTGTGTTAACCTGAGAGATCCATCATATGGGGGCGCCTACCCACAAAACTGCTGACAAAGTTAAACTTACAGCTTGACAAAACATGAAAGCTGCATGCAAACACAAGTATTATGGGGGAAGATGTCCCATCCCTCCTATAGGGCCCATCTTACAGGACTCCTTTTTTTAAACACACTGAGGGTGGCAAATAATATGAGGGTCAATCAGCAGCTCCAGTGTTCTTGCAGAAAGACAGATTCAAGATTAATAAGCCGATTTCATACTATCTGTAACTACGCACTGAGTTCATCAAGTTTCGTGAGATGACATGAGCTGTTAACATGAGGAATACGTCCAAATCATTGAGTTTCCTGGGTAAATTTGGGCAAACAACACTTAAACGCAATTCAAATAATCTAAATGACACCATCAATTAAAAGATGACATATCATAGGCACGCACTGGTGCATTGCATGCATTGTCCGAATAGCAGAAGGGCCACTTGGCACAGTTGTGCTCTTGGTCATTTCCTGTTTCTTTTTAATGGATGACCATATCTTGGGTGGCCCAATACCTGACTTCCATGAAACACCCCTACTTTATATACCTGAGAAAAATCACTAAAGCATGTTAGCTTGAACCCCTGGTTTACATCCACCACCACCACAGAGGAATTCGAAGATGCAACGATCTGATACCATGTCCATTTCCAGCTAGTTACTCCTCAGTTATATTCTTCACGCCCATACAATTGGACCAGTGCAAAAAAAAAGCACGCAAATATTAAGCTTAGTGTAATGATGAATATTTCATGTTTAATTACTCTTATGTACATTAAATCACAGAAAACCAGTATGATACTTCATTTCTGTCATATATAGCTATTCTTACCAAAAAGGATACAACATGCCAAAGTTCACGCAGACGTTAATTATCTGACAGCTTCACTTTGTGCATTAACACTGAAAGAAAAGAACATCCTTTAGGTGTAATGAGGTTTCTTCAAGCCTGACAAGAAAAACGGCAACAAATTCACCAAGAAAAGAAGGGCCTTTTTTCTTATTATCAGCTGCTGTGGCCACATCAAGCAACATGATTGTGACAAGGCCCTTTGGCCGCTCACATCAACAGTTTAGCATTGTGGAGACTGTGATCCTGTGACCTTCGACCCTGGAATTAACCTAGCGAGCGAGCCTCGAACGCTGACCCTTTTTGTCCATTCACGAGCCAGTTCCCATGAGAAAGTGTTGATTGGTGGAATTGCGGCGGTCCCGGCCAGCTAACACAGAGCAGCTGCTTGTTTCCGACAGACGGAGGCGAGCCCCTTCAGATGAGCGTCACGACAGAAACGTCCCCTCGCCGGCATCCGGGTGCCTGACCCCGGCAAACCAGGGGGATCACAGGTCCATTCTTTACGGTACCAAAATATCTCCGTATAAATGGAAACAGCTTCCACGTTCACAGCACTGCCTCCAGGGCTGGAGCAGAACACTCAAACCCATGATCTGTACAGCTCCTTCTAATGGTAATGTTATTATTAAAATGCATCTCATTGGTCATGAAACCACTTTGCCTTTGCGGATGACAATAATTAAGCCTTTAATAGTCTAAGCAGCTTAGAAACCACAATCAAATTTTTTTTTTTTTTGAAGTGGGCATTGTGTGATGTGATGATTGTCTTATGATTTTTGAGTCTGGCACTTTTTTTTTGCAAATGTAAATGAATAAACTGTCCAACAGCCATAAACTGAACATTTGCACGGTCTTCACCACCGTCTACAAAGTGAGTTACACGTAGATGGCAGCTTAATAAATGTCCAGTAATGTATTATAAATACATTTCCTCATCAATATCTACATGATCTTGCCTGTGGCTCTTCATTACAAAAAAAACGGTCCTTCTGCATTATGATGCTGTTTTAACTGTAAATTTTTACAGTCATTACCAGATTTGTCAGTGGCTTCTCTAGTGATCTTTCTGGTGTGCGTACTAAGCCTCAGGGACAAGGCAGCAACATGCAGTCATAATCTTTTGCTTCTAAAATCCCAAAACCCTCCACAATACAGGGTCCGAAAAGTTTCAAAATTTAAACAGAAACAAGCTACAGCCCAAATATTTCAACTCAACACCTGCTTTATATGAATGAATACTTGTGCATTTCATGCAAAAACTTGAGAAAAAGCCCGCTGATAAAACCGTGCTATTGTTGGCCCGTCCACGAAGCGGCTTCATCAGTGAGTTGCCATCTGATGAAATGGGGTGCAGCTAGCATGGCGATTAAGGAACTGGGCTTGCAACCAGAATCCTGTACGTTCCACCCCAAGCCCCTCAGTCTGCCCTTCAGAAAGGTGCTTAACCTGGGGTTTTTTCCAGAAAAAACACCCCACCATACAAACCGTAGCAAGTATAAACATTGCAAGGCATGTGAGTTACTTTGGATAAAAGCTTCTAAGATAAATAAATGGATGAATGCTAGCTCATAGATAAGTGAGTCCACTAAATGGAGTTAAGCTTCCTGTCAGTAGAAAGCTAAAGTTTCAGATTCATTTCCCACAGATTAAAAAAAAAAAAAAAAAATCACTACAGTGCAGAAATGACACTCACTGCTTTCACTCATGTCACACAGATTTTTCTTGAGGAATCATCGTGTAAGACATGGGTGGAACCAAAAAATATGCTTTTGGGTCTTGGGGTAAAAGCTCACTCCCTCTCCATTCATAAATTGTTATGAGAACCCTACATGGTCTGAACTACACTGGCTGGCCTCCATTAGTCACTTTTTCTACACGTTTCTGAGTCTCTGTTCGTCCTGTGACAAAAATAATTCAGCCAAAAAAAGATATTACTGAGTTGAAAATTGGATATTTCTCAAAAGAAATGCTCGATAGCAAAACGTCAAAAATTTTCTTCTGGACTCCCCTTCCTGCCTCAACATGATATTCTAGAAGCACTGAACACAGTCCTGTACCACAGACAGACAGAGGAAAGAGTCCATTTAATACGTGTCACCGTATTTTTAGCAAAGGGACAGGAAAAAGTTTTCAGCCCCTAATGGAATGTCTTTCCGTGTACTAAGGATGCCCACTGACCTCAATTCAAGCTGAGGGATAGCACTGATCCTTGAGAGGGATCCAAAGATGCCTTTAAAACCAGTACGGAACCCAAAAATCACACTCTGCTCCTGATTATGGGATTGAAAATAAACTTTGTCCGACAGGAAATGGCATGGCCTGGAACAAACACACACTTCCTGTATTTTAGCCAATCAGTGGTCTCCCCATGGCAAAGAACATTACCGCTAATTATTAATAGCCAAGAGGCATTTCTCTTTTTAGCAAATGGTCATTAGCAACTGTTCTGAACTCTTGTTGGGATTCAGTTTTAACAGCTTTTGGCCTTTTGCTTGTTAACTGAAATGCATTCAGTAAAATGATTTCCTTTAACATCCACTCAACATTCTGCCAGGTTAATTGTGTTTATTCCCAAGAGCTGTAATATTATTTCTGCAGGAAAAAGAAATTTACACCCAAAATAATATTCAATCTTTCCAATCTTATTATTGAATGTATATTAATAGCAAAACAGAGGTCAATCTCTGATAACTTCATCAAAAGAAATTGCTAATACAGGTCAGCTTTAGCACACAACAGCAGCAACAGAGACCGAAACAGCATAAGAGGAGAGATGGGCAGTGTCGGCCCCACGTCTCCTGTGTAGCCATCATGGCTCGAGATTAAAGGTGTTTGACCCAGGAAGGGGCTGTTTAGTCTGTACACAAACAGTGCCCTGTCTGTTTAACCTTAAAGTGGGAAAACTTTATTTTGCTTTGAAGACACATTTGAGCAGATAGCTTTGAGATAACTCACAGCATACAAGTGAAAAACAAAAATTTGTATTTTGACAAGGTTATTTAGACTCAGTAGATCCATTAGGAAAGGTCATTGACTTGATGATAAATCACTATCCATCTAGCTGCTGACAAACCTCCCACCTGAAGGGGAGCTTAATTCAACAGAATCAACATGCCGTTAGCCATCGCTGAGTAGTTTTAACGCACACCACCCTTTTCTTAATTATTCTGATACTACCTCAGAAAAGACAACCACCCGTTACGTCTTCAGGCGCAAGGTGCCACTCGTTGGTGACGTCAATGCTGGACACGCGATCATAGCACTTAGAGCCTCAGACTGTCAGCTATCAGGTTCACATCCCTGACTAGCCTACCTACTACTCAAGAAAAACATCCAATTCAGCACAGGAGCAGCAGCAGGCACTTGGTGCCACCTCTGGCCGGGAGGCCACTCTCGTCCTTCTCAACGAGCGTGAAGTTCTAAGGGAAACAGGGTGTCATTGGCATGAGGAAAAGTGAATTTAAGCGTGATACTACTAGGTGTAAAGAGCACGCCATGGTAGGTGAACTTCACTGGGGCCTTGGGCTTTTGGTCCACAAAGCAACCAATGTCATTAGCCACACAACCGTGTAAGTGAATAAATTCACGCAGAAGGGTCACATGGGGACAATGGTCAAAGAGGTTTTTATCAAAGCTAATGCCAAGGCAGGGCAATCATTTCCCCTTGCTTGACCATTTCCCATATTACTAGAATGAAAAACCCTTAATGGCTTTTGAAGCAAACATCTCCTCCCATCTATTCTTAGCCTCCGACCGATCTTCCGATAAACCCCCCCCCCCCGTCTCTCTGAGGACTTTGGGAACCCTTGCCGAGTTGCTGCCTGGGTGGCGCGCTAATCATCCTGATTGCGCGATTACAGGCCGTTTCCCTCCAAGTAGCAATTGTACTTGGTTTCTGAAAAGGAAACCCTGCAGGCCACAGACGATACATCTTCCTGCTTCATACAGCCCTGCCCCACCCCGTGCTATTCTAACAGAAGTCCCACTGTTTCCGTGACAGGTCCCCACTTTGCCATTTATTTACAAAGAAAACAAACAGCGAGCGCAGCACTCGCGTGGAGCCCGGGGAACAGCGGTCTGCTGGCGTGCGGCACAGCATGAGGATCATATTACTACTCATGAGAACCCCCCCCCCAGACTAAAAACCGGGAGGAGATAAAGACATCACAACTACTGTATGGATCAAGAGACCAGGAGATGTTTTATTAATTGTGTGTTTGTCGAGATGGGTGAGTCTTTGCAAAAAAAAAATCAGCCACAGGGGGACTGGACTCACTGTAATTAATGATATATTTTTTAAATCAATATCCATCTACGCTCACATTGGATTTTTGTATGTCTTCTTTACCAGACTACACAAAATTATGACATTAACTCATGAACCTTCTAAATAAATGGTTGAAACAATGAGCATGTGTTTAATTGCTCACTTATTTGTGGCAGAAAAGATGAACCAGACTTGCTTTACCACTCAGTAAAAACAAGGAAAAGTTTTTGATATTCAGTATTACTGTATGCTGCAGTAGAGGGAAATTCGTTCCTGGAAGGTCAAAAAGTTCAAACTCTAAATATATTGTATCGTAGAAGACAGGTTTTGCTTTATTCAAACAATGTGCTGCATCCTTTAGAATTCAGCAAATAACAGGCATATGCAATAGTACCATACAAGTCTGTTGTATTTGTTTTCTTACAATGTATTACACATTTCTCAAGTTGGGGTTAGGATATAGCAGGAGGGATATGGAAGACTTCTCTAACCTTTCAAGGTCACTAGTATTGAAAACATTGAATAAAACTCGCAAGAAACAATGCAAAGCGACCAACTCATCTCATGGTAGTGATACAACATAAGGTTTGAATTAAATAGGAAACTAACTTAATACTTGTGTCTTCATACAATTTTATGTATGAATATTGCAAAATAAACTTGAACTTTGCCATCAGAGGATGACCTACTGAGCAATGTGTTACAATATTGCTTATCCAGGTCAAATTGCCTTATATTATTCATTTATGCAGAGTGTCTGGGAGCTATTAATGCATAATCTTTCTCAACAGTTCAAAATTACTAGGACCTTCCTGGAGACTAAACCATCAGGTGTCAAGCCCGTCACTTTAACGGCTATGCCATCTGCTGGTCACATTTATTGGTCTGTGAATCTACAAGTTATTTAAAGTTTATTTTGCAGTATCCAAGCCAGATTTTTAGAGTTATACAAGTCCCTGACTTAAACACCTGACAGTGCCCTGTTTGGACGACTGGTTTATAAATGGTGTTTTATCAGTCTACACTGTGAAATATGTGTCATCTTGGCTAGCTTACCAAAGAAAGCAGGAAGTACATTAGTCTATATTAAACAGCTGTTTTAAGATTGTATATACAGCAGTGCTATTCCCTGTGTGGTTATCATCACAATGCAAGGTATAGCCTCGAACAACAAGGTCTGGCAATCTGCCATAGACAGTCACTGGGGAGAACTAATCTCACCTTCCTCCAAAGGAAGACCACCCCGAGAATTTCAAGCACCATCAAATGTAACGCGGCATGTGTAAATGCAATGCGGGGGGTTTAAACTCCTTTACAGTAGCAGTTATGTCAGTATCCTAAAACAGAAGTGGAAGACAGAAAACAAAAACAATTCATCAGCTGGTCAAAGGTGAGAGTTGGGTTATCACCATAGAAACCAGCAGTCAATGGCAATGGTTCCATTCTGGATAGCCAGTTCTGGTTAAAGTACTCAGAGCTTTAACGGGAATGAGGCCACATGCAGCCTTTGCAGGGGTAATTAGAACACAGCTGCCCACCATCGTGTGTGTGACCTTACCACCACACCAGCCTTCCTCAGCTCCAGGTCAGAATATCACAGGGGCTTCTAATGATCTCTGAGGGACACGGGACTCAGAACTCAAACCCACAATCTTCCAGTTCCTTAACCACTAATCTACCCTCTGCTGCGGCTAACTTAGTCCAGTTAGTGAATTCAGGCAAACAAGAGGAAGAGTGGCAGACGAGATGGTAGTTAGAAGCATGACATCATGAGCTCAGTCCTCGCGGTAAAACATGTGGTTGAATTGTCCTAGCAAACTACCCAAGAGTATAGACACTTGTTAGTTACCTTAGGTCTTCATCAAAGCCAGCTCCTAATCAAGAGAAGCACTTACACACTCCTCCTGCAGATAAAAGATTGTGCGTGCGTGCGTGTGTGTGTGTGTGGGGGGGGGGGGGGGATTTCAAACCTTAGGAATGTAAAACGTGACTTATTTGATTGGAAGAGCACTTGGCTGTTTTGCATTTCCATGTGCGTGTTGGGGAATGATGGGCATTGACCCTAACAAGGTCAGCTGGGTCAAGACCTCCAGGCTACACGCATCTGATATATAAAAGGCTTGGAGATTGAAGAACATTTTGAGGGTCTTCATCCAAAGCACAAGTCCCAATTAGCCTCATGATATGCGTCATTATCAAACATCATATTGCAGAATACCAACCCATCTTCTAACCACTTATTAGGGAACATAATCAAAATAAAGACTACAAGCTTATCTCCCTGCCGCCTTATCTACCTTTCACAGGCCCTGTGAGTTGTGCAAGTCTGAATTCCACCACAGAAAAGTTTCAGTTCACCAGCTTCTCCATCCAGCACAAAAGAAATGCCTTCACCAGGTTATTTTAACTAGCACACATAAATCTGCCAATCCCTGACAGCTTTACAGGGCTCCTTTATCCTAGCGGGTAATGAAACCTGTACACTTACACACTTCCTGCTTTAAAAACCGATGGAGGAGGCCTCGTTTTGTGTGCCCAATTACACACACATACAAGTGTCTGCGTGAACTATAACAAGTGCCCGGTGTATCAAATTTGGGCTTAAAAAGCTGTTAAGGATGGCATCACTGGTCGGGTTCAGACTCGGTTTCTCCAGCAATTGCAAAATCATCACGTATATTTGCTTCCACCGTGACATCCAGGTCACGACAAGGGTCAGAGGAGGTGACGAAAAAGCGTTTTACACAGGAACTTGTGACAACGCAACACCGGACACAGTCTGCACGACCAACACCTTAATTCATAATCCATATGACACTTCCTTCAGAAGCATGACTCCCGTACTAACACTGAGCGGGACAGCACCCATGCCATTGCTAGAAAGCCAGCGTTTTTAATCTAATAATCCCAACAAAGATGAGGTATACATCTCTTCAAAGAATAATGTTTTCTGAGAGTGGTCCATTCAAATTAGTGCAATAGCCAACATTAATTGGTCGTTCAGGGTACTCCTAGCAGCCAGTGGTTTCAAAGCCTCATTTGTCCCATCTCTAATTTAAATGAATTTGGACGTTGTGACTTATTGCTACTGATTCCCGCCAAAAAAGGTGGACATACGTGTAGCAAAAAACATCTGCTTCACTGTTCTACCATTGAATCAAAAAAGCCTTAGTGAATCTCCGGCACACGCCAGGCCAAGGTAAATTTTGCCTTGACCCCCAACATGGATGACAATATTATCACTATCATTATGTGCAACAATCCTCTCTGTGCTTCCACCATGAAAACACATGCATTCAATGGTCATGGGAAAAAGATCCCTGCCCACTGAAGACGAGGGAGCAGCAGATTCCTGCAGATTAGGCCAAGGTGTGACATGTGACAGATTTATGAAACCGTTTTTAGCCACATTCAACACAAAACATCACTGTCAACATGCCCTTCTGAGGCACCTCCAAAGTATAACCTTTGTAATATAGCTTCCATTTGCAAAAGCAAGTGGGAATGGTACCCTCCCCACAACAAGCCCCCCACTTCTAGTCCCACACCAAACTCTCACTGTTTGTTTTGATTTGGATGGATTTGTAGCTAGACCAAACATTCAGCTAATCGCAAGAAAAAAGAAAGGAGGACAGTTAAAGCTGTCAACGCCTTCATTTGTCAATGCTTCTCTTTTGTTAAGCGCTAAAGGATAACACTGCTTTTTACTTGCATTTCAAGAACGACATGCATTTCAGCACCTCTGACAGTAATGGCTGTACCCATAGGTGGCTCGTTGGTCCGACGGTCCTGTGATCACGTGCTGCTGGGAGAGCACAGGGCCCGCGCTCTCAGGTCAATTAATCAAGCCACTACCTCCATACATTGTGGCAGCCGCCGCTTCCCGGTCACAACTTGTTCTTTCTTGCTTGCCCAGATGTACGCTTGCGACGGAGGGAGGAAAATTGTCTAATAAATCAGGGCCGTGGTAAATCGCAGGAAGGTCTGCTACCATTGCAGAACTTTATCTTAGTAGATTCTCTCAAATTGTTTGTAAACAGGAAGATTCTTGTCCTGCCCAAAGGCTGACACTCTGGCATGACTTATCATTGTTTAAAGTTCCATTTGTCTTTGCGCTGAGTGATATCTTCCTGCTTGTCCATGCCCGCGTGTGGAATTCTACAGCTTGGGTTCCGGTAATAATTTCGGTCTTAATGGTGTGGCAGATGTTTTAGCCTGCGGACGTCTACTGGTTACAAAGGCACATGGGGGGGGGGGGGGATTAAAGTTCTTTAATGTTCTCCATGTCTACTAAAAACTAAATGTTGACAACTTATGAGGAGTGACTAAAGAATCAAAATTCACAATTAACAGGTGAGGGCAAATATTCTGTAGCAGTTAAAACCCTGAATTTAAAAAGGTACTGCAGTTTATATGCAAGATCAGGAACTTGCATGCATGACATTGAGTACATTCAGCAAAACCCAACATATATAACACATTCTGTCCAGCCTGTTTAAGTTACTCACAGCATTTCTGGGATATTTGCCTCTCCAATTTACTTAATATATTATTGTGCAAATTTCAAGACAGGGCATTGCTGGAAACCTGCAAGATGCTCACAGAAAGATTTCTGAAAGCATCACTTGGGCAGTAATGGCAAGTCACTATGGACATCCCAAGGCGGGCACATGTTTACATCTGCTTTCTTCGAAAAGCTTGATATACAATAGAGAGATAAAAAGCTGGAATTAAAATGTTATTAGCATCTCGGGGGAGTTGCAGTATCTTTTGAAAGGTAGGTGTATTAACAATGAGTGGCATCTGGAAAGACCTGAATTCCACAGCCGAGTTACTCTTGGGTTTGGCTGTAGCTTTAATCCAAAGAGGCTACATGGCAGTACACATGAATATTAGGCCTAGTTTACATTTTACAGAAGCAATTCTCGTTAAGCAGGGGAACACGGTATGCCAACATAACTTCACACACGTTTGTAAAGGTCTTCTATTGGCAACTTCCATGGTCCCGAAGCTTGCAGTTAGGTTAATTGGTGTCATTAAATTACTTATGGAAGATGGATGGAATTCAGGTTAAATACCCAAGATCTTAAAGGTACAAATCCTTTCACCTTCTAGGCCAATCAAACTGAGGCTGATGAAAATTCCAGTCTGTAGAAAGCAACTCCCAGTCTTCCGACGTGACATTTTTAAAATTATAATTTATATATGAAAACATTTATATAGGCCTATAAACTGTATATTGATATGTCTACATAATTAAGAAAAACAAACAGCTGTGTCATGCAAGACTAATGACCTCCAAAATGCTCAGTGGTCAAAACGATCAAGTACTTTGGAGGTCATGATATTGTCTTCTATTACATGCTTCTGCCAGAATTTGCAAGAGTGACTGACTAAGCTTGAAAACTCGAGTCTTCCCTAAAAGTCATAAAACCTAGACTTGAAAAACAAGGGAGTGTAACTGAAGATTATATAAAAACAAAGTTTTAAGTTCTTGCATTATTCCTGTCCCTTGGCTGACCACACGTCCACACCCTCTAGAATCTGGGTATTAATAACAAATCGCATGCAGCTCAACTAGTCTACATTTTCATTTTAATTGAGGAATACAATTAACTTGGAAAAAAGACAAGCTGCCATCTCAAACTCTGGACAATCCAAAGTCACTCGGATTTATACTAAACATCAAAAGTCCTAGACAGCATCATCAAAATCAACAGGGACTGCACACAGAGAGCATCTGGGTAATTGGCACACGAAAGAAAGCACACTGATTAGCATAAGCTAAAACAGCCACCCTAAATGAAACCAGCTGCTTCTCAATGTCTGTGTAGTAGCCAGTTATTTAATACATATAATTTGCTGCAAGCATACATGTAGCTGGACAACATACAGCCTACTGATACATGTACTGCTTTAAAAATGCAATTCCCCCTTTAAATGCCAGACATATGCATGTATTACATAACATCTGAGCACAAAATTATGCATTTAACTTCAGATACACACCTCCGAAAGGGTGTTGAAATTTAATGCAAATTTTAATTTGGAATCACCTTAGGTGTTCAACCAGAAACTTGATTTGGCCTTGCAGTCAGGTTGGACGGAAATACATATTAGGTTATAAGGTGTTTAATCAGAACTTGGTCGGTGTTTGGGTTTAATATCCATCCATCCATCCATCCATTTCTAACTGCTTATTCTGGTCACAGAGGGGCTTGATATTCATTCAGCAAACAAGCAGTGAATTCTGGCAGATTCTGACATATCACCTACTGTGTTTTACTGCATCGTATTATCTTTTACTAGTCAGTACATTTTAATGAGCATTCATTTATGGAGTACACAATTAGTCAACAAACTCAAATGATCCCGTTCATTGTCACAGACCGTGTCATACAGGTTAATATGTCACACTGAATAGAATTATCCTTACTCATTACCAGCTATTTTAGATCTATTCTTACAGAAGAATCAATGATATGTCTGCCAGGTCTTCTAATGACGATACAACTCACAACAAACCACTGTCATTGTAAAAACAACTGAGTCTCAGCCAGGAGTTATACCTTACTCTCCAGGCAGCTTGTGACCCTGAACTTAGTCATGTACGTGTCAATGAAAATTTACCTGGTAAATGGGCTTGAAAATGCGTAGGCAACGTATTTACGTACGGTGTGGAAAATGCTTTGCCCCGCAAAAGGTGACTTTTACAAGTTTTTGCGGACAGTATTAAAAGAGAAACAAAAATTAAACTAAAAAGGCGCCGATATAGACGCACTCCGTCGCGTCGTGTTTCGTTCGTAATTCGAGTACGCGGAAACTCCGCCGGTTAACAATGGCGTAGTGAGGCTCTCACCAACCGGCCTTATCAAGCCATCCATCTAACCGTGTGTGTGTGTGTGTGTGTGAGAGTGTGTGTGAGAGAGTGTGATTGGTATCTATCCCTGGCTGGGGTACAACTGCGTTATCAAACCAATCGATACACTGAATCAGAGCCGAGTCTCCCGTCCAGATGATGGACGTTAACCTGCAGCGACCGCCTTTCATTTGAGGAGAGGAGTGCTGCGTACTTCGCTATCGTATTTGGATTTTATACAAGTATCTAATTGATTAATTAATTAGGTAACTAATTACATTTCAAAATCCCCAATTTAACTGATTTAATTTATTTTTAAGTTAAAATTGGCAAGATTACGTTAGATTCTTTAAACTCTAATAGTGTAAGCAGCTTAAAATGTGAAATGCTAGGTTTTTTTCAAGTTTGAAATACTGTACAATTGTTTTAATTCTTAGATATATGGCCATAATTCTCATAATCAGTTCTGATAGTCATTTTTATGTGCATTTTAAAAAATGCTATTTAGTGCGTCTTTGTACAGCAGTTTGTAATCACTATTTTTATTTCTGAGAATGACAAACTGACAAGACTGTAGAAGTCTTTAAAAATTTATATACAGCAAACGGTGAAGTTACATAAGTTCTTTAAAGCCCTGTTTTTACATATATTTATTTTATGTTTTTCTTTGATTTATTCAGCATTGATTGCCTAATTTGCACTTAACAATTTGGCACCTGATTAAATAGAACGTGACAAATTTTAAGATTAGTCATCATGCCTGAATCACTCCAGCCGATCTGTGGGTTTGTTTCTTATTAAAGCATAATCATTAAATCATAAATAAGGCTCTGGAAAGCTTTATGCTCAAAGGTTTAAGGTTTGAGTACAGGCCCAATGGGCAATAGTTTGTCACTGCCTAAGAGAAAGCGTGAACCTGTCCTTCGAAGGACTGGTATATACTGCAGGGTGTCGGTCCCTCTTAATACTCTGAATTTACTGATTATGGATGAACTGATAATCTATTTACTGATAAGCTATTGATTGTAGTAACTGAACTCAGGCTTGACTTTGATCAATATTTCTTGGACAAATGAAGGATTTAGTCCGCTTTGAACACGTACTGACAATCCAATCATTTCAATCTATAATTGATATTATACCATTACAGTAATACTAAGCAAAACTAAGATGACCAGATCTGTTCTGCTTGTAAAATTGTTTTGAAATCACCCAAATCAGCTGTAAGTGAAATGGATAAATCGTTTGAAAATTTTCAAAAAACAAAAAAAAATGGAAAGCAACTGTGAATGTCAATGATTTAACTCGTATTTATTGCACAGTCTATGCTCAATATGTGGGCATGGACAGTATTGCAGTGCACGCTTGGAAAGTAAATCTGATCTTGGTTTTGGGTAATTGGATTGTTAAAGTGGGTGTGAGGGACAGTAAGTATGTGTTGTAATAGCCAAAACACTACCTCAGAGTTTAACCATTACTGCATTCATTCCACTGATGTGTAAGAGTTACTCTCAGCAGATTCTCTGTACTTTTATGTGGGGAATTGACTTCGATAACAGATCCCTTTCCTTCCATATGTCTCTTCAGTACATGGGTCTGTCCTTCACAGGCCAGTGTCAAACATGCCCTGTTACCTGTGATTATCAACACGATCAAACCAAACCTCTGTAACTTCTGACACAGAGCACATCTACAGGAGCAATTTTCAGAGTTCTTGGTGTTCCTGCCATGCGGAAAACCAACAAGGGTTCTAGATGATTACACATTTACATCATTCTGAGACTCCCAACAAAAGTTATATAATCTGCAGTTAAAATGCTATTTTTGCAGAAGTGTTAATACCCAATAATCCCAAAAAACCGTTTTCATTAAATTTCATTTTAGAATTTTCTACATTAATTCAAGCACCAATCATTGTTTTCATCTGACTGCTGGAAGGGTGCTTGAGTTCCAACCCACATAATACAATTTAGATTCAAAACTGTAGCAATATAAGAGGGGGCTTGTCCCCTTTATCTCTACCAAGTCCTTATCATCTTCCCCTTTAATTTAAAAGGAGTCCAAAAAGTGCGGCACACAAAAAGAGATGAACTGGCACATATGTTTCAGTCACTACCTTTATTCCACTGGAAAAGTGGCAATAGTACTGCTCGTAGAATGAACAACATCGCATGATGATTAGCATATGATGGAGCATAATGACAAGCCAGAATAAATTACAATCATCATCATAACATTCCTAAGATGTTGTTTGACACCAAAGTTGCACTAAGAAAAGCATAAACAATATCATGCCAAAAATCCAAAACACATAGCGTACTACATCATCCATCCATCCATCTTATAACCGCTTATACTGCAAGCACACACACACACACACACACACACACACACACACACAATCATACAGAATGGGCAATCTAGAAATGCAAATTAGCTTAACTGCATGTCTTTGGACCACAACAGAAAGCAAAGTACCCAGAGGAAGGCCTAATAACATACGAATGCCTCTTCGACTCTGTGTGGAGTTTCAGTGTTCTCCCTGTATTGCGTAGGTTTCGTCTTGCAGTCCAAAGACATAATGAGCACAAAACGTAGACCCTTGAATAGTGTAAGAAAAATTCTTTCATATGATAAATTGTCTTTCAGCCTTTTTCCAAATCCAGATGGATATGGGTTTGTAAAAAGCCAAAGGATGCCTTCAACCCACAACGTCTTTTGATATGCACAGTGATCCCGTGAGACTCGTTAGGTGTGATGATTGCTCTCGATGGTCGTATAATGGCCAAGAAATAGCATGCCATTTTGCAGGGGCAGTTTGGCCTTATTGTGAAAACTGTTCTCACATGATGTTCCACCAACAAACAAATGCAAGAGTGGTTTCATGAACATCAGGACAAAACCAAACTCCTTCCATGGCCTCCTCAGTGAACAGAGCTGAACATCCCTGAACCTTTATGGGATGTTCTGGAGCACAGAATGTATAGAAATTTTCACCTCTTTCATCTTTCAAAGAAATGGAGGCATCTGTTCAGTGCAGTCCAATATTCCTCTAAAGTTCAGGACTTGTTTGACAACATTCCAAGAAGGACTAAAGCTGTTCTGAAGGAATAGTGTGGGCATACTCCTTATTAGGTCCTTGACATTAATATATTGTTAGGTGTTTTCATTATTTTCTCCACCAGCTATATGCCGAATAATTTGGCGCACTAGATATTAAGTCTCAATTTGTCTAAAAGTGCGATTTGTTGATTTGTCCACAAGAGGGTGCATTGCACAAAAATCTCGGAGGGTCTGTTATAGGCTACTGCTTCTGTTCACAAATTGTAACAACAGTGAGTCTAAGATGAACATGTCTCGTGAACTGCTGAAATAAATTCTGAGAAAGGCGGAAAGCTTTCAATTACTTTCGCCAAGCACATATATACGTGGCCCCCACTTTGTAAAAAAAAAATGTTTAATATCAATTCCTTCTACCACACGTCACCGAGGTCCTAACAGATCTGTAAGGCGGCGTCTACTGTACATTTTCGAACGTTTGTGCTAGGCTCAATTCGGAAGGTCGCTGTAATGCCATTGCTGATGTCATTTCTTTCCCTCCAATTTCAGTTTTAAAAAAGCACCATGCCGGCTGCTGGAGGTGAGCACGCCCCTCTGTGGGAGGGGCTTCCTCAGGCGTGCTCCCATAATACCGAATAAGATTCAAGCCCACTACATTCCCTTCTACAGAGCGCTGTGTGCAGCAGGCTCCTGGAAATATATACCGCTACTGTTTCAGGCTGATCTCCACAGACATTACGAGGTAAGCCCCAGTAATCCGCGCCTTTAATCACATGCAATATGGTTTAATTTTCTCCCAAAGATTATGGCTAAGGAAGCTCATTAGGAGACTGGTAAGCACGTTTATTATGATAAAGAAATTATGCAATTAGCAGGGCGGGCTGCATGACCTGGGTGACTTGTGTGTACATAGGTGATATGTTTAATCGATGCTTTGTGTAGCAGCCACATCTTGACATTGCATATGCATTTTAAAGAGGCTGCATCTTGCACCATTAATACTCCATTCTTTGAGTGTGTATGGATCTTCACAACGATGAAGGACTGCTGATTTTCCAGAATGATGTGTTGTCTTAAACTGAGCGTGTTGTCTCTCTGTTCAGGGTCTCTTTTTTAAGGAGGATCATGCCGACGGCTGTAAATAAGAATTCAGACTTGGAGTTTGACTCCTTACAACCCTGCTTTTATCCGGATGAAGACGATTTCTATTTCTGTGCTCCCGACTCTGCTCCACCTGGAGAGGACATCTGGAAGAAATTCGAGTTACTGCCCACACCTCCTCTCTCCCCGAGCAGAGCCGGGATCCCCGGGGATGCCGCCTCGGCATCCAGCCATTCGGCTCCGCTCGCCTTCGGATTAGCGGGTCCCTTGGACTGGGCTTCGGAGCTCCTTCTCCTCCCCGAAGACGATATCTGGGGGGCGTCGGACGGAGACCTGTTTGGGAGCGCTCTGGAAAGTAACCTGAACTCTATAATTATACAGGACTGCATGTGGAGTGGCTTTTCGGCCAGGGAGAACCTCGAACGGGCGGTGAGCGAGAAACTGGGGAAAGCCATTTCCACGGCCGCCAGCTGCGGCCAGAGGAGCGGCAGGGACAGTAAGGTGCTGGAGCTGAGCGCCCCCGTCCCGGAGTGCGTAGACCCCGCTGTAGTTTTCCCCTTCCCCGTTAACAAAAGCAGCGGCAGCGGCGGCAATAGCAGGGCTGCTCCCGGGACAGCACCTAACGTGGCTGCCAAACGCAATGCTGAGGACACCCCGAGCGACTCCGGTAAGATGATAAAGGGTGTGTGTCTGTGTGTGATGACCATAAGGAGTTATCCTCTTATACGGTGCACAAACTTTATGAAGCGTGCGGAAGGCGCGCGTAACAGACTCCCACATCCTCATCTGAACACCTGAGAGGATACCGCTGGATGACACAGTGTCGGATTATTAGTATTGGCAGTCATCTCTTCCCATCGTCATCGTGGAATGGATTTGCTGACCGCTTTGATGCGCTATCCTCAGCTCAGCATTAGTTTTAATTAAGCATCGCATCGGTGAAACTGTGTAATACACACATGGGAACAGGTTTGATACCCACTCATGTCATCTGTGCCAACTTCATCCAGTAGATGGCAGTAAAAAATTAATGATTTCTGGACTAGTACTAAATATGAACCTATACCCAACTGAGGGCAATATCCGACTCACAAGGGAGTATCTGGAAGAGGTACTTGGAAAAGTGATAGATACTTTATTTAACAAGACCAGACAGACTCTTAGATCTATGGATATTTATTTTCTTCGGCATTTTCTTTGCCATTATTCCTAATTTAGCTTTTAACAGGAAGACAGCAAAGAATCAGCAGTTGAGACTGCAAATGATCAAAAAGTAAGCAGAGTTATCAGGTTATGAGTAGCAGATAGGACAGGGGATGTGGACTCATAACCTGAAGGTTGCTGGTTCAGTTACCAGGAGGTTTTAAGTTGTAGTCATGTTGTTCTACACTATAACATGGTATTTAGCTTTTCTGGTGCCAGGAAGATATCCAGCTCCATTAAAGCTGCATAAAGTTGATTTGGAATAAAGAGTTAGAAAGAAACTATAGTTTGAGCAGATGGAGGTGCATTCATCCATTGGCTGTTTATGTTTGGGTGGTATGTATCTCTGAACGCCACTTCAATGTGTGCACTCCAGCTTTCGCATTACAAGAATGGAATAGCATGCGAGTGCTTGAGGGAGCAAATGGCTGTCTTTGTGTGGCAGCTTCGCCTCAGATGCACCCCGTGGAAAGTAAAAGGAACCACGGCTTGGCAGAAGGCTCGCGACACTGACGGAAGCGCCAGTCGGGGCCGAAATGGGCTTCTGTCTCTTTAAAGTCTGACGGCTTTGAACAAGAGCTGCCTCCCAACAGCTGTCTCCCTGGCCCCGCTCCAAAGCGCTAGCTTAAGGAGAATCACCAACTGGCGCTGCGTGGAAGCTCACATAGACTGACTCTGCCTGTTGTGGGGCTTTCCGGTGCTTTCAGCGCATGGCCTGATCCTTCCTTAAGGATTTTTTTAAGAACCTTGTATCAGACTGAAGATAGGGGTAGAGAAGAGTGAGGGTGGATTTTTTGCCCACAGTCTGAGTGCAGGGTCTGCATGCAAACATTTAGCTGTACGCCTCCTTGCTCCTGTCTCCCTGTAGCCTGCGTGTCACTGAAATCTCTGAAAGAGATTAAACTGCCAGATGTTCTCTCCTCTTTTTTTTTAGATTACTTGTCAAAATACATACAACAAGTGAGGATGGATGATGATGAAACAACCCAGGAGCCATATAAAAATATTGATTTCTTTTTTTTGCATCCAATATATGAGGGAGAGGACTCTGAAATTCATTGTATTATTTTGATCTATTTTTACTTAGGTGTAAATATTTTTAAGATAAGCCATTGAATGGCACAAATATAAATGGTATTAGCTGTAGCTCAGAGAAAGTTATATTTATGATTTAGTGCAATTTCATGTGAAATTGCAACAAGGAAAACCAGACTTTCCAGTGATCGCTTATTTAGTCAGGTTGCGTCAGACTTGGCAGCGGCTGTGCGTGGGATAGATAACTGCGTTCTGACAATGAGCACTCCCCCAGGTAATGGCATTGAGCAACCATCACATATCTGTGTGACCCCAGCAGACACGCCACATTTAATACACCTCCCGTCCCATAGACATTCTAGAATAAATAACTAAACATTCTGGGTGTCTCGGTTTCCCTGCAGATGAGGACGACGATGATGACGAGGAAGAGGAGGATGAGGAAGAGGAGGAAATTGACGTCGTCACGGTGGAGAAGAGGCGGTGCGCAGCCGGCAGGACCAAGGCCGGACCTGGCGGCCAGGGTGCGTCCCGCCCCCCGCAGGAGCTGATTCTCAAGCGCGGAGCCCCTATCCATCAACAGCACAACTACGCGGCACCATCGCCTTACGCCGAGGAGGAAGACAGTCCCGCGCCAGCAAAGAGGGCCAAAAGTGAGCCTCCACGTGCTGCCAAGGTTGCGGCCTCCGTCCCTTCCACCACAGCGTCGCAGAGGTTGCGAAAGAGCGACAGCCCGCGGGGATCCGACTCGGAGGACAGCGAGAGGAGGCGGAACCACAACATCCTAGAACGGCAGCGGCGTAATGACTTGCGCTCTAGCTTCCTGATGCTGCGAGACCACGTGCCCGAGCTGGCCCGCAATGAGAAGGCCGCCAAGGTGGTCATCCTGAAGAAGGCCGCCGAGTACCTGCGTGCCCTGGAGGCCGACGAGCGACGGTTGCAGCTGGAGAAGGACCGGCTGCAGGTTCGAAGACAGCAGCTCATCAAGCGGCTGGAGCTGAGCAGGACTCGCTGAGTACCTCCTTCTCCCACGCCCCACCTACCCAAGGACCCTCACTGCCACTTTTGCACATTTTTTGACATTACGAATGTTGGGTTAAAGTTCAGTCCAGTCACAACAAAAAAAACAAAACAGTTTAGGAGATAACCCCTTTTTTTTTTTTTTTTTTAAAGCAAACAACTTCTTTTATTCAGGTTGAGTATGACACAAGTCATACTGTTTCATATCAGAGGTGTTGGGTTGAACAGTGAGAGTGTACCCACAATCCTCCACAGGTCATACTGTTTCATATCAGAGGTGTTGGGTTGAACAGTGAGAGTGTACCCACAATCCTCCACAGGTCATACTGTTTCATATCAGAGGTGTTGGGTTGAACAGTGAGAGTGTACCCACAATCCTCCACGTTGCCTTCACAACTTCACTACAAAGCCACAAAGGACAGCAATGCCATATACTTTGGTCATACTTGTGATGATATGTTCATATATTCAGAGTTGTTCATTCCTATAATCTCACTGGTGCTCAAAAGTGGATGTATTTAGGTGCACCTTGATATTATACATCCTAAACTTCTGTAAATACTATTTACACAATCTGCCTTTTTGTATACATTTGTCCTGTTTTTATGTCAAAGATGCCAATACTAGACTGGAATTTTATATACCTGGAAAGTACTGTAATACCTCAATGTTTGAGGATCATAAGACTTGGTAATATAACAATATATTGTTTGTTTTTTTTTTTTTTTTTCTATGTACCATACTAATTCTTACACACCTCTATACTTTAGTGTGATCCTGATACATACTAAATTTAATGCTTATATTTTCGTATGAAAATGAGTCCTGAGTAGATATTACTTTATCCCTCTGTTTTTTATACTATATACTTGCTTTTTCATTTTTGTTTATATGTGTGTTACTTCTGGGTGCATAGAACTGGGTAAACTGATTTTTTTTAAATATGTACATTTAGTGCTGCAGCTTATAGCACTTTGAAATACCTCATGTTTAAAAAATAAATAGACAATGAAAAGGAATGTGGCAGTGCGTCGGTTTGAATCGTTAGGGCTGCTAATGAGGCCCGCCCACTCACCTCGGCGTCCGCTGAAAACGGAATGTCGGCATGCTGGCCTTTGTATGGCAGGAGGGCCTGAAAGCCTTCATTGAAGCCACTTTTCCCTGACTATTTTCAATACTTCGGAGGGAGTGGAGGTGGGGCGGGAGGTGGGTGGGAGAGCTTATCTCTTTCATGTTTACAAGTTTGATATTTCAGCGGATTTTTTTGAAAACGTGATTTGAAACCCAATATCCTCCTTTTGTTGGGGGTGGGGTAGGTTTGCGTAATGGACCAGGGGGCTTACTGCGATCGAAGGGATCGGGTTTGACAGGCCATCTCGGGGTACGGGTACAGGTGTCGGTCATGGGTGTGACACACGGGATCTTGAACTTATCGCCTTCGTTCGTCGCTCTGTAGCGTCCCTCTGGAGGTCTTGGCCTGATTTCCGTTCTGCTGTTTTGTCTTCCTCACAACATCAAGGAACGTGGGAAACACAGATTAGCACTTAATCAAGTCCTGACACAGAAGCAGGAGATTAAAGTTGTTGTATTCATTTAGATTAATTTGCTATGAAGGGACTAGGCATTACAGAAATGCTGTTGATATCAGGGATAATTGCAGTACACTACTCTTATTTAGTACTCCTATTAACATTCACTGTTTTTAAGAGTTTCCAAGTTAATCCTTGTACAATCACAGAGCTTGCACCAAGTGGATTTTTGTACCTGTGATTCATTATGTATTTAGAAGTTCTACCTCAAGCAGCTGGTTAAACATCCATTCTCGTGTCAGAGCAGAACACTCTTCACAGAGCTGTAACCAGGATCCAAATTTTAGAGAGGTTTATAGAAAAAGGATTTCACATACTTCACACAGTACTGCCAGCCAGCATCTCCTTTGGTCATATTACACAGTTCACCATGTCATAATTAGAACACCAGCACCTTCTGTTTCTTTGCCCTGGGACCTTCAGATAGACAAGGTCTAGAGCTTGGTGTCCTTATTGCGGGTTATGACCATGACTCCTCATCCTTACATGGTAAACTCGCTGCCTCCTTCAAACATCATATGTGGGAACTCAGCTTTCGGCTTCTGATCTTGCCCCATTGTCTTTCGGTCACACTCTGAGAGCCACGACTGCGATCTCCCACAATCGGTGTTTACTTTTCAGGTAGAACATGCGGCGTTAAGTTTTAAGTGTCAATTTATTAACATTTTAACTTATAAGTGTTATTATGAGAAAGTCCATGATTTTTTAGAAAAATACTTGCTATGTGATCATTTCATAGTGAAATTCTTATTACCAGCATCATTAGTATAATAATTATACTAACAATAATAATTTTTCTGAATTTGATGCATTCACACATGACTGTTAAAAGTGCTTTAGGTTAAGAACTTGCTGAATAATAGGATTTCCAGTGCTCTTGGAATTACTGACTTTCTAGTCTGTTATGTGTTGGTGGCATGGCGGAACAGAGGATAGTGTGGTCATTTCACACCTCCAGGGTCGAGGGATTGAACACTGCCTCTAGCTGTATGTCTGTTTGGAGAGGACATGTTCTCCATGTATTTTTGAATGGGTTTCATCCTTCACAAATCATGTAGTTGGGTGAGCTGCTGTCTCTAAATTACCCTTGGTGAGTGTGTGTGCTTTGACAGACTGGCACCCCGTCCAGGGTGTCCCCAGCCTTGTGCCCTGTAACGGACTGGCACCCCATCCAGGGTGTCCCCAGTCTTGTGCCCTGTCATGGACTGGCATCCCATCCAGGGTGTACCCCAGCCTTGTGCCCTGTGACGGACTGGCACCCCGTCCAGGGTGCCCCTTGTCCCATGCCTGCCCTACTTGAGTCACACACCAGGCTCCTCGTGACCCTGAACCAAACAGAAAGTTATGGAAGATAGATGGGTAATTTATTAACCACCATTCTTGCTAATACCTGTCTTTACAGAGTTACAGCATTGAATGATCAAGGGAGAAACATTTTAGGTGATTTTAAAAATGTGCTTTTTTGCAAGAGTGGGTGTGTAAATATCAGCTGTAGGTACGGCACATGCTGTCAATGGCGGTCTTGCGTCTCTCCCACAAGCTCCTATCATTGTCGTTTTTCCTGGCCTCATTGTGACATTGATTTATTCTCCTAGCTGCAAATGCACCACACAAAGGAAAGTAAAAGACATCGCCGTGTTTGTTAGTAAAACTCTCAGTTACGATTGACCCCCCTGAGCAGATATAAAAGGTTACACGCTCTCCGGCTCGCGTTGCATTGTGCTGCGGGGTTGTCACGGAAACCGACGCAGCTGTCGAGCAGGAGAGATGGGCTGTTTTCTTCTTCTTTTTTTACAGGGAAATCAGTCTCTCCCCACCTGACAGGCAGCAATGTGATGCAGCTCTGGGCCAGGCTGGCTTGTGTTATTTACCAGCGTCAACCGCAAGACCCCTCCTCTCTCATAAACATGTTGCCGGCATGGATTCGCCAGGACTTCACACTAACTCTCCACGTTGACCTGTTACCGGGAGCTGCTGGGATGAAGGACGATGCCAGACTGGAGCTCCTTGTCCTCACCCTGGGTACAGACACTTTGATTCCAGTGTGTTGACACTGCCACTGAAGAGAGGCTCTGCTCGGAGCTGACGGCTCATGCTGTGTAAACAAAAGACTAAAACTGTTTCCACTGAAAACCTACAAGGGGCTTTTGCTGTGTGTGTGCATGTGTGAAACTTAATTTTTCGGGGAAATGCAAAACATAATAAAAGGTGACCAGACATGGTCTGATGAACGTGTCTGAATTCATATCTATAGGCCTTCCCAGTGTCACACCATCTGGCAACAGAACAGAAAACGACTTCCATCTAAAACAGAAGAGAAAGATTCCCGAGTCGGCGTGAGCAGTCTGAAAATGGCCCACACTGAACATCTTATTTCATAATGGTTGGAAGAGTCTAAGAAAATAAAAACAGCCTCTGGTAATCTTCAGACAAGGCTCCCAAAGCAAACAGTCACATATCACAGTTTGCTTAGAAGCCAATCGGCCGACTTTTGAGAACATGTGCTTTGCACCCGTGAGCTGCTGCCGTTCTTCGAGGATGGTTTGTGGCCAGCGATTCTGAAGTGGTCTGGCACCTCCTTTGTCTGTCAGGCCAGGCATTTCACGGTCAGAACTTTGACATGTTATGGCTCACTCATGGTACACCTTGGGTGGTGGAACAGACTGAATGCTTGGATGCAGTCTCAGAATGTCCTTTGTTGTTCTATTTAACATTTATTTCGCAGACGTTGTTATCCAAAGCGGTGCAAGAGCAAGGTAAAGCTTGGGGGTCAGAGTGGAGGGTCAGCCAGCACCCATGGAGCAGATGGGGTTACGGACCTTGATTGCTATTCTGCTGGCTATGGGATACGAACCCATGACCTTCCAGACATGAGCACAGAGCCTAAATCTACTAGACTCAACTGTGTTTCTCCAGCCATGAGATATGGAATTGAAGGGTGAAATGCAGAGTGAAGCCATGCACTTCTGTTTGGCTCAAACAGCTAGACAACAACATGCTGTCAGATTGCGTTTGCATCTCAGCATCTCATTTCCAGTGGAACTTATCTTTTACTCAGGAAGCATTTTCAGTACACAAAGGCAATGGAATCTAAAACTGATGGTGTGAATTTCACAGAAGGAAAATAACTGAGGCAAATCAAACGTGGATCATGTAGTTGCATTTAGTTTGCTAAGTTCATAAAACAAACTGTACAGTAACTGTACAGTCATTCCTCTCTGCAGTGGACCAAGTGAGAAGTATTGTCTATGACTGTAACTGGATGGAAGATAATAAATAATTAACAAAGGCTAAACTCATCCCATCCGGGTGTACATTAGCCTTGTGCCCTGTGCTGCGTGATATAGACTCCCAGCCCCCCCCCCCCCCCCCCCCCCCCCCCCCCCCCCCCCCCCACCCCCCCCACCCACCCCCTACACCCAGATGAGACCCCCACCTATTACCAATATAAAAAATAT